>JADLZK010005166.1:0-62787 GCA_015847255.1 Hyparrhenia diplandra | reverse complement strand
ACTCTCCTTTGGTGAAGATTTTGACATAATGGGTGAGGAACCAATGCTTCACCTCTATGTGTGTGCTGCACCTTTTTTTATAAATAGCTTGACCGATTTGAGCAATCGGTCTTGCTGATTTTTGCCGTCCACTAGTTCTAAAAATTGATTCCAAAGAATCCCTTTTGGATGATGACACTAGTGGTTGACATCCGCTATGAATGACACTTTGGGCCTGCCCTCAACCTCGAAGACTTGATAGTGATCTTGAGGCTTTCCCCGATTGTTATTAGATCTTTCTAGCACCACCTCACGATCCGAACTTTGCTTTTTCTTCTTAGGCTCTCTAGGCTCGCCGATTATGACATTTTTCCAATAGCGAATCGGCTTGCCCCTGTCCGAATTAAGATAGCCGGATTATTTTTCTCCAAGATTTCAGCCATCGGATGTGTCTTTCGGCAAGGGCAAAGATTGTGTATTTCCTAAAATCGGTTTTATCGGTTTCAGCGCCGAAGAAACCAATTTGATTTGACTAAGCGAAATAATCGGTTTATCCGACCGACAAGTCGGTTTGACCGATTCAATGTGAGTTTCGGGGAGTAGCATGTTTCGATGTTCCTCACACTTTTCTCAGAGTGAGACTTGCCTTTTGATAATCATTTAACCATCCTGCCTCAACCATTGTCCTAATTGTGATTGGTCTTTTCTCGATCTCTCCCCAAAGAATTCATAGAACAGCTTTCTCTAGTATAGACCATGACCAAGCGTAATGTTTGGGTAAAGACGTGAACCATGCAAAGGCAATACCAAGAGAGAGATAAAGGAAAATTCCGTATTCTCATGTAGTCTTCTTTACCGGCCGAACCCAATTGTGAGAGATATATATTAATATGCTCCACGGCCGTACCACTTTCTCCATTAAACATATTAAATTTAGGCACCCGCCAACCATTAGGATTCTTCAAGTAATCATAACATTACACATAAGGTCCGTGTATGCGGGCATTCTCCATTTAGAAGATCCGTGTGGATTTATGGCATGACCTCGACCGCTCATTAGCCCAATTTGCTTGGAGAAAGTCGAATAAGGCCGAAGTCATAATCAACATCTTCACCGTATCTTGTTGGATTTTTATTAATTCGGCTATGATCATTATCAATAATGTGTGTAGCCAATCATGATAGTTAACACCTGCATAAGATGTTGACTTTGGAGAGCAATTGATTAAATCATCATCATGCATCGCATGTCACGCTGAACTTATAGCCGATGAACGTTTATGTGACATGTTGCTAGAACTTAATGAATTTTCAGCAATCATCGGCTTTTGACCATAAGGTGCATAATTATAATATAAAGGAAAATTATCAACAGAAGTAGCCGATGAAACATGTATGGTATTATCATAACTAGCAACATTATCATGAGAATTAACGGTACTTGCAAAATAATTATTGGAATCACCATATGAACTTGCAAGTTTTACCTCAGGCGTGGAGTAATAATATTGCGATGGATCACCTCGGTACTCCATGTATATTCAGAGATATATATTTGATTCACGTGCAGCAGCGAGAATTGAAGCTTTTCTCTCGTAGGTGCAAATATGAATAGCAATAGATATTAATTCAATTGTCTTCCTGATGCCCTCCACGTGATACTGTAGCTGACCAATGGTAATACGTGGCTGTAGCAGTTTCTGGATGTGTTGAAGCCTAGCGTTGCTTTGATCCAACACCTCTGTGATCTGACGCGTATTGCAACAGCCAAGAAGATCAGGACAACAACCGGCCGTAGTGGCCTGATTATCGTCGAGCAACAAGACCGAATCTGTAATCGGCTTTGAGGCCCAAATATACGGCGATCACGTAAAAGATAATAGATCAATTAAGAATAATAGCTAGGTCGAAAAAATTTGATCGGCTGCAAAGTAGAGCGAATCAATCTTCGCCCCCCAGTCGCCAAAAAGTGTGTTGACGATAAAATCGGTAACACACCAAAAAAAATAAGAGCTAGATCGCTCTACGTAGGGCAAGCCGAAATCGGGATCGGCAAGCGCCTAGGGATGTCCACACCGGACCGTGTGCCTCCAACGATGAGCGCCGATACGCAAGACACGCCGTCGGAGGAGCCTCGTCGGGGCCGCCGTGCATGCAAGACACGCCGGCGAAGTCTCTTGAAACCGAAACCCCACACGCCCGGGAGGGACCCCCCGCCGTGCGGCATGCTATGGGCTGCCCTAGCCGGCCTGACCGCTCTAGGGCGTTGTTGTCGTCGATCTTCCGTTCATGGCATCGGCGCGAAGAAGAAGGAGAGGAAGAGGAGAGGATTTAGGGTTTGGTAGATGTGTTGTGACGATTGGATGTAGATGGGATCAAATCGGCCATGAACCTCTTTATTATATAGAGGAGGGTGGTCTTATCCTTTTAGGAAACCATCCTTGACGTTTCCAAGCCTCAAAACCTACCTAAACACGATTGGAAACAAATCGGTTCGGATCTCGTGACGGACACGGGCAGCGCCGGAGCACCGGACGCCGACGATCGGCCCGCACGGGCCGCCCGTGGTCGAGTCCGGCACCATCCAAGAAGCCCCCCGGATCGATTCGGCCGCCAAAACTCACCGACCACGCACGGACGCAGGACCGGACGCATGTGTGCTTCCGGTGGTCGAGTCCGGTCGCGGGCCTGAACGCCCGCCGATTTGACCGGACGCACGGGGTCACCGGGGCGCCTCGGCAGTTCCAGCGTCCGTCGGTTAAAACGTAAAGGTCACGCAAACCGATCGCGGCGGCCGGGCGCGCGCCGACGACCGACGGACGCCGGACCGGACGCGCCCGATGAGTCCGGTCGCTGAGTCCGTCACCTTCCGTAAAAGCCGTTTTGATCTCCTCGAGAATTTGGCTAAGTCCGGAAATTTGTGGTGACTTGGACCTCCAAAATATGGCTAAGTCCGGAATTTTGGCGGTGGTTTAGCCTATGCCATTTTTGGGTGTCAACAACATCAAAAGACCAAGATGTCGTTTACAGCACAGGAGATTTTCAACCCAGAGTTTGTCCACCCGGAGCTTACAAAAAACCACAACACAGCAAAAGCGAACCACCAGCTGAAATAGGACTCACCGGGAAACTAGACCAAAGCTTCATCCATGGCTTTCCATCAACAGAATTGTTCAGGGACAGAGAACAGATTGGTTGTATCCTTTGTAACCCCACCCCCGGATCTTCACATGGTTGTATCCTCCATCTTGATCCTGTGAATAACTTCCTTCAGGTTCTCCCTCTTGTACGAAGGACACAGAATTATCCAATTCTGTAGGCACATCGAACAAACCCTGAAAAGCAGCATTTCCATGCTCGTGCACCCAGAACGCCGAAACCAGAGATCATTTCTGAGTTTTCAGATTGACCACAAAACGGCAGATTTGATCATATTCAGCATATTAAACTTTTTTTATCACTAAGCCAAGGCGCTGTCGAGTTTCAGCTTCTGAACATACAACCAACATGATGAGATTGAAGCAACCCATACCTCTTGCTCTGAGTTTTTAGCTGGCTTTTCAGGAGTCGGGAGGTTTTGGGGAAGGCATGTTCTCCTACCCGAATGTTAACACCGAGGTGGCATCTCTGGGCGTGATGTAGTCTGGGGTGCTGCACCTGCAAAATAGTGAGATGAGAAGAAGAATAGGGCGACAGAGACCAACCATAGTGTCGGGGCGGCAGGCTAGCGCAGCCGCAGCGTATGATTCGGAACCTACCAGAAAGGATGCAGCAGCTCGACTCCTCCAATGGCTCATCTGTGTCCATCTATGAGTCCTATGGCGGTGGGAACGGGTCCCCGCGGGAGCTATCCTCCTCCCCGCGGGAGCAGTCCTGTGGCGCAGGAGCGGGCGGTTGGAGAGGAAGCAGATGAGGGAGACGTGCTCCAGGCCTCCAGCTGCAACGGGAGCTCACTCGAGCGCGAGCTCCCCACGGCTGCAGCGACCTTCGCCTTCACCGCCGTACCGCCGAGGTCGCAGTGGCATGGTGCGCATTGCCGCTGCACGGCCGCGGCGTCTTGTCCTAAGCATCGCCGGCGGACGAGCGGCGAGTCAGTCCGAGGGAAAAAAAAAAAATGGACTGGGCCCTGGGCCGGGATACTCATTTGGCCCACTGGTTTACAAGTTTAAATTTAAATTTACAATGAAATTAAAGAAAGTCTCAGTAGGTGGCCTGCTTGATTTTTTTTTTTTTTTGATGCTGTAGCCAATGTACACAGAATACAAATTGCTCTTAGATGATATATCATCTTAGGATAAAGCGATGAAAATTTGCCTTTTTTTTTAATTCTCCCTAATGTTAAAATTGAACTCAAGCAGTGCAAAGTGTTTGGTTTTGCTCCTCTCAAGTCGCAACTTCGCAAGGGGTGGAACTGGAATCGGGGGCGCGAATCTGTCCGTCTGAAAAGCCCAAGCACTGCCATGGCTGTGCTGACAAAAAAATCGCACGGTAGAGCGGTTCCGGTTCCGGTTCCGGTTCCGGTTCCTACACGCCACGCGCGTTCCTTGGCTACCTACCAAGGTGGCGTCCATCCAATCCGTATGCATCTAGGAGTACACGAATGACGGGACAAGGAAGCGGGCACGTCGACACACGCCGGCCGATCCGCCTGCTGCCTTGCTGGCGCGATGCCGTGCGGACCATGCCCAAGTCGCTCCAGTCAGCCAACCCCACTGCGGCTGAGGCTCAAAAAGATTCGCCAGTATTTTGTAATTATTGTCCAACTATTTAGTTGGTGAAATATTTTGGGTTGGGTAATCTGTAACACTTTTCGTTTGTATTTTGTAATTATTGTCCAACTATTGACTAACTAGGCTCAAAAGATTAGATCTCCAAGCACTTTTCTTAGCCAAATTGTGCAATTAGTTTTTTTATTCGCCTATTTTTAATCTTCATGCATGTGTTAAAAAAGATTTGATGTGATGGAAAACTGTAGACTTTTTGGGTTACCGTTTGGGAACTATACACTCTGACCCTTGGTGGCCTGCACTTGTAGGACAAAGGCACACAGAGGCCAGAGCCATAAACTAAGGCAGGAAGATCCTTAAGATACATACGAGTACTCCTTTCTCCGTTTCTAAATAACTACTAGCATTTTTGTTTCCTAAAAATAACTTTACTAAATTTATTTAGAGATAAATATTACACGTATTTTTATAAATGCAAAGCCTACGTTATGGAAACAAAAAAAAAAGACAGTTATCTAGGGGCAGAAGGAGTAGTGAGTAATCGAGTACCATTTTCTGGTTCTTTATTCATCATGTTTTGTTTGATGAATGGCAATGCCTAGTTTCTAATAATTACATTGCAATTTGCAATATTTGATAGTTGAAAAAAGCTAATAATTACATTGCAATTTACAATATATGATAGTTGAAAAAAGCTTCTCTCGTAGCATGTCATAGAAAATGACATAGCACCGTGACAACGGTTCCAGTTCCGGTTCCGGTTCCTGTTCCGGTGTCGGTTTGTCCGGCTCCACGGTTCGGCGCACCTGAGTTCCGTCGGACAAAGAGCTGATTTTCTATCGGCGCCTGAGGTCAACCTAAAGCTGGGCTTTGCATGGGCAGCAAAAGAGAAGAGACAAAGGCACTGTGACGCTGGTTCCAGTTCCGGTTCCACGGTTGAAAGATTCGAACACGCGTGCACTTTGGCGGTGCAACTACTTTCCAAGTAGGAGTGGCTACGTAGGCGAGGCCTGATCGATGTTGTGCCTCTTGCATTCCGCCAGCGACAATCGGTTCCGGTTCCAGTTCCAGTTCCCTCCCCGGTTCCGGTTCCAGTTCCTCGGTCACGCGTCTATTTATAGTACCCACGCGATTCGGCGAATGCAGCAAGGCCTCACTCAATCGTCAACCTTTTTCCAAGCTCAAGCCAAGCGCCATTGCTGCGGCACGCTGCTGCTACTACCACCAGCGACGAATAGTGAGGAGAGATCGATCATCGATGCCGATGGACTCAGAAGATGCGCTCACCACGGTCGTGGACTCTGCCTCCGGCGCGCTCCGCAGCAGGGCCATGGTGCCGTCGGCGATGCTCACGGCCGGCGTCTTCCAGGCGGTGGCTGCGTTCGCGCTTCTCTTCTCCAAAACTCCGGAAGGCATCTTCTCCGACCACGGCAAGGCGCTCGTCGTCCTGTACTACATCGTCCTCGTTGCCGGGGCGATCATCGGCTCCACAACGGCCTCTGCTTCTTTCTGGGTTGCACGCCGCCTGGACGGCCGACATGCCATTGGCTTGGCACTGCTCTGCACCTCCACACTCACCCTCATCCCTGTGTTCGGAATACTCGCTGGCTTCGTCATGCTCAAAAGGTAGTCTCAATCTCTGACGACAACTTTGGATGTATGTTGGGATTTTGTATTATTGTACCAAAATGTATGAAACATGCACGAGGTTTACACAGCCAGGTGCTTGCACATTATTTGCAGTCTCATATGTATGTATGCAAGAGAATCATTTGAGTTTTGCTCAAGAAGTAAGAGATTACATTTGAGTAATTTCGTTTTTTTTTTATCCTGAGGAAAGATCGGTTTCAGTTCTGTTTTACTGTAGTGTGAATCTGTGATGATTATTCAAGGTAACAGGGTTTTAGAAAAGTCATTTGGTGCATCATCGCTCGTGTGTTAGCATGCTGTTTGCAGTTTGAATCGCTATTAGCCAGAAGCTTGGAACAGAGCAACAAAGCTATTGTGATGAAGGAAACTGGACGTGCACCGGTTCTGGTTCCAGTTCCAGTTCCAGTTCCGGTCCGGTTCCGGCAACTGGACCTGAGGGTCCATCAGACAACGACAGACAAATAGATAGCACCTGATGACTGGAACCGGTTTGTGCTGGCTGTCCTCGACTGTTAAAATTGCTGTTTGCGTCTGAAATGGTCGTTAGCCGGAACAGAGCAACAAGGTTATCATTGTGATGAAGGCAGCTGGACATGCTCCAGTTCCGGTTCCGGTTCCATGGTTCGTTGTAAAGAAGATTCTGATGAAGGTTATTTAGTGTTTTTATATATTCTTTAATTGATCAAGAAGAGTACTGGACCTGCTGATTTTGTCTCTGGAGTTCAGAGTCCGGGGAAAGGGGTGGGACCTCGGCTTGGCGTCGCCCAGGGGAGAACCAAGTCAAGGAGCTCCTCCTGGCATCCAAGTTCAGTTCTCATTTTGGAAGCGACGTTGTTATTCCCATGATCGAAAAATGACATGCTCAACAGAAGAACATGTATGTGTATTTATCTCAAACTCAAATAGGAGGAACTATTTTTTTTTTTTTTGAATCAGGGCCTTTTCATTACTCATTTGCTACCAGATCACTGGCAATGATTACAGAGATGCCTTCGGGTACGGAATCAGAGACGATTTCTACAGTAGCAGTGTTATGAACAAATATTGGCATCAGTTAGTTTGGTCTACATCGAAAGGCAGGTGAAGGACCGAAACGGCGACCAGAGGGGGTGAATGGGAGCCTCGATTTTTCTTTTCAATTTGGGTCATCGGCTCAACCCCCAACCTCTCGAGCAAAGAAACGAGATTCCCAACTCCTATCGAAAAGAAGCGGGTTCCCGAATCCAAATACTCAAGTCAACTTGTGACTAGATAAAATCCTCGGCATGATAGAATTTCATCGCAAAGAGACGGATTGCAAAAACGGAGCTCGAAAGCGCAAAAATGCGAACAAAACAGGCTAGCTAAAAAGCATACAGAGAAAATAACTACCTAACTCTAGGAAGTAAACAGACAAGACAAAAAGCTAAAACCAAACTAAAGATGATTTTGGGATTTTCTATTTAGCAAGAAATAAAATAAAAACTAGGACAAGAAATTAAAGCTACTAAAGATTTACAACTAAAATAAGCTGTAGGAACACAAAAAGAAACTAAACTAGTGCTTAAAACAAATCTAGCAAAAGAACGAAGAAAAACTAGGAGAAACAGCTACTTATACATTTCATCGAATACCTACGCGGCGGGAAAAAGAAGAACCAGAAGAGTTGAATTAAAGCTGAGAATTTTCACAAGTAAAACTTCGATCTAGCTGCCCTGTACAAGATGAAAGATTGGCTCGATGGCCAATTCCACAGATCAAGATATAAATCAACCTTTTGTTTGTTTCGAAGAACCAAACTTGAAGAAGCTCCGCTGCCCCTGCTGCTTGCTGCCTGCTGTACGTGTCCCAAGGCCGGTGCTTGAGTGCTGAAAAGCAAGCAGCTGCTTGCTGTGCTCGAGTGCGGAGCTGCTGGAGGCGCCCTGGAGTCGCTCGCGGCTGGTGGCCGGTGCTTGGCCTGGGGACGCGGGAGGCCGCCTGCCTCTGTCCTGGTGTCCACGCGGTGGCTGGCGAGCGCAGCTGCTGCTGCCTGCCGAGCGTGGCCTTGTGCAGCTGCTGGGATCCAAGAAAGAGAGAGACACAGAAAACAAAAGTGATCCGATTTCAACGAAAAATCACAGCCATGACAAAGAAAATTGATTCAAAACCGTCGGCCGTCGGAGACGACAGGAAGGATTGGGACTCCCCTTTCCCAACAAAAATCACCACAAAATGTCACCAATTTGATGTTCTTGGACCTCTAGAAATTGGGGAAAATAAAAACGAAAAATGGAAGAAGCAAAAGAGGGGAGGATGGCTGCCATCCTCTGTATATGGTCCTTATTTTTCATCCCTATTTTTGCCCTCCGATACATATGAGCCAAACCACTAACCCTAGGGCTATTTTGGTCGACTACGGGTAATTTTTGATCCGACGGTCACCGCGCCTCCTCATCGGTAGCCTTGCATCCACGCAACCTCCCCGATGCCGCCACGTGCGCCCTTCCGTCCACCGAACGTCCGCCCCGGTTTTGAGGCCCAAACCCGCGAAACCCGCCCGCCGATAGTTTTGAGGCCCAAACCACCAAACCAGCGCCGATGGTTTTAAGGACAAACCACCAAACCTCCTCGACACGTGTCATCGCCGTTTGACCGCCCGAGTCGCCAAGTCGTCCGAGCTCCCCGCTCCGCTTGCACGCCGTCGTCTTGACCCGATCGACACGGTCCCGCCACGTCCTCTTGCACTCGTCGATGTCCCAGTGTCGACCACCATGGCTAGCCGCCCGGCCGCTCCGGTCCCTCGGTCCAAGCCTCACGTCCCGTCCTTCACCTCCGCGGTCCGTCGGCCCGGCACCTCCTCCTTGGCCCCTTCACCTCGCCGTCGCCTACCATCTCCGAGCTCCACACCCGTACAACACGAACCAAGAGATACGTCTTCGACACACTCCACGTGTGCCGGTGAACATAGCCGAAGCATAAAAGATAAAAGAAAATAGAGGTAAAATGTTGAACGTTGACAATCACTCAATCACAAAACTAAGCACATGTGACCTAAATCAACCATGTGTTCGCAGCAGGCAACATGTTGTGACAACAAATCTTGGCATCAATTTCTTTTTTTACAAAGCGTGTTTTGACAGTAAGATATCGCATGGTAAACATAAATATATCAAACACTAACACTACTAGTTATTGCAACTTAATAACATATAAACATTCAGTCGTTGAAAGTTCAGATATATAGCACCTAATCGTCAAGCAAATAACAGCTATTTCAGTTAACTGTGTGTTAGTAACCGAAGCCTAAATATCCAAAATAATTTCGGGTAGCTACAAATGATGACTGAATTTATGAATGAAGTATTCGGTTTCGATCATGCCAGTTTTAATTTGAAATAATCAATTTAGCTCGGTCTTTCGATTTTGGGTAATTATACACGCCCCTAGTTACACGAGCACAAACAAGCCGCGGTGACTGGGCACAGACAGAACGGGCACGAAATTTCAAACATGAGTCACATGTTCACATCGATGGGTGGTGGATCACTCGATCATCACCGTATAGTGAGTGATAGCGGTTCCGGTTCCGGTGTTGAGCTTGGGGTCTCAACACGGGATGGTGCCTCCGCCCAGGCGGTGCCCCTGGGGAGGTCGTCTAGGACGAGAGAGTTAAGTGTAGATGCTAGAATAGTAATGATCATAAATAGAATTCACCAACCTCCTTAATGGGGAGGACTCCTCCCTATTTATAGTTTTACAAATGCCCGGGAACCAAAGATTACAAGTTTGTCCTCCAATATTCCCGGCATATTCCCTTGAACACACGCGACACGCGGGCTCCTCTTGTACTCTCAACAACGCAAGACCGCCTTTAGCTCCCCGGTGTTACGATTCGCCCGGCTTGTGGCCCCCACCGAGAGATCTCCGTCGGTCCCCGCTCCAAACCTCCGCGAGGTCCTCGGCCTTCGATCACCATCCGAAGCTCCCCTTGGCCCCGACGAAGGTGGCGACCTCATTGTCGGCCGCCACGGCTCGCGGAGCCGCCGGAGATGAAAGATCGCGATCTCCGCCGGCCGGTGCCACGGCTCGCGGAGCTGTCGGAGATGAAGGATTCCGCCAAGCCGCGACGGCGCCTCTCTCTAGCAGCGGAGGTCCGGGGATCGCCCGCCCGCCTGCGAGAATCACAAACCCAACAGCCTCATGTCGCATAGGCCTTACGCGCGCTCTCATTTGCGAGCAACACCTCCTCCGGCCACCGGGATCCGTGTCCCAACAGTTCCCCCCCTTGAGGGCGGAGGGTCACACGCGGAGCCGTGCCTTCGCTCTCAACATTTCGCGGCCGGCGGAGGTGTTGAGGGTTCCTTCCCCTCGGGACGGTTGCGCGAGGACCTTCGCGTTGATGAATACGGCGGCGGGGTCGCAACGACGAAAAGGCGCCCTCCCGAGGCCGAGGTGACCGCTTTCTGCCCGTTGGTCGCGACGCGGTTTTTTGGAATGCGAAGGGTCGCAGGGGCGGCTATAAAAGGCGCCTCCCCCCCCCCTTGACGGAGGGCTACCCCTACCATCGCTTTCATTGCTCTCCACTTTTGCATTCCTGCGCTTGCTTGCCTTGCTGTCCGCTCTCGTGCTTACCCGCCTTCGCTAGCTTTTTCACTTGGCTTAGTTGCATGCGTGCTTGTTCTAGTTCTCATAGTGTAATGGGCCGCTACCCCCGTCAGGAATTGTTTGGGCCATACGCGAGCTTCTCCGTATCGTTCGGTCAATTCCTTCGACTCTGAGGTGTGCATCTTTGGGCGGCTCGCGCTCAAGATCTGGAAGAGACTCTTTCCCGCGTCGAAGCTTCCGTCGGCGACCTCATGGCGCGAAGATGTTGATGCCACCTACGAGCTTGGCCCGTCGAAGATGACTCGAGGCGATGCTTGACGACCTCGTCGAAGGGCTTCATCGGGGCCAAGCTGCGAGTGAAAGCTTCCTCAAAGGCGAAAGGCGTACGAAGCCGCGAGCCGCAGCGAAGGCGTGGGGGGTCGTCTTCAAAGATTTCTTTAAGGGTGGTCTCCGCCGCCCCTACAACTCCTTTTTGCGGTCGATGGTGGAGTCATATGATGTCCGAGATCCACCAGCTCACTCCCCACGCGTTCCTTGCTTTGGCGGTTCGTGTGGGCTTGTGAGTCCTACGGCGCGGAGGCGGACACCAACAACTTCGCCCGGCTAAGTCCCAAAAGATGGCTGATGGGAGCGAGAAGAAGGCTGCGATTCGGGTGTAACAGAACCTCCTAATTACTGGGCCCACATGCACTTATCATCGTCATTAAGACCTCTGATCATTATGCACGAGTTCCCAATAATCTAGAAAGTGCTATTAATCTTCCGAACAGGATCTCATTAACAAGTCACTCCAGTATTACAACACTTTATTCAAATACATCGAGTACAAGCGGAAGGATTACATAACCATAATTTTACAAACCATTTGTTCAAATACTTAAACTTAAGTATCATTATTACAAGCCCGATAATATTATTGGAGTAACTTTATACATATAAACACTGACAACCCTGCCCGAGGGTTCACTCTACTCGTCCTCTTCTTCCTGGTACACCGTCATGCAGCAGGGACCAAAACAAGCCTGCTCATGAACAGCTCCTGCAACAAGGGTCAAAGAACCCTGAGTACTGGGAGTACTCAACAAGACTTACCCGACTAAAAGAAAATGTAAGGAGACTTCGGGAATGCTGGTCTTAGGAGTCAAGGTAAGGCTTAAGCAAGAATCAAAAATTCTTTTTGCGAGAAAAGCTTACTAAAAATAAATCCTTACTTTCAATATTTTTTTTTTCAGATTAGTAGCTCATATACTCTAGGTTATCCTATTCTAGAGTAAACATATTTTCTTATTCCAACTCTCTTTCTTCAAAAACATAATCCATCATTTACTACGATGAATGGGCGTAAGAACGGGTCTCCATAACCGAGAAGCAACGGCGATTCATGAACCGATTATACCCAAATGGGGATCCCTAACCACACGACATATGTAGCTTCCAACTTGCATATATCAACATTTTCTCGATTTGTCCAAAACGGGAACGAGGCTGCGCCACCCGAGAGCACGATACTCCACCTCCCTACCCCGTCCCTAATGACAGTTTGACCCGAGTAGGGGTGGGTACACGCTACTCCCATCTCTCCACTCCCAAAGCGTGGTTGCCATTCCCGATTTGGCTCCACCGAGATCCGGCTTACCGGAGTATGTGGCTAGTTAGGGTCGATCGATGCGGGGTGATCGCCCGATCGAGCGTGCCTTTGCGGAAAGGCCTCGGGCGTACTTAGCGTTCAAAAGTCCCGAACTTAACAATCCAAACAACGGGCGGTCCTTAAACGACCAACACGGGACAAGCACGGCTAGGTATCCCGCCGGCTTTCAACCTACGTCCCCGTCCGATCTCAAATTCATCACTACATCTCTTTCTTTTTTTCCGAAAATAGTACCATCTTCTCAAATAAAACATTTTGATGAAAAGCTTAACTAATTAAGCGAGGGCTAAGCATCACTTAAGCATTTTCGAAAAGAAACAGGTTATCAAGGATGATATTGCAATAAACAAGGATGGTAGTGCAAAGAATTAGGTTATTACTTAACTCCTAATTACTTAATGCAACATAGTATAGACATAAGTGATATAAAACTTTTAAAATATCAAGGAAAGGTTTAATGTAACCGGGGCTTGCCTTCGTTGACGGGAAAAAGTTTGTTCTTGAAAAACCCAACAAAATCCGAACCCTCCTCAACCGGATATGGAATCTCCTCGATGGCGGCTCGGACTTGATACCCTCAAACTCGTTGTAAGGTCCTAGATGGCTAGAGGGGGGTGAATTGCCTATAAAAATTTTCTACAAGCTCACTAAAACAAACCGGTTAGAATAAAACACGGCGTAAAGCGGTTTGCACTAGCTCTAATGGTCAAGCAAGCCTTCTAGTGACAAGACTAAATATTTCTATGATCTCTAGTCCACTCAAGGTCTATGTCACTACTCTAGCTAATGAGCAAACCTAATATGGTCCTTATGCTAGCAAGAACAACTACACAAAGTAAAGCTAGCTCTCTCTACTCAAAGTAAGCTAGGAAGGTAAATGCAAGGGTGAGAGTGATATACCAACACGTAGAGGATGTCAACCAATCACCGGGAACAGGATGAACAATCAATCACTCGAAGGTGATGATCCACAAGCCGAGACAAAGAACAAGTCGATTTGTTCACCCGGAGTTCACTTGTACACCGACAAGCTAGTCTCCGGTTGTGCCGACCAACACGAGGATGGTGTTTGAGCTAGGCGGTGCCCTTGCTAGCCTCAACACACCACTCAACAAGTGTGGTACCCAAGACACGAGCAATGTATTCCTTGCACTTTGTCTTCCCGACGAGGAGTGCGTAATCCTCTCACAAATCAACCGGAGGTGGCCAAGAAACAATCACCTCTTCTTGCCAACAACTCCACCAATCCACCAAGCCGGCTAGGAGCGGTGTCTCCAAGAGAAACAAGAACTCCACCGTCTCACAACGATCCCCAAGTGCCTCTAGATGCAAGAACACGATGCAATGCACTAGGATCAACTCTTCTCTCAAGAATGAAGCTCAAATCAAGTATGAGAGAGGAGGGAGGCTTGCTTGCTTGCTCAAAGGTGTTAGGAGTGATTCAAAATGACCAAGAGAGTGAGCAAGAGGCAGCCAAACACATATATATAGCCCCCATCACGAAATATGGACGCGTTGGGGCAAAACTTGCGATTCTGCGGGTGCAGGGGCGCACTCACCGGAACCACTAGCGGGTCCGGTGCTGCGTCCGGTCACAAACGACAAGGAAAATCGCCCCGGTGGCGAGGCTTTGCTCGAAGTCCCGGTGGGTGGTTCGGTGGGTGCGTCCGGTGCATCCGGCCGGGACACCCCAAAAACATGCTTACTTGGAAGTCCCCACGGACGGACGACCACCGAGCCACCGGTCGCGTGAGTCCGGTGCCTGTCGGCCCGGCGTCGGTCAGAGTCGGTGTCGCGGTTTCCAAAGCAAAATCTTCATTTCTTTGTCGCCCTTTCTTTCGCCTCCTTTGCTTTGACATGCTACCCAATAAATATACCAATTTGTGCACGAGAAATAGCATGTTTTCAACACCCACGATGCATCCGGCGCAATAGAAAATAGACGTTTCATTTTCTCAAAAGCGCCGAATCCCGCCTCGCAAGCTCGGCGGGAGGATGAGCGGTTCCCAAACCCAACTCAACCCTGCAACCATCACCGCCTTCGCAAATGTGCCAACACCACCACGTGTACATCACTATGTGCTTGTGTGTTAGCATTTTCACAATTCATTTCGAAGGTTAGGTTAGCTCTTTAGGTTAGAATGCATGCAAATGAGACTTGAACCTAAAGGCACGTGAGGATCGATATGTACGAAAGTTTTCCCCTCTTTATAGTACGGCTTTATCGATCCTATAACCACCCACACCCTCTATGGTGTCTTGAGTGTAAAATCAAAAGGCCCTATGGTTATACCTTTGCCTTGGGAACTTTTGATCTCCGAAACTCCACCGAGTTGCATGCTTGATCATCTTTTGGATCACCTCGATCCATCCTCCATGATCACCATGCACCAACTCCCACGACCAATCTCCAATCATGTCAAACACTTAGCATTGAGAGATTAGTCCTTAGGTGTCACTAATTAGCCAAAACCAAACAAGAGATCTTCACTGTTCACTACACGAAATAATGTATGCTTCAATATGATGCCATATATGTAAATATGATGCTTGCAAGTGCATGAAATGATAAACACAGGAAAGTAACTTTATTTCACGATAAAGTTGCAACCCAACAAAACCAACTTGTTGAACTACTCTAAAGATATCTTCCCCATTGCCTAAGGAGTTCTCAAGGACCATCTTATTTTGATATAATCTAAGATTCACAAAACAATCCCCGAAGTCACACAAAACTTAAATTATTTGACTCAAAACAAAACATGAAACACATAAAATGATAGGGCATGAAATAATAAATAATTTAACTTTCTCAAAACAATCTTAAAAATTTTGTGCAGGTAGGTCATGTCATAAAACAGTACTAAAATAAATTTCATGATTTTTGGATAAATAAAATAATTATTAAAAATAAGGAAGATGCATTTTTCAATTAAAATTTGTATTTTTAAATCATGCAAAAACTACTCAAAACCAAAGTTTCAAGATTTTCATGGATTCATATACTCATAAGAAGCTTCTACAAAAATTTTCAAATTTTTAAAGCTAAACTTGAATTTATATGAAATTTACAAAATCAGGTACTATTCAAAAGTAAAGAAATTGATAAAATCAAGTTTTAAAACAAAACAAACACTCAGGCCGAAACCGCCCAACATCCCGCACGGCCCGTCACTGTGCGGCCCAGCCTATCTGTTACAGTGAGCAGGCCGCCCAACCGCCCCACCCATACGACAGCGGCCCGGCGGCCGGAGTTGGCCGGCGAGAACTCGCCGGCGGTGAGGTCTCGGCGACGCGGATTGGCTCTCTGCGTGATCCCTCGACCTCGCGGACACGATGATGCCCGAAACCCTACACCTAAGGCATCGGGGCACCATCACCGTCGCGCATGGCGGCACGGCGGCGCGAGCGGCGATTTCGGCAAGGCTCGTCGGAGCGATTTCCGGCGACACCGAGGACACCGGCGAGTCCGGCACCATCGCGAACCCGAGTCCTCACTAAAACGAACTTAAACGGCTCCCTACGGACGCAGCTAAGTGCGCGGCGGGCGGCAAAGGCGGAGCTCGTCGGCGGCCGATGTTCCGGTGGCTCTGTGGCGACTCACGACCCAACGGACGGCACGAGTACGGCGGGAGAGCTCACCCGATTTGCGGTGCGCACGCTAGTTTGGGCGGAGACGAGGCGAAGGGTGGTCGGCGGCGGTGGCGGCCCGGCGGCCCGGTGCTCCCGGTGGCAACAACGGCGTTCGGCGTGTCCTGTGGGGCAAACACAAAACGACCGAGTGCATCATGACCACGAGCTCAAGACGCCGCTAGAGCTCTAGATGGTTTTGCACGAAGCTCACCGAGCGACCTCGCGACGACGAGGTGATGATGCGCCCCTTTGGCTGTCGGCCGTGGAGAAGACGACGGCGCGCGGGCGGCTGGCGGCTACGAGGCGGGACTAGTGCTAGCTCAAACGACGCACAAGGAAGCTGCGAACACGATGGCGGGATCAATTTTTGTGGATTGAAGCTCGGCGGCGACGGCAACTGAAAGGGGGCGGAGGCGGTTTCGGCGGCGGAGGAAGAAGAAAGAGGAAGAACGGCGCCGACGGTGGCTTTTATAGGGCAAAAGAGGGATGGGCCGGGTGGTCGGGCGACGTTCGCGGCCGGCCAGCTAGCTGGTGACGTGCGAGGGCGGCCGAAGGCGTGAAGAACGCCACGGCGACGGCCGGCGACCGGCCGGTATGGAGGAAGAACGGCGATTCACTATTCACCGTTAACCCTAAACACTAACTTTTCTGTTTTTGATCAAATTCACCCCAAATTTGAACTGAACTTGAAAAACTCCAAAAAGTGACTTATGCTAATTTTTCAAGATCTACAATTTTCATAATTGGAAGATTTTCAAAATCAGCCCCTAAATAGGACTTTTTGAAAAGCAGTTCAAAATTTTGAAATTTGAATTCAAAATTACTTTTAAAATCATGTAACAACTTGAAAAACTTTGTACATGACTTTTGTTCATCTCAGCAAGATCTACAAACTAACTTTTGAAAGTTTTTGCAAATTTTGCTTAGATTTTGAAATAAGGTTTTTAAATCAAAAGGAGACAAAACCCTAATTTTGGTATTTTCAAAATTACTCTAAATTTTTGAACTAAACTTTGAAAACTCAAAATACCAACTTTGTTCAACTTGGAAAACTCTACAAATTTGCTTTAATAACCATACCCAAAATCTTTATAAATTTTGAATAAAAAAGAAAAGGGGGTAAAAGAAAGAATGGAATTTAGGGTTTTCTGGAGTTCAATTCAAACTGGAATTCGATTCAAATTTCAGATTCCCAACCTATACTATCCAACCCTCATCCAACATCTCACTTAGGATCAAAAACATACATTTAAAATTAAATCACTCTAAATTTTCTTAAGCACAAACATTCTCTAAAATATAAACTCATTTTAATTTCAATGCATTTCAAAATTTTCTAATTATGCATGATTTATGATAAACATGATGACATGGCAAGATTTTAGTTGAGTAACACCAGGGGTGTTACATCGGGTGCTACACATTTAGCCCGCGCCGCCATCAAGGCGAGGAGAAGGCGGAGATCTCCTACGCTCGGAAGAACAAATGGGAGCGCTTCGGAAGAACAAATGGGAGCCGGGCTGGATGGACTACTGGTTCTATGCCAAGTCTGTGCGGACGGAGAGGACTGTCGACGGGGTGGAGATAGCACGCTATCCCTTCGCGTCGAAGTTCATCCCCGTGGACATCATCCCCCGGCCGGATCCGAACGAGCTTCAGCCGAAGAAGAGGCAGAAGAGTCGCGAAGCTTTCCTGCTCGCGTGCAAGTACTCGCGGTCGAGATCTCGTGGAGGAGATCTGCGCGGCGAAGATCTCGCCGCTGCAGCGCCATAAGCCTGCAATCACGGTTGAGAGAGTCAACCTGCCGGTGTTCGGGGACGCGGAGATGGTTCCGTTCCCGCGCCTCGGCGCTCAGCTACCCGAAGGTGTCAGCCCGGACGCCTTTGTTATGACGGTGGAGATGGAGGCCCAGGAAATACTGGGCCCCATTACAACAAAGAATTTCTCGCGCGGAGGTCTCAAGCGGGGACCATGCCCCGATTGAACCGCGTCTTCCAAGAGATGGGGGTCATCTGCGGGAACCATAAGGTTCCCAAGCAAGATCCTCACGGAGATCGGCGGGAGGCCGAGGAGGCCGCTAAATTGGAGAAGGCGGCCAAGGAGGAGGTCTCCGCGGCGCTCGTCGGTTGACAAGAGGAAGGCCCCTCCTCAAACGCGAGGGAGGTCAAGAAGACCAAGCCGGGAGGAGGGCACCTCCGCGACCTCCTCCGCCGCTGCTGCCGCCGCGACGGCCAGGAGGAGGCCAAGAAGAAGAAACAGTTGGTTAACCAGCCTAGCCGAAGCGGGTTGTGCGGAGGGGTGGCGCCGGGCTGGCTGCCGCGATGGATGAGCCACGCGGTGCCGAGGGTTCCATGGTGACTCCTCCCGGCCGCAGAGGCTCTTGTTGGCGGTGGTGGGCCGGCTCGGGCGCTAAGGTCGAGGTCCTTTCCCCCACCGCCCGAAGCTTGCCGGCAGTTCTTGGCGGTCACGCCTGCGTCGGAGGTCACGAGGGCCATGGCTGATCCCCGGCCGGTCCGCCCTGCTCGGTGATAGCTCCGCTACCTCGCGGACTCGGGCGGGGCGGCGAGCCCTTGTTCAAGTCGCCAGCGAAGGCGGACCAAGAGGTAGTCCTCGCCTCGACTTCCGAAGACTCATTTGTGCCTCCGACTAGCGTGAACCTCACCTACGTCTAGATGCGGGAGCTTCGTCTTTGTTTATGAGGCGTCTAAGGGCGGGCCACCGGGCGGAGAGCTCAGTGCGAAGGTCGTCAAGGCCGCACAAATCTTGGAAGTGCTTTAGCGACCGGGGCCATGGCGCCGACACCGCGGGCGGAGGTTTGTATCTTTAACTGCTTTTTATATTTCATTGTTGGTCTTGTTTCTTTTGTTATTGAGTTATTCTCTTATTTCGGATGGGGCGAAGGTATGGGCTGGCACGGGGTGTGCTCCCTCATGTTGTCGTGAGAGGGCGATCCGAGTGAGTATTCTAGCTCGCTTGTCTCCGCCAGGTTTGGTTTGGACTTTGCTTGGATCTTGCTTATTTTCCCCGATTAGACACTGTTGTTAAATATTTTTCGAAGGAGATGTGTACGAGGTCTTCAACAAGGCCATCGACCGAGCCTCTTGGTACGGAGATATTTTACTTATTTTTGTTTTCTCCCTTTTCATTTTGCTTTGGTAGCGGATGTCTTACTGCATATTTTCGCGAGATGACCGCAAGTCTTGAGACTGTCCGTGCTAAAGTTCATGAAGAACTTGTGGCGCGTGACAAGATATTGCTTGAGCTGAAGACCAAGGTCTCTGCCTGGTCTGAGGAGAAGAAGGCCTTGGAGGCTGTGGTGGATCGGGAGCGGAATCTTCGCCAGAGCGAGGCTACCGCGGCTAAAGAGGTGCAGGACGCGCTTCTGCGCGCGCGGAGCAGGTTTGAGAAGGCCCTCCGTGAGGTGGAGTTGAAGCTTGAGGGGGGCTAACGCCCGACCTCACGTCGTCGCGTGCCGGTCGGTGAGTGCCGGTGACGAAATTTGGACAAGATCTACGCATCTAGTACCTCTGCCGCTCGCTTTGTGGAGGCCGTGACATCCGTTGGTGCGGTGGTTACACCGTTCCCCCACGGACGGCAGGGGGCCGGCGTGTTGGCGTGGATGGCGAAGAACATCGCCAAGCTTCCCCGGCGTGCTCGGGGGTCTCCGACTTCGGCCCGGTCCGCGGCGGCGAAACATCGCCCGCATTCTCTCTAATGAGGGTTGCGAAGATGTCGCCCGGGTTCGGGTGAAGGAAACCCACCATCCCTCTCGCCTCGCGGAACTTGGTGACGGAGCTCTAAAGTTTGTGGGCTCGTTCATGAAGAGGTTACAGGCAGTCCACGGGCGTGCGAGGAGGCCGCGTCTACGGCCCGTTCCTTTTTTCGGTGAATTTTATTTTCGTTGTTTTGAACTACGTTTTCTTTCTTTCATTGTTTGCTGATTTTTGATCGTTTTACTTTTCTGCGTAGGGTGGTCTTTGGCGGAGGCTCCCGTTGAGCAAGCGTGGGCTTTGGAGGATGCGCGGAGGGTAGCTTCTCCGCCGCGAGCTCCGGATGCGTGGGGATCGTCTTCTGCCGACAAGGAGGACGAGGAGGTGTAGAAAACTAGGATTTTATTTTCTAACTTGCCGGCTGTTGAGCCTTTTGCGCGGATGGCTACCTCCGCTTGTAAAAATTAATGAAGTACTGATGAATATAATCTAATGTTTTACTTGAACCGATGCTTCCTGCGCGCAGTTCTGAAGGGTGCTCGCGGGAGGTTGATCCCTTGTGCTTTTATCGGGATGGGGTCTACGTTGACGGAGGTCTCTGGTTATTTTGGAAAGAGACCTTCGAAGTTCCTAGTGTTGATGAGATGTATGAAGACGTTTTGTTTGACCTAGGAGACGAGCGTATGGCCTTTACGAACGATGTAGCTTGGGAGGGGCCTCCGCCAGGCTCTTTGTAATTTTTGTTCGATGCAATGATAACCCTTGTAAGGATACATGTTATATGAATAAAGCGGAGCTTGCTAAATTGCACTAAGATTACTGCGTCTATTACATCTTTTATTTTTCCTTTCGTGTTTTGCTTTTCGGCCTCCGCTTGTGTATTTGGATGCGGAGAGTAGTCACTTGTTTGCGGCGCCAATCCGGTCCCTTTCGCTGCGGTAAATTCGTGTCTTGGTCCATCTTGTTTTTCAGTGGACCTCCGCTACACGTGTGGAAAGTACTGTTTGTTGCTCCGCTCCGCGGGTCTTCGCCAAGGATCTCTCACTTGGGTTTTTGATGGGATTTTACGGCTCCGGGGGGATGTTACGAATTCTTACGCGGTCTCCCCCCTTAACCTGCCCAAGTGCTTGGCTTCTTACGACTTCTTACACGGTTTCATTCTGCTCGAGGATATGGTGGCGGAGGTCAACATCTTCGCCCATTTTTTGGCTCTGAGGTCGTACGTTTGATATTTTTCCTGGTGGGTGGTTAAGTGTGTGTGGGGGGGGTTGGCGGGTTGGGCTTGTTTTATAGTGCCCAAGTAATCAAGGGGATTTATTGGTTTTGTCCTTTGTTTGGTGTGTTAGGTCGACTGGGTTAGTATATAACCTACTCTTTTTCTCCTCCCCCAAAAGGCTATCTCGGGTAGGATGGGTCATTCTAGTAGTGGTTTAGGTCGGGTGTACTGAAACCGTGTAAGGATTCGTACTTGGTAGTCTAGGCAGTGTACCTACTCCTCCTCCTATTTGTTGGCTGGAAGCTCAGACTAAGACAGGCACGGAGCTATTAGCTCTTGTCTGTGTACTATTAATTCTTGGCGATGAGCTACGGTGGTGTTGATCTCAGCCAGCTATGTTCTGGTAGTATGTTCTTTGGATCGTGGCTCCGCTAGAGCTTCTTCAGGTCCGGTGTGCGCCCTCCTGTCGGAGGTTGGCTCGGTTGAAGGTGTTCTATGGCGGTCTGCAGGTTGCATGAGAGGACGCGTCAACGCTGGCGGAGGCTCTCTTGTGCGAACGGCGTGAAGCGGTTGCCTAGCCTGGGGGTGTGGTTTACCTTCTTTGTCTTGCTGTGTCTGTTCTACCACTGTACCAGTCGGTGCTACCACTGTACCATCTTCTGCGGAGATGCAAGAAGCTTCGACAGAACAGTGTCGAGCACCTTTGTAACTTGTAAATATGATAAAGGATAATAATATCTCGAGCTATATTACCGCTTTTGGATTCATCCTCGTTGTTTGCCTTTGTTGGCGGAGGTTTTTCCGACGCTTTGAGTTGGACAGTCTTTTTCGGCTTTTTTTAGTACTTGGCACGTTCTTTTGTGCCACCTCGATGCCTACGCTTCGGGTAGGGCTTTTTCCGAGGATTTTCGAGACCGCTCTGTGGGTCTGTGGAGGTCATTTTTGGGGTAGAACCTCCGCGTTCTATCCGAAAAACGTCCTCGTGCTAGTTTTCAATTTTGTCGAATTACGTGATTTGCGTTGCTAGTCACTTTCGACTCCCGCCTTTCCTTTCTCGCATTGGGGAGAATTTCCTCTTTATATTTTAGAGGATATTACAATGGTCTCGCCGCATTAAAAACCTCACCTCCGCTAGGAGTTCCCTGTGAGGAAAAGAGTGCGAAACCTTGGTTGCGAAAATTGTAAAGTTCTCTTTGCTACTTGCCGAAAAAGTAAAATACTAGCCGACCTCCGCTTATGTTTGCGGGAGGTGGCTTTACATATAGTACTTGCGGAGGTTGTTCACGTTCCACGTGTGGTCGGAGGTGTTGCCCTCCCCATCAACTAGGCGGAAGGCTCCTTGCCTTGGTGTTGCTTTCGCAATGTATGGGCCGTCCCCATTTTGCTTGCAATTTTCCTGCGGTTGAAGCATTTGGCTTCCTTCGAGCACAAGGTCTCCATCCCGATTTTCTTTTTGCGGACCTTCTTTGTCTCTCCACTTTTTGGTCTCTGTTGGTATTTGTTAAGCCTACAGGAATATTATGATTGATAATCCATAGCGCACGGATACCGGTGAGCACTTCACCCGGGGTAATGGGTTTTAAATATCGAATCCACAGGGAGAACGTAGAGAAAGGTTCTTGAGATTTACTACTGATCTCTACGTGGTTTAATTAAACTAGATTGATAATAAAGATAAGGAGTTCTAGTAAGAAGGTCTTGTTCTCACTTCAAGTAAATCATTTGCAATATTATTCTCAAGAGGGATTGTCATGAAGAAACTCTTAATAAAGGGGTTCTACGCTAACAATGCAGGGTCTCCTACGATTTCTATAAACGGGGGCAGGCGTAACAAAGGACTCAATAGTGCTGTCACCACTACGATCAGCCTTAACAAGTGTCTTCACCCCGGCCTATAGAAGGTATTCGTAATGAGCTAGTCAATCTAAGCACCGCGCTTACATTAATCTAACAACTTTAATTCAAGAGCGACAGGAATCAAAGTAATCTTATCAAAGAAATACGAACCTTAAGAATAATAAAGACAATATCACTTACTTCAATGGAATTCGAACAATCCACAAGATCTCAGAGTCGTGCTCCAATGGAGGCGCCAACTCCTGAAGAGGAAGAAGATGGAGGCGCCGACAGCTCCGGGCCTTCCTTCTACTCCGCTTCAACCACTCAATAATTCTCTCAACTTATAAAACTACTCTCAATCTAATTCTAATCTAGAGCTTCTATCTCTTGTATTGTCGTTGATGATCTGATTGAATTGAAGATTGAACTGAGATGGATCTACTTGATCTACTTCTTAATGAACGTGAAGCCTTAGATCAAACTTGATTCTCTGTCTGGCTTGAGGGGGTCTGGGGGTCTTTATATATCGGTCTTCCTCTGTCTCTTCAACTTCAACGAGTGATGTGGTATTAATCCTTGAATCAATCCCGTACTTCTACATGCCGCCATCGGATCAAACCGGCGTAAATCAACCGGTTTAGATCGAGTATTAGAGGCGGTGGAGGAACATTCCGTAATGGGCCGAACGGCGACTGTCGGGGGCCGATCGGCTGATATTTGGGCCGATCGGCCCAGGGGGGTCTTCCCTCCGGCCCGCGTCGTGTGTCGTGGGCTTCGGAGTCTTCTAGATGATGTATTTCTTGGTTCCGAGTTTCGCTCGTGTCGGGGAATAATCCGTAGCCTTTCGGACTTGTTTCGAGTTGGATTGCGTTGCGTTTATGACATGTCGTATGCCACGTCATTTCTCGCCGTTTTTCTATTAAGTACACGCAAATCACAACTTCACCAAAACTCATGGAAATCATTAGTATAAACCCCTAATAAGGTTATCTAATTATATTTTAGTCCTTTTCCATGTTTAGTTGACAATTAAAAATATACGTTAATATGTGTCAAGCGATCTCGCTTGGTATTTCAGTATGTTTTTCGACGGCTTCCGGCCTTGTATGTTCTAGTGTTTCTTTGGCGTACTCTTCATCTTCGCCATTTTACGCTTCATGACGCGGAGGCTTTCATGCTTTAGCTCTTACGGGAGCATTGCTTCTTCTCCGTACATGAGCTTGAATGGAGTGAATCCGGTGGCTCGCGAAGACGTTGTATTATGCGACCGGATTACCTTGGGTAGTTCATCTCGCCCACTTGCCTTTGCGGAGGTTGAATAGGGTCTTTTGATGTTGCGGAGAATATTATCCCATTTGCCCTTTTTTTGCTCCGTTGGACTCGGGTGGTAGACTGATCACGAAGGCTATCTTCGTTCCCATTTGGTTACAAAACTCCACGAATTTGTCCGAGTCAAACCGTTTTGCCGTTATCGATTGTTATCATTCTTGGAACTCGAATCTGCAGATTATGCTTTGCCAATAGAACTTGATGATAGATTACGAAGTTATTTTTGCCAGGCGCTTGGCTTCTATCCATCGGTGAAGTACTCACCGACTACGATTAGCGTATTTGTTTCCCCCTTGCGGCTTGTTGGCAATGGACCGACAATGTCTATTCCCCACCTTTGCAATGGCCGGTCGGAGGTATTACTTGTGTTTTCTGGCGAGGGGCTTTTTTGGTTCGGTCTTGAAGTTTTGGCGAGGCTTCGCATTTCTTCACGATCTGGCTGGGCGTCTTTTATGTGTGTGGGCCAATAGGAGCCTTGGCGGATGGCCTTCGGCCGATGAGCTCTTGGACCGATGTGGGATCCGCACATGCCGGCGTGTATTTCTTTGAGAGGTTCTAGGCCTTCGCTTTAAGAGATGCACTTGAGCATTGTTTGTACTACTCCCCTTTTGAAGAGTTGGCCATCAATGATGGTGTAGTTTCTTGCTCGTGCTTCCGTTCTGGCGGCCTCCGCGTCATTTTCTGGGTAGCTTGTGTTGCTTAGGTTGTCAACTATTGCTTGTCTCCAATCTTCACCTTCTACCAGCATAACTGTTTTGAACGCTTTTTTCAGTGTTTCTGTCGCTGGCTTATGTGCTACGTTGAAGATAGTGTTCTGGGCCATGTTTAAATTGTTTGCCGCCGCCTTAGCTAAGGTATCCGGTTCACTATTCTCGCTCCCGCTGAATGAATTTCACCGTGAAGCCTTGGAATCTTTGTTCCATTGCTCTGACCACCGCTAAGTAACTTATGAGTTCCGGCTCTCTGGCCATACACTCCTTTTCCACTTGGCCTGCCACTAGCATTGAGTCTGTTTTGATTTCGACCAGCTTTGCCCCGTAGGCCTTCGCCTTTGTGAGCCCTAGTATGAGTCCTTCGTACTTTCGGTCGTATTATTTGTCCGAGGGCATTCCAGTCTTGTAGCGAAGTACGACTTGACACCCTGCGGTGACATTATGACTGCGGAGGCCCCTGCTCCATTTCTGCCCCATGCGCCATCTGTATAGACTGTCCACAGCTCCGATTGATCATTTTGCCCTTTCTGCTTGTGTGGTGTCCATTCTCGCTATGAAATCGCCAATACAGGGATCGTGTCCATTGCGGATCTGTGGGCGGAAAAGTTATTTCAACTTATGGGAAAGCTCCGCCGCCCATTTGCTTTGATTCTTCCCGATGTCTCCTTGTTTCTCGGGACCTCCGCTAGCGCCGTGATGTGGGTACTACAATTTTGTATGAGTGGAAGTAATGCTTGAGTTTTTCTGGATCTTTGTCACGAGGGCGTATGCTATCTTTTCTACTACTGTGTAGTTGATTTTGGCTCCCGAGAGTGCTTCAAAACGTAATACACGGGGGAGTTGAGTGAGGCGGTCGTTTTTTTTTTCTCTTGTACAGCTCTTTACAACGATGGCGTAGTTCGACGCTGCGAGGTACAAGAGTATGGGCTTGTCTTGCTCGTGAATCTTTATTCTTGTGAGTCTGTTCTTGGAGATATTCTTTGAGCTTTGCAAATGCCTCCGCTTGCTCTTTTTCTCATTTGAATTGTGCTTTCCCCTTGAGGGCTTGAAAGAAGGGTAAGCTTTTTTCTGCTGACTTGGAGATGAATCTGTTCAGTGCTGCAATTCTTCCCGTCAACTTCTGCACTTCTCTCTTTGTTCTTGGCTCCGCCATATCTCTAATTGCCTTTGTTTTTTCTGGGTTGGCTTTGACTCCCTCAGAGCTGACGATGTAACCTAGGATCTTTGCTTTGGTTGCCCCAAAAACACATTTTTCGAGGTTCAGCTTGAGGCCTGACTTTTTTAGGTTGGCGAAGGTCTCTTGCAAGTCTGAGATGTGGTCTTGTTCTCTTTTGCTTATGATTATGAGATCATCCACATATGCAATCATGTTTTTGAGCGCTTGCATCCTCGGAACTTTTCCTGTCATTCTCGGCGAAGGTTGCGCCGGGCGTTTTTAGCCCCTCCGGCATTCTTACGGCGGTATGTTCGAATGGAGTGGTGAAACGGTTTTTCTTCACTTCCTTTCTCAGCCCATTTGATGATAACCCGAGTAGCGGTCAAGCGGAGAGAACCTTCGACACCTGCTTCGCCTTATCAACCGAAGTGTCTATTCTGGGTAAGGGGTAGTTGTCTTTCTTTGTTGCTTTGTTGAGGTCAGTGAAATCTATGCACATCCTCATTTTTCCTGATGTTTTCTTTGGGACGAGGACGACGTTTGCCAGCCAGTCGGTGTACTTGACTTCCCTGATGACTTTGGCATCGAGCAGCCTTTGGACCTCCGCTTGAGCTGCTAGTATTCTGTCCTCCGACATCTTCCTCTGTCGTTGCTTTTTGGCCTCATTTTGTGGTTTATGTCTAGGACATGTTCGATGGTTTGTCTGTCTACTCCGCGGAGGTCTAGTGCTGACCAAGCGAAGATCTCCTTGTTTTTGACAAGGAGTTCCGTCAGTTCTTTTTCTTCCTCCGCCGGCAAGTTTGCATTGATTGTTACTGTGTGATCGGGGTCCTCGTCTATCCTTATCTTCTTTGTTTTCTGCTGCCCTTTGACGCCTGTTTGCTCTTTCTTCATGTCTGGAGGATCTGGGCCTTCGCTTTTTGATTCTACTGAATTGACATTTCTGTGAGCTCGATATATAGCCTTTTCTATATTTCTGGCTTCCTTTTGGCTTCCATGTATTGTGATGATGCCGTGAAGTGCTGGGATTTTCATGCACAAGTATCCCATGTGAATGGCGGCGTTGAACTTGTTTGTCAATCCTCTGCGAAAATTGCATTGTGCGGGAGTAGACATCGACGATGTCGAAGGTTATGTATTCGCCCCCCGCACTTTTCCCTTCGCGAAGGACACACGTAGAGTTATCTTCCCGAGAGCTCGCACTTGCCTTCCGCCAAACCCTATGAGGGGCGAGTCCGACGGCCGTAGGCGATTCCTATTGAAACTCATTTTGTCAAAGGCGTTGGCGAAGATGATATTGGCGGAGCTCCCAGTGTCGACAAGAACTCTTTTCATTTCCCATGTTGCTACGTTTGTTTCTATTACCATTGCGTCAACATGAGGGTAGCTTTCAATTTGAGGTCTGCCTCCGAGAAGGTGATGGGGTCTTCGACCATTCTCCGAATCCGATCGCAGCTGAACCGCCACATTGTTTACTAGGCGAAGGTGGTCTTTTTTTCGCTTTTTGGTTTCATGCTCCATCGAAGATCCTCCCGCTATCGGCATTATGGTTCCGATAGATGGTAGCGGAGTGTGGGGATTGTATTGGTTTTCTAGGTTAGGCTCATTTTTCATGGGAGCGCTTGGTGGGGGTCCTGGCGGAGGTGGTGGTAGTAAACCTTGGTTTGATACTTGGTTAACCGGCCGCACACTCTCGCGGGGTTGTCCTGTTTGATATAGGTTAGGTGTTGTCTTGGGCTCGAGTAAGATACACTCGATTCTGGTAGGTAGTTTTGAGCTGGTTGTGGGGGCGATGGTCTCCATGCTGGTAGGAAGCTGGGGTAATAGGCGTTTGCTAGTGTGGTATGGTGTACTTGGTTTGAGGAGAGGGATGGGTATACCGGGCAATATTGTTTGGTGTTGCCCCCCGAGCCGGCGAGGCTCGAGTGTGTAATTGTAAGTGTTGTTGACCTCCCTTGCTCGATTCTGGAGGTTTGTTAGTGGGATTCTTCCGCTTCGTTACCCCCTTGAGTGCCTTGTCTTTTTCTTGAAGAATGATCGGGCGCCTCTGGTATAGTGACCTTTTTCTTCGCCATGAATGACGCAGAACTGCTTTCTCGGTCTCCTATTCCAGTTTTTCTGAGGTCCCTTCTCCTGGTACGGTTTCTGAGCATCAGGTGGCCTTGCTCCCTGATTACTACGCGGCTGTCCCGGCCCGTTTGTGCGGTTCATTGTTAGGACCTCGCTGCCCTCGTACTTGCTTGGGTTGTTGTTGCGGAGGTTCTGTTGGCTGGTTCCTCTTGTTGCCTTTGGCTTGTTGCCTGTCCATGTTTTGCTCCTCCAGCCTCTTCCGGTAGTCTTCGTCCGACCGGATCCATACCTCGAACTGCTCGCAGAGGTCCTGCATTGTTCTTGGTTTGTTTCTCGCCAGTTCTCCAGCGAATGGTCCCAGGCGGAGCCCTCTGATAGCTGCGTCTATGGCTACTTGATCGGGGACATCTGGGGCCTTCGCTTTGAGTTGGAGGAATCTTTGGAAGTACTCTTTCAAAGGCTCATTGTAGCCTTGTTTGCATTGAAATAGGTCCATAGAGGTGAGTGACTGCACAACGAGGCCTTTGAAGTTTTCTAGTATCTTGTCGCGAAGGTTCTCCCATGAATATATGGTGCTAGGTTTCAGCATGGAATACCACGCCAAGGCGTCCCCTTCAGCGGCGATTATGAAAGCCTTCGCTAGTACCGCATCGTTGCCGCCTGCGGAGGCTACCGCCGCCTCGTAACTCATTATAAACTGATGAGGATCTGTTTTCCCGTTGAACCTTGGGAGCTGGGTGGGCTTGTATCTGGTCGGCCATGGTGTCCGCTGTATTCCTTCCGATAGTGGGGACTTAGGGTCGAAAGACCTTCGGTCCTGCGGTACACTATGGGCAATCAGGGGGTTGGGCGAAGCTCGAGTCGACGCCACGGCCGTGTGACTTGGCAATGGGATCGACGGGATGATCAGCGGTGGCTGGGCTGATGGAGGCCGAGTGATGAATTGTAAGCTCGGATCTCCGCTGCCGGGGAGCGCCATTTGCTTTGGACGATTGCGGCCGCCTTGTGCGGATGCCCTCGCTGTGCCTTGAGGACCTCCGCGTAGGCCGCGCCGCTGGTCTCTTTCTTGTTGCAACTTCGAGCGAGGCTTGCAGGTGGCGCAGTTCTCGTGCCTGTGGGGACTCCCCCGGCTCGATTGTCTCCTCATCTCCGCCTACTTCTTCCTCCTCCGCTTGCAGCCCTTCATCAAGCGGAGGTTCCTCTTCGGCCGTAGCGTAAGTGCTCCTCGTGCTACGCTGGGGCTACTCTTTGGTGGGGGTAGGGATTTAGTTTTGGTGGCGGTGCTCTTCCTTTTTGTGGAGGCATGGTTTATCTGTTCGGGCCCCACGGTGGGCGCCAATGTTGAGCTTGGGGTCTCAACACGGGATGGGTGCCTCCGCCCAGGCGGTGCCCTGGGGGAGGTCGTCTAGGACGAGAGAGTTAAGTGTAGATGCTAGATTAGTAATGATCATAAATGGAATTCACCAACCTCCTTAATGGGGGAGGACTCCTCCCTATTTATAGTTTTACAAATGCCCGGGAACCAAAGATTACAAGTTTGTCCTCCAATATTCCCGGCATATTCCCTTGAACACACGCGACACGCGGGCTCCTCTTGTACTCTCACAACGCAGCACCGCCTTTAGCTCCCCAGTGTTCTGATTCGCCGGCTTGTGGCCCCCACCGAGATATCTCCGCCAGTCCTGCTCCAAACCTCCGCGAGGTCCTCGGCCTTCGATCACCATCCGGCTCCCTTGGCCCCGACGAAGGTGGCGACCTCCGCCCAGCGCCACGGCTCGCGGAGCTGTCGGAGATGAAAGATGCGATCTCCGCTGTCCGGTGCCACGGCTCGCGGAGCTGTCGGAGATGAAGGATTCTGCCAAGCCGCGACGGGCGTCTTCGTCTCTCTAGCAGGCGGAGGTCCGGGGATCGCCAGCTTCGCCTGCGAGAATCACGCCAACAGCATGTCGCATAGGCCTTCGCGCGCTCTCCGTCGCGAGCAACACCTCCGCCGGCCACCGGGATCCGTGTCCCAACATCCGGTTCCGGTTCCAGCTGGTTCTCGTACCACGGTCGTTGAAATTGAAATGGACCCGATTGTTGTTCCATCCGACGGCCGACGGACGAGCCCTAGCTCCCGATTCTTGCTTGAACATCTTGATTGACCGACAAAGCTTTGGCAAGGTATCCTCGCGGCATGTTCTCACGGCATGGTCCATCCGTGGTTTGCCAAATTAATCGTAATTAATCGTCCCGAGACGGTCCCATGGCGTCCAAGTCCGGTAGTGTCGACTTGTCGATTAATCGTCCATCCAGGGATCGCGATTGGGCGGTCCCATGGTTCGGCCCAGGCGTCTTGAAAGCATGGATATCAAGTAATAAAAAGTAGAAAAAAAAAAAATGTGCTCCAACATACCCTCTTTCCCTAAATAATTTTCTCTCAGATCTAAAATGACAATCATCTCCCTCGAACAAAAGGGAATTAGCAACATTGTTTCTCAATTACCTTTCTTTCTTCAGATTTACCGACTAGGTCCACCCGGTGGAGTTGTCATCGCTACTATGGCGGCGGCGAGCACCATAGTGGTCGTTCCCCAAAGCAGCTTTTCAGGCTAAATCTAGGATAAGATTTGCCAAAAATTGTTTTACTAAAAAATGATTCTTTGTTGATTCTGTAAAGTGATCTCTAGAATGAACTAAGAGGCTGGGAGCCAAAAAAAAAAAAAACCTTCTAGTTCACTCCATGCATAGAGTTCATCCTAGAGAATCGATTTCAAAGAACTACTCCTCACATAGAATCAGCTTTCACAAGGAATCTGTAGAAGGAGCTCTGATAAACTAGCTAGCCCTAAGGTGGTTATCAAATGAACAATAGGTTAGAACTTAGGAGCGGATAAAATGTAGTGTTTTTTGATTTTCACTTAATATGCAGTGCAGAGTCATTGTATTATCTTAGAGAAGAAACATTTTTACACAAAATAATCACTTTTTTATGCGTACAAAGAATCAGCTTAGTTGGAGAATCTGGAGCGTGTCAAACAAACTCTTTGACAATGTTTCTCTTTTATTAATAACGTTTGAGCGATTTTAGTAATTTTCATTATTAAGAATCTAAAACGATCGTCGCTGCCAAGTGGACCTAAGTCGAATATGATCAGTGAAAATACTCTCGACCTGATTGGTTGAGCACTAATAATTACCGTGCCTATTAGGCAAACCGATATCTTGGTAAGACAACATTTTTTTTTTTTTTTGACAAGAAGCATGGCCGCCAGTTCACCAAAGCCCACAGCCTGTTGCCCACTTGCCCTGCCGTCACCTCATCCAACCGTATTCTTCTAGGCGATCATGACTGGATTGGCGCCATTTCATCATCGCATATTCGCATGGCACACGCTGCGACTGCCTTGTTCCGCCGCAGGCCGGGCTGGGAGAGGCCGGCATTGGCAGGGCTGGAAATGCGAGCGGGCCGGGCTCGCGTGATGCTGTATCACCACGCACCACCTCGAACCAGCCCCGAGCTGCTGTGCCTGTCCTGTTCCCCCGCCGCGCCGCCGTGCCCGCACCTCGCCGCCTGGCCCCGCGCGCTCCTGCTATCGCGTCACCACCGCCGTCACCAGCCCTGGGCCTGCGAGATGGCTCTCCGGTTTTCGCTCGCGGCAGCCCAACTAGATCCGTACTCCCTACTCCGGACTTCGATCGGTGAGTCAGGTTAGTCGTCGGCATCGCCTCCTCGATTAGGATTCGCCTAAGCCGCGAACGGTGGCACGTGATGGGTGCCGGTTTTGTGCAGCTTGTGCAGTTGCGTGGGGGGATTAAGGGCGTGCTGCAAAATCCCATCCTATTTCTGAAAGTACATTGTGATGTAAGGAATTGATTCAGGACTTCTGGTGGTGTTCTCTGTCCAACTGCTTGCAATTCTAGGCTTCTAGCATTTGAATAATGATTTTTTGTTTGGTTTTAAAAAATGCATGGTTCCACATTATGAACAATTAAACATTTGCCACAAAATCGAACGATTCTAGTGATTTGTGCTTAGCTTGCAATAAGTGCTGCTACTATCTTTTTTAAGATTTTTTTTTTCGATTGCACTGAGAAAAGTGGGTCTCGACCTCATATTTCATTGTAATCGGGATTCCTGTGTGTCAAAGGTTGGATATATTTTATACCGGCATTATCAAAATATGAAGAAAGTTGATCCACTAAGTGCATGCTCTCTTTATTCTCCACTTGTGCCCCGCTCTCTCAGCTCTACACGCCTTTACCACCCGGCCGTATGCTTCTTCTGATTCTGTTCTGCTTTGGCTAGGCTGCTCTCACTTTCCCTTCCTCCTCCGTTCACCATGGCTCACATCGATCTGGTGGAGGCAGCAGAGGCGACCGCTATGGAGTCCGCGATTCTATGGCGGGTGCAGACCATCCTGGAAACTCTTGCGCCCGGCGAGCTCGACGCATGGATTCATAGTGTTGGCCTAGCTTATGATATCGGGGAACTCAAGTCTGAGGTGGAGAGGATGGAGACGGTGGTTAATGGTGTGAAGGGGAGGGCGGTCGGGAACAAGCCACTTGCCCGATCCCTCGCTCGTGTAAAGGAGCTCCTGTATGACGCCGACGACGTGGTGGATGAACTCGACTATTGCAGACTCCAGCAACAGGTCGAAGGAGGTATACATACATGGATCCTGGTGATTTATGATCTATTTTTTTTAGTTTTTTTTTCCTTTATATTGTTAGAATCCTCTTGACGTGTCCTTACTTTCTCCTTTCACTTTCAGTTATGCTTGCTCCTGCTATCGAGCTGGAAGGCATGGTTAGGGATGGAGCAGAGCAAGTAGATGCATCGGTCAATAGTGTTGGTATACATCGATCCTTGTGATTTGTGATTTTTGTTCTGTACAGTTTTTCTAAATAAACTGTGATTATAAATGCGTGCGGTACCATGTCATCGTTTTCTCCTTTCTCTGTCAGTTATGGTTGCTCCTGCTATTGAGCCAGAAAGCATGGTTAGAGATGGAGCAGAGCACGTAGATGCATCCGCCAGTACCGCTGGTGTACAGAACAATAGCGACCGCAAAAATCGATCTAAAGCGTGGGACTATTTTCACATTATACCAGCTGATAATGGAGAATCTGCGAAAGCGAAGTGCATAGACTGTGGCACACAGGTTCTATGGGGTCATGGGACATCAGTTTTGCACAAGCATCGCAACAGTGCTAGTTGCAAGAAAAAAACGTGCGGCAATTCAAGAGATGGCGAACAGTAAAAGGTACTGCTTACCCTTCAAGTTCAAGTTCTGCAATGCAACACCTTAGTACCGAATTGTCATATTTATATGATTATTATTTCATTTCAACTATGGCATCTGATCCAACGCAACTTAGAATTATAGTAGTAAATTTCTGGAAACTAACCTGTGATTCTTTTCCTCTTGTAGTGCCCATGATAGTGCACAAAACAGTGCCATGATTTTGACTAATGGTTCTGAGGGCAGAAAAAGAATGAGAACTGAGGGCAATGTAGCTACTGCCACACCGCCCTGGGTCAAGGCCACATTTTCAGAAAGGATACACAAGATAGCACTTGAGTTAGGAAGAATCCGAGGCAATGTGATTGAATATCTCAAAGACTCTGTTGCAAGTTCTAATCAGTTGATTAACACCACCTTAGATACAAAAGTAAGAACATCAGGTTCTCTTCATGGAAAGGTTTATGGAAGGCATGTGGAGAAATACTGCATCATGAATCTGATCAAGGCTCCTAGGTCGGACATCATAACTGTACTACCTATTGTAGGCATTGTAGGAGTTGGGAAGACCACTTTAGCTAAATTTGTATACACTGATCCAATTGTTGAAAGGGAATTCGAGCGAATATGGGTTTGGGTGTCCAACATCTTTGATGAAGTAAGAGTGACAAAAGAAATCTTAGATGCTATTATCCTAGGTAGACATGAAGGATCTCCTCATAATAGAGGAAGCTATGAAGGAGTAAGTAACTACACAAAGCTTCAAGAGGCCTTAAAGAAACATATGGTGTGTCAGAACAAAAAAGTTTCTACTTGCTCTAGATGATGTCGATGATTGCATGGATGATTCCCAATGGAATGATTTGTTGGATGCTTTAGGATCTAGTTGCACAAAGGGTAATATGATTATCGTGACAACCAGAAATTTGTCTGTTGCACAAAGACTAGGTACAATCAAACCAGTTAAGTTAGGAGCTCTTGGAGATAACGATTTATGGTTGTTGTTCAAAGCATGTGCATATGGTGATAACAACTACATGGAGCATTTGGACATCGGTCTCCAAATATCTGCAAAGTTAAAGGGAAACCCATTAGCAGCAGAAAGTGCAGCAGAAATGTTAAGAGAGCACGCTACTAGTGATCACTGGGAAAGCATCAAGAAGAATGGTGTTTGGGAATCTTTACAATTCCGTGGAGGCATCTTTTCTGCTTTGAAGATTAGCTACTATCAACTTCCCTATGATTTACAACAATGTTTCTTGGTTTGCTCTATATTTCCCAACAACCACCAGTTTCATATTGACACTTTGGTATACATGTGGACATCATTGGGATTTGTAAAATCTATTGAGACAGGACAAGATTATCTCAATGCACTGGTTAACTCAGGTTTCCTTGAGCAGGTTGAAACACGAGGGTCCACTCTACAAGATAAAAAGTCCTATACTGTGTGTGGTCTTATGCATGAATTTGCAAGACTGGTTTCAAGGACCGAGTTTGCCACTATAAATGGTTTAGAGTGCAAAGAAGTGCTACCAACCGTACGCCATCTTTTTTGATTCTAACTGAATCAGTGTACCATATAGATAAGTTTGAAGAAAAATTGGAAAGCCTAGTTTCATCCGTGAAAAGATTGAGGACATTGATATTAATTGGGCACTACAATCCTTTTCTTTCCAATCCTTCCATATGTTTATATGCAATTCGATGAATTGCACCCATCTTCGCTACCTAAAACTTGGGAACAAAGGGAGAAATGAAAATTTCTCTTTGGTTGTTCTGAAAAAATAATTGGTGGAATAATCTGGGGAACAAAGGGAGTCATGAAGCTTTGCAGATATCTTTGAGCAAGTTTTACCATCTTGAAGTATTGGATGCTGGATACCTAACAATTGTTCATGGTATCAGCAATCTTGTTAGCATGAGGCATCTTGTCATGACAAAAGGACGACTATGCGGAGCTTCCACTCTAGCTTGGCATGCCTGCTTGCAGACAATACATCTAGAGGATTGTGAAGGATGGGAAACACTCCCATCTCTAGAAAGGCTATCATTTCTTACAAAGTTGAAATTAAGGAATATACCAGAAGTAACAGAGTTGTTAATTCCTTCGTTGGAGGAGCTGGTGTTGATTGATATGCCAAAGTTGAATAGATGTTTGACCAATTCAGTGAGGGACTTGAACTCAAGTTTGAAGATACTGGAGATCAGGAGATGCCAGGAACTGAAGTTCTTTACCCTCTTTGAGAGGTGTGAAAAAATTGAAATCGAGCAGAAGTCATGGTTGCCCAATGTTAACGAGCTAACCGTCCATGAGTGCCCTCATTTATTGGTATCAAATCCTCTACCACCGTCAAGTAGATTTTGTAAATTATCCATCACAAAACTTTCCGCATTTCCAGATATGGAGGGGTCATCTAACAAAGAAATGAAAATTATGTTCCATTGTAGTGACTTGAGGTTTGTGTTGCCACTGGACGACCAAATTTTGTCATTCCACAACCTGAGGACCGTAACTCAATTGGAAATATGGTACTACAGACGTCTATTGTCTATTTCACTCCAAGGTCTCAGGCAACTTGTCAGCTTGAAGAGGTTGGATATACGGCACTGCACAAATATTTTCTTTTTGGATGTTCCATCAACGCAAGCCCATAAAGGCATGGCAGCTACAAATTTTGATGCCCTCCCATCTCTTGAGTGTCTCAACATTGAGTTTTGTGAAATAACCGGAGGGTGGTTATCTATGTTGCTGCAATATGTGCGAGCCCTAGAGAAATTGCGTCTACGTTGGTGTAAGCAGATAACATGGCTAATGATAGAAGGGGAAGATAATAGTATTTCAAATCTCTCCTTGGCTCCATGTGCTTCGTCACAGGGAAATCTAGATACTGCATCGACAAGGTCATGTCTGGATGAACTCCTGCGTATTCCATCTAATCTCGTAGCCTCTCTCAAGGAGATGGCTATTGATAACTGCGAGTTAAGGTTTCAGGGGAACAGGGAAGGTTTCTCTGGATTCACCTCCCTCGAGAAGCTAAGTATTGTTGATTGTCCCAATCTGATAACGTCGTTGGTGCATGAAGATGAAATCGATGACCAGGCAAACGGTAGATGGCTTCTCCCGTGTTCACTTGGCGTACTGGATATCATAGGCACTTCGCTGGGAATGCTGCAGCCCTGCTTTCTGGGAGATCTGAACCGCCTCACAGTACTAAAGGTGTGTGGAAGCAATGCATTGGAATATCTACAGCTCTATTCCTGCACGGCACTGGAGAAGCTGAGAATTTCAGAATGCGAATCGCTAGACGTACTAGAGGGCCAATCCCTCCACAATCTCAGGTATTTGGAAGTGTGCATTTGCCCAAGCTTACCTGGATGCTTGGAGAGTCTATCGACGGCTCGACTGGAAAGGCTTCAGATCGACTGCCCGTCTTTTCTCACCATGGAATTCTGCAAGCAGCTCACCTCTCTCCAATACCTACAGCTCGTGGACGAAAATGAATATATCGACGTGGCAGGACTAACACGCGAGCAAGAGACAGCGCTTCAGCTCCTCGCGTCCCTTCAAGAGCTCCGATTTGAAGGTTACTGCGAACTCTCGGATCTTCCCGAGGATCTGCATAGCCTTCCCTCCCTCAAGCGGTTGGAGATCTTTGATCGCGAGAGTATCTCAAGGCTGCCAGAAATGGGCCTCCCACCTTCCCTGGAAGAACTGAATGTCCGCGGTTGCAGCAGGGAGTTAGCAAAGCAATGCCGAACGCTAGCAACAAGCAAGCTGACTGTAATAATTGATGAGAAATACGTGAACTGATACTGGGTCGCTTGTTAAGCACACGTTCCTACCAGCACAGCAGGTTTTATCGCATCCCCTTGCAGGTGTACTTCTACAACTGATCATGTTTTGTTTTCATGGTTTGCATACATTATTGTGTCATGCTAAAGTAAGCAGTCTATTTGCAGGCATTCAAGCTGACACCATCACCGCGGTGACCGTCTTCAGAACCTATAGTCTGTTCGAGGAAGTGTTGAAACACTTCCCTGTTTCTCCTAGGGGACCTGCTCCAAATTACAAGGCTTATTGTTGACCACGGCCCAAGGGCTTGAAGCCAATGTCTGAAATGCCAAAAGTGTTGTTCTTTTCACTTCGTAGCCTCAAAAACCTGTTTTTTTTTTCTTGTGTCAGGTTCTCTGATTCTGCAGAGGGTTTTGTTTAACTTGTAAACCCTGTCCTCTTTGCTCAAGTGCTTATGATGAGTAGTAGTGGAGCCTATTAGTATTTTCTTCCCCAGGGTGTTTATTGTTTAGTTTGTTGACTACAGAAGGGATTGCAATATATATAGAATGCACTTTCTGTAATCAAAAGAGTTGGTTTAAATAATGTTATTCTCAATCATCTTGCTTTCTTGCTACCAGTAACCATGCAAAATGCTCCAGTAGACATAATGGAGATGGAATTGAAGCAACTCATTTGTTTCTCTGCTATAAACCTGGACGGCAAGCAGCACTGATCGCAAGGAATGGTCCAAGGTATGGATGACAGGATGAGTTTTGGAATTCAGACTATCTACAAAATGGCTGTTGAGTGTTGACAGAAGCCTGTGAAAGCAGAGTGCATTCTCTACAATGGCTGTTAGGTGCAACACTACTAAAGAGAGAATTTGTAGCTGTTGGATTGACACCAAACTCAAACTCTTCAAGGTACCAGTTAGCTTGACTATGCGGAATTCATGTAGCCGCAATATAATCAATGGCGCACCTTCGCAATATCTAGTTATGGTCAGCCGTTGACAAAACTATTGAAACTAGCAACGTGTTTATCCAGAAAACAGCACCATATGATTGGTGTGCATAAAGTTTTTTTTATTTTAAATTTTACAAATAGCAAAATGGACATTTTTGAACTGTGCCAATCAGTACATGGATGCTAGCGGCGGTGTTCAGATCTGCGCTGCTCCGGCGCCAGGCAAATCCACGGTCACCGAGGATTGAGCCCTGGGCCAGAATACTCTGTTTGGGCAAGTTAATTCGCACAGAGCTTAACTGTCATATGTTCTGTGATTGTGCTCATCCTTATTTTATTCGATCGTTCTCACTGCGCTCAACTGAATAAGAAACCCAAATATGCTATAAATAATCAAAGTAGCTACCTACACTATTTGTGCAAATTAACTTACTAGTTTTTTAAAACGTAATCTTCTGGGGCTCTGATGATTTCAGAGAAGATGGATTCTACCGAGCATTTTCCTCTTATTTGACATTGGTCCATTTTCCATTTGGAAACTGAAAGCTGGAGATATTTCTTGCCGATGAATAGAACTCTGTGCTGGAAACTGCTCCACGTTGCACTGGAAATCGCGTGCTCCAATTTTCCCCCGATTTCCACTGGTGACTGTGACTGGGCATTGACCATTGAACCTGCTCTCTCATCTTACCAGCTTGCATCCAAGCATTATATGCACTTCTGACTTGTCTGCTTTGGCTACACAGCTAATAGCCATCAGTTTTGCTTCCTCCTCCTCTCATCCGCTCACCATCGCCATGGCTGAGATCGATCTGCTGGAGAGGGCAGAGGCGACGGCTGTGGAGTCCGCGATTCTATGGCGGGCGCAGACTATAGTCGAAGCTCTTCTACCCGCCGGCGAGCTCGACGCTTGGATTCATCGGGTTGGCCTTGCTGGTGCCACCGGGGAACTCAAGTCTGAGGTGGAGAGGATGGAGACGGTGGTTAATGGTGTCAAAGGGAGGGCGGTTGGCAACAAGCCGCTTGCCCGCTCCCTCGCTCGTGTGAAGGAGCTCATGTACGACGCCGACGACGTGGTGGACGAGCTCGACTATTGCAGGCTCAAGCAAAAGGTCGAAGGAGGTATGTATGCATCAATCCTTGCGATTTGGGTTTGTCTACTGTTCTTTCTTCAGGAAATTGTGACAATAACTTTCTCCTTTCTCATCTGTCAGTTACTGAGCCGGAAGCCATGGTTGGTGATGGAGCAGAACACGTAGATGCATCGGCCAATACTGTTGGTATACTTGATCCTTGTGATCTGTGATTCTCTACAGCTATTTTTTTTTCTTTAGTAAATTGTGATGCTTGACGTGTCCTTACTTTCTCCGTTCTCTGTCAGGTATGCTTCCTCCTGCTACTGAACCGGAACGCATGTCTGGAGATGGAGACATAGATAGAGAAGAGCAAGCAGATGCATCGGCCAACAATACTGGTACACTGAATAATTGCGGCCGCAAAAATCGATGCAAGGAGCGGGATTATTTTCACATCATACCATCTATTAACACAGAGCCTGCAAAAGCGAAGTGCAAACACTGCGCCAGAGAGCTTACATGGGGTCACGGGACATCAGCTTTGCGCAAGCATCTCAAAAGTTGCAACAAAAAACGTTCAGCAGTTGAAGACACGCCGAACCGTCCAAGGTACAGCTTACCCTTCATGTTCTGCATCGCGACGCTTAATATATGAGTACATGTACATGTGATCCTTTAAATATGGTAATAATTTTCTGATGACCAAACTGTGATCCGTTTCCTCTTGTAGTGTCGGTACCGGTGTACAAAATTGTGCCACAATTTCGACCAATGATTCAGAGGGCAGAAAAAGAATGAGAATTGAGTACAATATAGCTACAACCACACACCCCTGGGATAAGGCAGAATTTTTAAAAGGATCAAGGAAATAGCTCTTGATTTACAATTCATCAGAGGCAATGTCATTGAGTATCTCAAGGACTCTGCTGCATGGCCTGGCCATTATCAGAGTAACAGCTCAGATACACGAGTAAGAACATCAAGCTCTCTTCCTGGAAAGGTGTATGGAAGGGATGGGGAGAAAGACAAAATCATAAAGGCGATCAAAGCTGCAAAGTCGGACAACATAACTGTGCTACCTATTGTAGGCATTGTAGGAGTTGGGAAGACCACTTTAGCTAAACTTATATACCACGATCAACATGTTGAAAGAAAATTTGAGCGGATATGGATTTGGGTGTCCAACATCTTTGACGAAGTAAGAGTGACAAGGGAAATCTTGGATGTTGTTACTCTGGCTAGCCATGAAGGCTCATGCAAAAGAGAAAGCTATGAAGGAATCAGCAATTACTCGAAGCTTCTGGAGGCCTTAAAGAAACATATGGCTTGTCTATCCAAAAAGTTTCTACTTGTTCTAGATGACGTCTACGACTGGATGGGTAATTGTAATTCCCAATGGAAAGATCTAATAGATGCTTTGGGATCAAGTTGCAGAAAGGGTAATGTGATTATTGTGACTGCTAGGAATTTGTCTATTGCACAAAGGCTAGGTACAGCCGAACCATTACAGTTAGGAGCTTTAGGAAATGTTGATTTTTGGATATTGTTTAAAGCATGTGCATTTTTTGGTGATAACAACTACAAAGAGCTTACAGATATTGGTCGTCAAATAGCTACGAAGTTAAATGGCAACCCATTAGCAGCAGAAAGTGCAGCGGAAATATTAAGAGAGCAGCCTATTCCTGACCATTGGAAAAACATCATTAAGAATGGTATTTGGGAATCTTTGCTACTCCATGGAGGCATCGTGACTGCTTTGAAGAATATCTATTATGATCTGCCCTACAATTTACAACAATGTTTCTTGGCCTGTTCTGTATTCCCTAATGACCATCAATTTCATATTGATGGTTTGGTCTCCATGTGGATATCATCTGGATTTGTGAAATCTGTTGAGATAGGACGGGGTTATTTCAATGCTTTGGTCAACTCATGTATCTTTGAGCAGGTTGGAACAGAAGACGACTCCATTCTACACAATCAACAATGCTATGTTATGTGTGGTATGATGCATGAATTTGCAAGACTGGTTTCAGGGACCGAGTTTGCATCTATAGATGGTTTAGAGTGCAAGGAAGTGCTACCAACCGTGCACCACCTGTCGATTCAAACTGATTTGGTGTACCATATAGATGAATGTGAGAACATAGTTCGTAATGTGAAGTTTGAAGAAAAACTGCAAAGTATAGCTTCTTCATCGAGGAGATTGAGGACAGTGATCTTAGTTGGGCGCTATGATTCTTTATTCGTCCCGTTCAAGTCCTTCCATACCTTTATTTCCAATTTGGTAAATAGGACCCATCTTCGCTGCCTAATACTTGAGAACAAAGGCAAAAGCGAGTCTTTGCCTATATCTCTAGGCAAGTTTTACCACCTTGAATTATTAGATGCTAGGTGCCAAGCAACGGTTTGTGGTATGAATGATCTCATCAGCATGAGGCATCTTGTTCTGACAGATGGAGCATGCGGCACATTCTCCCCAGCTATGTCGGCTAGCATGCAGACGATCCATCTAGAGGATTGTAATGGATGGCAAAAAATTCCATCTCTACTAAGTCTATCGTCCCTTACAAAGTTGAAGTTAAGGAATATGCCAGAAGTAACACAACTGTTATTTCCTTCGTTAGAGGAGCTGGTGTTGATTGATATGCCAAAGTTGGAAACATGTTTCTCCAATTCAGTGAGGGACTTGAACTCAAGTTTGAGGGTACTGGAGATCAAGAGATGCCAGGTACTGAAGGATTTTTTGCTCTTTCAAAGATGTGAAAATTTTGAAATCGAGCAGATGTCATGGTTGCCCAATGTTAACCAGCTAACCATTCATGAGTGTCCTGGATTAATGGTATCAAATCCTCTACCACCGTCAAGTAGATTTTGTAAATTATCCATCAGAGGTGTTTTAACAATTCCAACCATGGAGGGATCATCAAACATGGAATTCACAATTGCATCTCCCATTGGTTTCCTGGATGACAAAATTTTGTCATTTCACAGCCTAAGGACCATAACTCGATTGGAATTAATGCACTCATCTATTTCACTTGAAGGTCTCAGACAACTCGTCTGCTTGAAGAGGCTGGAATTATATGAGTGCACAAATTCAAATGTTCAGTTAGTGCATACCCAAGAAGATATGCCAGCCATAGATTTTGGTGCCTTTCTATCTCTAGAGTGTCTCATCATTATAGATTGTGGAATAACTGGGCAGTGGTTATCTGCGATGCTGCAACATATGCGAGGCTTAAAGGAATTGTGTCTAGAGGGTTGTGACCAGATAACTGGGCTAATAATAGAAGGGAAAGAGAATATTTTATCAAATCTCACCTCAGCTCCAAGTGATTCGTTGCAGGGAAATCTAGCCAGCGCATCGACAAGGTCATGTCCGGAAGAACTCCTTTGTGTTCCATCTAATCTCAAATCCTCTCTTAAGAAGATATCTATTGAATATTGCAAGCTAAAGTTACAGGGGAACAAGGAAAGCTTGTCTGGATTCACCTCCCTCGAGGAGCTAAGAATTGTTGGTTGCCCCGAGCTGATATCATCTTTGGTGCATGAAGACGAAACCGATGACCAGGCAAACGGAAGATGGCTTCTCCCGTACTCACTTGGAGTACTAGAAATCAGGGGTGCTTCCCTGGGAGCGTTGCAGCCCTGCTTTCTGAGAGATTTGACCCGCCTCAGAGTACTAGAAGTGGGGGATAGCTCTGAATTGAAATCTCTACAGCTGCATTCTTGCACAGCACTGGAAAAGCTGACAATTGAATGGTGCAAATCACTAGATGCACTAGAGGGTTTCCAATGCCTCCACAATCTTGTGTGTTTTGAAGTATCCGGAAGCCGTGGATTGAAATCTCTACAACTGCATTCTTGCACAGCACTGGAAAAGCTGACAATTGCATATTGTGAATCGCTAGATGCACTAGAGGGCGTCCAATCCCTCCGCAGTCTCAAGTATTTGGAAGTATATAGGTGCCCTGGCTTACCTCAATGCTTGGAGAGTCTATCGATGCAGGGTTATGAGCTGTGCCCTCGATTGGAAAGGCTTCGGATCGATGACCCGTCTTTTCTTACCACGCCATTCTGCAAGCACCTCACCTCTCTCCAATGCCTACAGGGCATCAAGGGCAAATATAACTTTTTCGGCGTGGCAGGACTAACATGCGAGCAAGAAGCAGCGCTTCAGCTCCTCACGTCCCTGCAAGATCTCCGATTTGAAGATAACGGCTTAGTCTTGGATCTCCCCGTGGGTCTGCACAATCTTCTCTCTCTCAAGCGGTTGGAGATCAGGTGTTGCCATAAGATCTCAAGGCTGCCAGAAAGGGGCCTCCCACCTTCCCTGGAAGAACTGGAGATCTGCGAGTGCAGCGAGCTGCTAACCGAGCAATGCAGAAAGCTAGCAACAAGCAAGCTAAATGTAATAATTGATGGGAAATATGTGGACTGATTACTGGGTGGCTTATTAAGGCACGCGTTTGTATCAGCGCACCAAGTTTCACCACATCGCCTTGGAAGGTACGAATGCTTCTACCGCTAACCATGTTTACCTTCGGGTCTCTTATACTGTTATACATGTCTGTCATGCTAAAGTAAGAAGTCACTTTGCAGGCATTCAAGCTGGCACCATGGCTGCAGTGACCGTTGTCACGATCAATAGGAGTATGTATCATACTACTACTATATTTCAAGCTGTTCAGGGAAGTGTTGAAAGCACCCCTGTTTTCTCCCAGGTGACCTGCTACAATTCTTGTATGAGGCAGAGACGACAGACCAAAAATGTTGTTCTTTATACTTTGGAGCCTCAAGATCCCTAGATTTTTTGTGCCAGATTCTCTGGTTATGCACAGGCTTTGTTTCACTTGTAAACCTTGTCCTAACGTGCTCATGTTGCTGCATACGGCTTTTGTGAAAAGGGCCTTGCCGTTTGCCGAGATGTCTGAGAGCAGGGAGGTAGATGTACTCCTGTCATGTGACTGAAAGAAGCCTGTTTTCGTTTCCCATGGATGTTTACCGATTATTGTGTATAGTGTACAATATAGAAGGGAGTCAGGGACTCCAAGATGTGTACAATCCATTCTTCATCATAACAAAAAGAGTTGGTGTAAATAATTGTATCTTCAACTTTCCTGCTAAGCATGCAAAATGCTCTGAACCTACAGCATGGTACTGTCCAGTTTTCAACCTCTTGTGTGAATGTGTGATGTACAGACAGGGCCAAGATGATGGGTTTGAAGCAACTCGTTTCTCTATGACTCCCCGTGCAAGAAATGAGGATTGAGAATTCATATTAATGATGGTGCAGTCAATGGGATGGTGATTTACACCTTTTGGAACATATGGGAGTGTAACAGGAGAATTTTCAACAACACCCCAGAGACGGTGCTGCAAGTGGCGGCAAAAATTAAGGAAGACATCGACCAAAGAAAGAGAGCCTTCACTTAAACTTAGTATTTTGGTGGGGTTTCTCTGTGTGTCTTCCAGCAGTGGCTTGAGAACCAACTTGTCTTATTTCTTTGCTTGTAAATAAACTCTTTTTGCTCCCTACTTAATTGAAAGGCAGAGATCCTGGAACGGAATGGACAGCGGGGCCGTTTACAATCTGCTGAAAGCACAGGGGCAGGAGAAGGATGTGCGTGCAACCTTCGTTTGGAAGAACTCAGCCCCACCAAGAGTTCAGTTGTTCATGTGGCTCCTGATGAAGAGGCGGATCCAATGCCGAACGGTTCTGTTAAACAAGCACTGCGTCTCGAGCAGCACGCCACAGTTCATCGGTGCCGACGTTACACAGTTCCATCTCATCAAGCCCGGAGCTGGGGTCCCTGATGAAGAATCGGCAGCCTTCGCCTTGTGCTGTTGGATGATATGGAAGGCAAGAAACGCCGCGGTGTTCAGACAAGAGGTTCAATCTATTGGGCAGCTGCTCGAGAGATGCAGAACAACTGCAGAGCTTTGGCGTGCAAGGTTCAAGAAGAAGAAGAAACAAATTGCTGACAAATGGTGCCAAATTTTTGAAATGGCGAAAAGTAGATAGTTCATTATACTTTGTACAGTTTCTCCCCTATGTAACCAGCAAATCGCTGATGTTGTAAACTAAAACTTGCCATCGGGCTATTATGAGCCAATCAAATAAAGTTCAGGTGGGGAACGACTCCCCCAGTGACTCTTCAAAAAAAAAAAAAGTCAGAGATCCTGCCAATTTCTTTCTCATTAATGGTGGTGCAGTGAAGCAAACCAGAAATAATTTGTGCCATTTCAAATGAGTAGAACTGAAATAATTTGTGTTACATTCAAACTTTTTCCACATGAGTAGAGCTACAAAAACTCTTCCCCAATTCATCTAAACCCAGAGTCAAAATTATATTGACTTGTTCTAGAATCATACAAGTTCTACATTCTGATTTTTGTAACCGTGTCGACCAAAACACCTAAATCATACATTCATGCCTCAAAAAAAATAGTAAAGACAAGAGCTATACACTTAATTTTTTTACTGAAAAATATTCATTACAAACACCTATATGAACATTACACATGACAAGGTTTGACATAAGAACCACAATGCCGAATACTAATTTTCAGCTAAAAAAAAGGAGTTGTGGTTACATACCATCTACCAGATGTCCAGATCCATATTTCAATCAACCAATAAACTGTCTAAGAGATGGAAGTCTCACTCTTGCTCTTGCTCTGCAGATTTAGCTTGCTTTTTCCGGAGTCTGGAGGGTTGGTGTAAGGCATGTTCTCCTGTACATTAACCGGAGGTGGCACCTCTGGGCGTGATGTAGTCTGGGGTGCTGCAAAACAGAGAGAAGAGGAACAGAACAGGGTCAATCTGAGAAGGAGACCATCGTGCGGGGAGAATAGCGCAGACCATGATTCCAGATCCTACCAAAAGAAATCCTTGGTTGGGGATGCAGCAACCCTTCTCCTGGACTCCTCCATGGGCTCATCCGTTTCCATCTGTGAGGCCTACGGCGGCGGTTGGAGCGGAAGCAGATGAGGGAGACATGCTCCGGCTGCAGCCAGAGCTCTCACCCGACGGCGAGCTCCCCACGGCTGCCGCGATCTTCGCCTTCACCACCGTCCCGCTGAGGTCGCAGTGGCCTGGCGCGCATTGCCGCTGCCCGGCCGCGGGGCCTTCGTCGCCAGCATCGTCGGACGCCGGCGGACGAGCTGCGGCGAGTCAGTCGGAGGAAGATCCCCACGGACTGGGCCCTGGGCCGGGAATATTTGTTTGGGCCACTGGGCCGGAAATATAGACTGGTCGATGCTTTGTCTGAACCTGCTCCTCCGTTGACCACCGATCAAGAACAATGCTTCAGCAAGATCTGCTGGAGGCGGGAGGCGACTGCTGTGGTGGGCGCGATTCTATGGCTGGCGCAAACCATCCTCGAGACTCTTCTACCCACCGGTGAGCTCGACCCGTGGCTTCATCGAGTTGGCGTCGCTGGTGCCATCGGTGAGCTCAAGTCGGAGGTCGAAAGAATGGAGACGGTCGTTAGTGGTACCAATGGGAGGGCGGTCAGGAACAAGCCGCTTGTCCGCTCGCTCGCTCGTGTCAAGGAGCTCATGTACGACGCTGACGATGTAGTCGATGAACTTGACTATTGCAGGCTCCAGCAACAGGTCCAAGGAGGTATCTATAGATCGATCCTTTTTTTTTTTTTTTTTTTTTCCCGTATAAATTGTGATAATCCTCATGACACCGACCAATAGTAGTGGTATACAGCGATCCTTGCGATTTGTGTTTTTTTCCCCCTACAGTTTTCGCCTTTAGTAATAATATAAGTTGCGGTAATAAACGCTGACAGTCTCATTTGATATGTCCTTATTTTCTCCATTCTCTATCAGTTATGCTTGCTCCTGCTTCTGAACCGGAACGCATGGTTGAGGATAGAAACAGAGTCGGAACAGAGCAAGTTGATGCATCGGTCAATACTGCTGGTATATATACACACACACATTGATCCTTATGATTTTCTACAATTTCGTTCTTTTGTAGATCGTGATGATAAACGCTGACACTTATATGTCCTTACTTCGTCCTTTCTCTTTCAGTTATACTTGGAGATGGAGACAGAGATAGAGAAGAGCAAGCAGATGCATCAGCCAACAATACTGGAACACTGAATAATAGGGGCCGCAAAAACCAATCTGAGGCGCAGGACAATCTTCACAGTATACCATCTGTTAACAGAGAGCCTGCAAAAGCGAAGTGCATTCACTGCGGCAGAGAGCTTACATCAGCTTTGTACAAGGATCTCAAATGTTGCAGCAAAAAGAGTTCAGCAATTGAAGAGATGCCGAACCGTCCAAGGTACTACTTACCCTTCAGGCACTGCATCGTATCCAACTATGATGGGCAAAAAAATAATGAACACTGCATCGCTAATATATGCATACATGTGATGACCAACCTGTGATCATTTTCCTCTTGTAGTGTCAGCGACACTGTACAAAATGGTGCCACAATGTCGACGAATGATTCAGAGGACAGAAATAAAATGAGAAATGATCACAATCTAGCTACAACCACACACCTCTGGGACAAGGCCGAACTTTTGAGAAGGATCCAGGAAATAGTTCTTGAGTTAAGAAGCATCCGAGGAGATGTGATTGAGTATCTCCAGGACTCTACTGAAAGGTCTGATCAGTGTCAGGCTAACAGCTCAGATACACGAGTAAGAACATCAAGTTCTCTTTCTGGAAAGGTATATGGAAGGGATGCGGAGAAATACAAAATCATAAGGGCGATCAAAGCTGCTAAGTTGGACAACATAACTGTGCTACCTATTGTAGGCATTCTAGGAGTTGGGAAGACAGCTTTAGCTAAACTTGTATACAATGATCCACGTGTTGAAAGAAAATTTGAGCGGATATGGGTCTGCATTTCCAATATCTTTGACAAAGTAAGAGTGATAAGGGAAATCTTAGACGTTGTTACTCTGGCCAGCCATGAAGGATCACGTAACAGGGAAAGCTATGAAGGAATAATCAACTACTCAAAGCTTCTAGAGGTCTTAAAGAAACATATGACATCTCTTTCTAAAAAGTTTCTACTTGTTCTAGACGATGTCTGCGATTGGAAGGATAATTCCCAATGGGAAGATCTATTGGATGCATTGGGATCAAGTTGCAGAAAGGGTAATATGATTATTGTGACAGCCAGAAATTTGTCCATCACAAAAAGGCTAGGTACAATAGAAACAGTTAAGTTAAGAGCTCTAGGAAATGATGATTTTTGGCAATTGTTTAAAGCATGTGCATTTGGTGATAACAACTACAAAGAGCATCTAGATATCGGCCGTCAAATAGCTACAAAGTTAAATGGCAACCCATTAGCAGCGGAAAGTGCAGCAGACATGTTAAGGGAGCAGTCTACTCTTCACCATTGGAAAAGCATCATGAAGAATGGTGTTTGGGAATCTATGCAATTCTGTGGCATCGTGGCTGCTTTGAAAATTTCCTATTATCAGCTACCATACAATTTACAACAGTGTCTCTTGTCTTGCTCTATATTTCCGAATGGCTATTTGTTCCATATTGATGATTTGGTCTCCATGTGGATATCATTGGGATTTGTGAATTCTATTGAGCTAGGACGAGATTACTTCAATGCTTTGGTTAACTCATGTTTACTTGAGCAAGTAAAAACAGATGACTCCATTGTAGTCAATGAAAAATGCTATATTATGTGTGGCATGATGCATGAATTTGCAAGACTGGTTTCAAGGGCTGAGTTTGCAACTGTTGACGGTTTAGAGTGCAAAGAAGTTCTACCAACCGTACGCCATTTTTCAATCATAACTGATTCAGTGTACCATAAAGATGAACATGGGATCATACTTTATAACGAGAAGTTTGAAGAAGAATTGAAGAGTGCAATTTCAGCAATGAGGAAATTGAGGACATTAATCATAATTGGGCATAGTGACTCTTTGTTCTTCTGCAGTTGGGTAAATTGTACCCATCTTCGTTACCTAAAACTTGAGAACAAAGGGAGCAATGAAACTTTGCCTATATCTTTTGAGCAATTTTTACCATCTTGAAGTATTAGATGCTAGACAACCATTTATTGTTGATGGTACGAGTAATCTTGTCAACATGAGGAATCTTGTTCTCTCAAAGGGAGCATGGTGTGCTTGCTCCCTTGCATGGCTTACTTGCTTGCAGATGATCCATCTAGAGGATTGTGAAGGTTGGGAAATACTCCCATCTCTAGAAAGGCTATCACGTCTTACAAAGTTGAAGTTAAGGAATATGTCTGAAGTAACGGAATTGTCAATTCCTTCGTTGGAGGAGCTGGAGTTGATTGATATGCCAAAAGTTAGATAGATGTTTTTCCAATTCAGTGAGGGACTTGAACTCTAGTTTGAGGGTACTGGAGATCAGGAGATGCTGGGAACTAAAGGCCTTCCCCTCTTTGAGAGCTGTGAAAAAATTGAAATCGAGCAAAAGTCATGGTTGCCGAATGTTAGCAAGCTGACCATCCATAAGTGTCCTCATTTAATGATATCAAATCCTCTACCACCATCAAGTAGATTTTGTAAATTCTCGATCACAGATGTTTCAACACTTCCAGCAATAGAGGGATCATCAAATGGGGAAGTGAAAATTGGATATTATGGTGACCCTTCTCCCATTGAGTTCCTAGATGACCAAATTTTGTCATTCCACAACCTGAGGACCATAACTCGGTTGAAAATAGTGAACTGTGAAAACCTATCGTCTATTTCAGTCGAAGGTTTTAGGCAACTTGTGTGCTTGAAGAGGTTGGAAATAAGTCACTGCGCAAAATTTTTCTCTTCAGACATTCCGTCAGAGCGCACCCATGAAAACATGGCAGATGCAGATTTTGATGAAAACATGGCAGATGCAGATTTTGATGCCCTCCCATCTCTTGAGTGCCTCCGCATTGAGGTTTGTGGAATAACTGGAGAGTGGCTATCTGTGATGCTGCAACAGGTGCGAGCCCTAGAGGAATTGTACCTAGAAGGATGTCAGCATATAACAGGGCTATTGATAGAAGGGAAAGAGAATAGTATATCAAATCTCACCTCGGCTCCACGTGCTTCATCACATGGAAATCCTAGCAAACTCTTGCGCATTCCATCTGTTCTTATCCCCTCTATCAAGAAGATGGAAATTATAGATTGCGAGCTAACATTTCAGGGGAACAATGAGGGCATATCTGGATTCACCTCCCTTGAGGAGCTAAGAATTTTTATTCCCCAGACCTGATATTGTCTTTGGTGAACGAAAATGAAACTGACAACCAGGCTAACGGAAGATGGCTTCTCCCGTGTTCACTTGGCGTACTGGATATCCACGACGCCTACCTAAAAACGCTGCAGCTCTGCTTTCCGGGAGGTCTGTCCCACCTCACAGTACTAAAACTGTCGGAAATCGAAGGATTGAAATCTCTACAGCTGCATTCTTGCACAATGCTAGAGAAGTTGGAAATTGTTGGCTTTGGACTGCTAGACACACTAGAGGGCTTCCAATCCCTCTGCAGTCTCAGGTATTTGGAAGTATACGGGTGCCCTAGCTTACCTCAATGCTTGGAGAGTCTATCGACGCAGGGTTATGAGCTGTGCCCTCGATTGGAAAGGCTTCGGATGGATGACCCGTCTTTTCTTACCACGCCATTCTGCAAGCAACTCACCTCTCTCCAACGCCTACAGCTCCGGGATGAATATGGAGATATCGAAGCGGCAGGACTAACATGCGAGCAAGAGGCAGCGCTTCAACTCCTCACGTCCCTGCAGAAGCTCCGATTTGTTGGTTACTGCGAACTCTCAGATCTTCCCGGGAGTCTGCATAGCCATCCATCTCTCAAGCGGTTTGGGATCGTCAATTGCCCAAATATCTCAAAGCTGCCAGAGAGGGGCCTCCCACTTTCACTAGAAGAACTGGAGGTCTACAAGTGCAGCAAGGAGCTAACCGAGCAATGCAGAACGCTAGCAACAAGCAAGTTAATGGTAATAATTGATGATAAGAAATAAGTTAATGGTGAAAATGCAGAACGCTAGCAACAGCGCACGTTCGTACCTGCACATAAGGTACGCCTCTACCATTGCACATGTTATCTTCAGGGTACTTTACAGGGCTGTCATGTTAAAGGAAGCAGCTTGTTTGCAGGCATTCAAGCTGACACCATGGCTTCAATCGGATCAACGTTATCTGCTTTATTGACCACAGGCAAGAGGTCCAAAGTGTTTTCCTTTGCACTACCTTGCCTCAAAAACCTGATTTCTGGTTCTGGGTTCTCTGATTCTGCACAGGCTTTTGTTTCACTTGTAAAACCTGTCCTCATTCCTTGAGTGCTCATGTTGCTGAATGCTAAATACGGTTTTTCTGATAGGCCTATGCTGGAAGTTCTGAAAGCAGCATGATAGACTGGTAGTAGATGTTTTGTTGTCATATTATTATGACTGAAAGGAGACTATTTCCTTGCCAAGTGTGTCTATTGTTTATTTTATTTTATACTTTTTATTATTTTGTAATTACAGAAAGAACACCGATATTTTTAGAATGCACTTTCCGTAATCAAAATCTCAATTTTCCTGCTTTCTGGCTAACCGGTAACCACGCAAAATGCTCCAAAGACCGAGTCTACAGGTACAGCAAGGCATTGTCCAGTTTGCAGCCAGCCTATGATGTGATGAACTGAATGGACCAACCTGACGTTAATGGGATTGAAGCAATTCATTTATGCCTGCTATAAATAAACCAGGACGGTGAACCGAGCAGCACCGGTCGCAATGAAACGGTCCAAGGCATGGATGAGTTTTGGAGTTCAGATTACAAATGACTGTTGAGTGTTTTTTGATAAAGCTGGAGAGGCTGAGAGGCCCCTACAGGAATTTATTAAAACAGAAACATGTGAAACCAGAGTGCATTCTCTACAATGGCTGTTAGGTGCAAGACTATCTGAAGGGACATCAGTTGTGCAGTGCGCACAATCATCTCAAGAATGACACAGTTGCAAGAGAGAACGTACAGCTATTGGATAGACGCCAAACCCAAGCCTTTCAAGGTGTTACTTATTAGCTTGACTATGCAGAATTCATGTCGCCTCACTGGCACACTTTTGCAACATCGAATTATGATTAGTCATGGACAAAAAAATATTGAAACTTGCAACATGTTTATTAGAAAACGGCACCGTATGATATGCTAGGTGAGCATAAAAGTTTTTTTTTTTTTTTTTTTTTTTGGGTGGGAATCAAAATGGACTTTTTATTTCAACTGTACCAATCTGTGCAGCTCTGAATTACAACTACAAGCTTATTAAACTAGGCGGTGGTCCTTTAACTCTTGTAGCGCTGTTGATGGTGCCATCATTTTGATTCATGATCCAGATAGGAAAAACACACACACACATCCCTGGCAGCGGAGGTGTTGAGACCTGCAGTGCTCCAGCGCCAGGAAAATCCATGGCAACAACCTCATCACCAAGGATTGAGCCCTGGGCCAGCAACCCTTTTTGGGAGATAACACAGATCTTAGAAATAAATAAATAGTAGAACTATTTGCAATTAGCACAAAAGCGGGGATAGCTCAGTTGGGAGAGCGTCAGACTGAAGATCTGAAGGTCGCGTGTTCGATCCACGCTCACCGCATTTGGTTTTTTTCCTTCATTTGATTTGTTTTTTTTTTCATTTTCACTGCGTTCATTCCTTTTCGCATTTGAGTTTTTTTTTCAATTTCTCACTGTGTTCATTCTTTTTTTTCGCATTTGAGTTTTTTTATTTTCAATTTCTCACTGTGTTCATTCTTTTTTTTTTTTTTTTTGTATTTTCTCACTACTCTCATTTTTATTTCAATTTTTCTCGCTGTGCTCAAATGAAAATGCAAGTACTATTTTTGCATTCTCGTTTTTATACTTTTTCTCATTGTGTTCATTCTCTTCTTATCTTTTTATAGTCACGTAGAGAGAGAATGAACATAGCTATCTATATCTTCTTTGTAGCAAACTCCCACTAAAGGAGTTCTCTTCACATGCGGCGCGTCCGCATCCACGGTGGCATCCCCTCAGCTCCTTTTCTGCCGTCGGCGCGTCCGTCCGCTGCCTCCTCTGACTCTGCAGTTCTGTAAAAAGAGAGAACGTCGTACGTAAACTGCCGTCCCACTGCCTCCACCGTAAATGCCTTCATAGAAACGCCTCCACCCACCTTTAAAAAAGAAAATATAAGGCTGCTGCTTCCTGCGCTTCACACCATCCGGAATTGAAAGTGCTCCTCCAACCTCGCCCCCTCTCTCTGCCCCCCGTCGCTGTGACCCATGGGTGAGCGCTGCCATGCAGCCGCCGCTCGCCGGAGAAGATCCGTTGCAGAGCGCCCTCTTGCGCCGTCACCGAGGCCGAGCCCCCGCTTGCTGCGCCGCTGCGAGCCCCTCAAGGCGGGCCAAGCCAGCATCGCCGGGTCAGAGCCCCTGCTCGTCGCGGCCTCATGAGCCACCACGAGGCCCGCTGTGCTCTCGTCAGCCGACGTCAGGGCTGGGACTCCGCTCTCCGTCGGAGGTGGAGGCTCGCCCAGCGCCGCCAGGGGGCGTGCGCGCTCGGCCTCGGGACGGGGAGGGCCGGGGAACGGCGGCGTCGGGCGCTGCGGTGGTTCCTCCACGCGGTCGCGCTTGCTAATTCGTCAAGGGCGGAGGATTGGAGGAGGGCGCCGCCGCGAGATCCAAGCGCGGCGTGCGACAGAGCGGGTGCGCCGTTTGCTCGCGAGAGAGAAACACAGCGGCGGGGAAGCGTACCGGTGCTGGAGATGGCCGAGGCTGAACACGGCGGCGGCGCTGGACGGTGCCGAGGAAGCAGAATCGTCGCTACTAGTGAGGACTTTGTATGCTCGAGGCTGGGCCTTTGTAAAACTGTTGTATGGGCTTCAAGGGCTGCGTTTTGTGAAATGAGCTTCTGGGCTGGCCCAATAGATGACTGGTGCATGGTCTTCGTGATGCTAGCGTGCCATCTTCTTCACGCTCCTATTTCAATTCATTCAAAGGGGAACCTTGAGAACTAGTGATTTGAGCGCGCCCACGCGCGCCGCATATTTAGTCGGGCTGTGGTTTAGTTTAGTGCAAGAATATATGTATATTACAAAAGGCATAACAAATGATCCGATTTCTAAACCGAGATTGGGTTGTCCAGAAATATGTTAGTTAAGCCGAGCTCTAATCCGCCTAGAGTTCGATAGGACACCACACGTGATGTTCAGGAGCGTTAATGGAGATGCCAGTTGCGATCCAACTGCTGTGTGCTGTTGAGATCGTTCTGTTGTAATTTGCACCCTCAGGATGAGAAATAGAGTACATAAGCTTTACTTCTAAACTGAGATGCGAGATGTTCAAATAGTACAGTAATATCCTACATAGTATCGATCCTTAATAGACCACCAAGGAGCCATAGTATAGCATACCATACATAGTACATGCTACATAAGCACATGATCAGCTATATCTCCTAAGGAAAGTGATAGCTGCTTTTGAGTTTGCTCTGGTAATTAAGTTTTGAGCGCGCGCCCTTGCGCGCAGAATCAATAGGCAACTTTTGCAACAAAAGATGTGTCAGCTTTGGTACGGTAATAGGGTCAGGAAGAGGCGAACACAGCAGAGCAATTACACAAGCTAGGTACTTTATATATTGTTAAGTCAAGGGGAGCTTACACAAGCTTTAGGGGTACTTGTACCCTTTAAACTGTATAGTGAAAGACAATTTACAAAAATACAAAGGCAATAAAGGTCCCACTTTCTAATGACATGAACATATACAGTACAACTGCGCATCTGCATCCTGCCCACACCTGCAGAGGCAGCAAATAGGCTCTTTAGTCTCATAGAAAAGCAGTGACAGTCTGAAGAGGTTTATAAATCAAGCGTGGATGTGATAACCAAGCCAAATGGTTATAGCATCTCGTAAACCAGAATGACCATTAGTGTTAGTTCACCATATACTAAGGAAGACTAAAGAGTAATTATTTTCTGAACTGAAATTGCAACACTACTATGCTAAACAGATGCAGTGCATGTCCAAAAGCATCCAAGTGATCTTTCCTAGCTGAATCAGCTGTGGTATTAGAAGTCTGATATAGTTGCCATTAACGTAATATTATTTTGTTTGGTTAGATTTGGATAATAGAGGCAGAGAACTAACCTCATCGCTTCTTTCTGGAATTGAGGAAGCATCAAGTCAGGGTTGTTTGTGCCCCAGTGAACCTGCAACACCCATGTAAACTTTAACTGGATAGACATTACCTATAGTAAAAAAAAATTGGATAGGCAATTTAACCCTAGTGTTGCTTGATAAAATACATGCTGCTTCGCATGTGACCTCCAAGCAATTCAAGTTCAAAGATCTGCAGATAGCATATTTCATAAACTTAGCAAAAGGTTTAAAAGATATAAATCCTTCATTGTTGACTGAAGTTGCAGTGTGGTTGTTAACACAAATAAATGTTTTCATGGCATACTTTGTCTCCATGGCTAACCAAGGCATCATCTCAAGCACGAGCCAAGGAAGTTGAACTTCATACACAAGGACTGATCCTTGTGCATCCCTCATCCACTCTTTTCTCAATTGTGCTTAATCAACTGCTATCGAACACTAATATTTCTCCTTTTTAATTAAGCAATAATTTGTTAGAGAAATTTGAAGTATTTTGTGATAATGAATGGAGGAAAAAATGGTTGAGTACAATGCAGCTCTCTTTAGATGCATGAACCGAACAAAAAAAAACTACCGAACAAAAAAAAACTTTGTTTTGATGTGGTATGCAATCATGACCTTTAGCAAAGGCACTACAGTTGATTGGAGAAATCAAATTTAAAAGATAGAATGCTAAAATGAATAGATATTTGTCTATCTTTTGCCTAAGCAATGCCACAAATACATGGAGGCCACTAATATACCTGGCAGACCGATTCTGTTACACTTTCTTTAGATGCACAATTCTTCGGTATTCAAGATGGAAGCGAAGGTCTATGCAAAGTGTACCTTGAGCAATGCTATCTTATTTCAGTGTCTCTCATACCAATTTGTGACTCAGGGTTAGTAGTACATTACATAAGAGGGGAGAAAAATCAAGAGCTTTGAAGGAACACTACCAAAACTGAAGCCAGATGAAGATTTTAATATCAGAAATACATCTGATTTCCTATAGCTGACTTGAATGGTTGCTTTTTAAAGTCTCAATCTCAGCAAGATATGAACAATTCTCAATCAAGTCAATTATGTGAACATACAGCATTACCATGTCAAGTGAAAAAAAAATGCAAAGATGATGTTACCATATGAGATCATAAAGAAGCTCGGCTACATTCTCAGGGACCAACACAGCAAAAAGCAGAAAATGTCGTCCAAATTGTCACACACAGAGAAAAGAGTCATCGACATCAACCCAGGACATAAGGATTTAAGATATCCTACAACCAAGCAACCTTTTCTAATTAGAAATGTCCTCAAGTAAAAAGGATATCCAAAGTTTAGCACAAAATGCAAGGGATTTCTCCAAAAAGAGAGAGAGAAAATCACAGGGATTAGTAAATCGAAGTGCGGATCTGCAGCTGAGTATGACCATATGGAGAACATAAAAGGAATCGGGCAACTATAGAACATAGTTGCAGAACAAAAGGGCACCTTTTACAAATTATCACCTACAGTTGGATGCACAATGGTACCTCACTTATTGAAAGTTTTGGTTTTTAGTTGGAAAACACTTGAATGCCCGACCGCACACAAACTTGATTCAAAAACTAAAGGCACCGATGCAATTGTTGCCGACTTGCTATGGACATCGACACAGTTGCAAGTTTGCAACTCCCCTAACGGACTTGATCGACCAATGTCAAATGACCAAGTCATTCTTTCTTCTTTCCAAATATATCAACCGAAGCCCACCACTATCATCTTGGTTTCATAACCTATGGCTTCGAATCGATTCCTATAAGCCATAATCTTTGATTTCTATAGCTGTGATAAGCAGATTAAAGCTTATATATTGGAAACCAAAGCTGCAAACGCCCTTCCTTCTACAACTTTATGGCACATAAAGATAGTAATTGTAAAATACATAGCAAGAATTTGGAGATTCCACCTGCTAAACTATACACCTTGTCAAGCCACCTGCTCCACATACTCCCAACTCTTTCAGTCCAGGCCTGCCACCAGGCCCCCTCACACATTACAAACGAGCTCAGCACCAAAGCACGCCGATGACTGTGCTGACCTACAACAAAGCACCCACACACCTGCAGTTAGTCAATGCATTAGAATCGATCATTTTGTTTGGGTCAAATGAAAGAGAGCAGTAGCAACCAACAAACCTTAGAGGAAACAAGAAGAATGGACCGCAGCTTGAAGATGAAGAGGAGATGCCACACGGGGAAGCAAATCACAAGAACACAAATGTTGTTGATCCTTTTTTTTAACCAATCGATTTCTTTAGCCATCTGAACTGACGAGGATGACCGTACATGTTCCAATGTTGAATCCAATCTTCTAACCATGGTAACAGCTGCACAACAACCACCAAGGAACCCCTGAAGAACCCCACAGCACCCAAGTAGCACCGGCAAGGTTAGAGAAGGAAGTTGTAAAAAACTGAACATGAATGGCTCCTCCTAGTATCATGTTTGGTTTCAATTTTCATTTTATAGTTTTTTTTTTCAATACACAAAGCATACTGGTTTCCAAATATGTTTCATCATAAAATAAATATTTCAGGAGACATGGAGTCACTGACCAGTCCCGGTACCCCCCCGAGGCGCAATGCATTCACGTAAATTCAGATCAAGATGGTTAAATTCAGACCTGTAAAGACAAAAAAAGCGTAAGCAATCTGAACAGAAGTTCAGATCGTAATAGTTAAATTCAGACATGTAAAGATGACCCTAGCTCAGCTATAGGTTCAGGAGCTTTCAGACTAAAACTTACAGCAACAATCATCTCCACACCGTTCTTTGCACTTAGAATTTTGTAATCACTTAAAGAAGGCATTTTGTATTTTTCAGGTTTCAGTTTGATAAGAACTGTTTGGTCATTCAGTGGTTTGGAGACAATCCTAATAGCCTTGCAGGTGGGTTTGGCTACTGCTTCTTAAATGAGGAGTTGGCATTTGTGATCTTCTATATGTATCTGCAGAAATTGGCGCGAAAATAGTTTCATGATTTCTTACATTAACTTTTATGAGACCTTGGCATCTATTGTAGGTTTAACTCTGAATACTCCTGGTGATCTGCAGCTCAAGGATGCATTTGCTACAATGAACTCACCAATATGGATGGATAGTAGCACACAACTAAGCAATGCAGAGAAATAGAGAATGCAGTTGGAGGTGCACTGGAGTTAGCGAAACTGACAGGATCTCGTGCTTATGAGCGATTCACTGGACCCCAGATAAGGAAGATCTATCAGACAGAGCCTGATGTTTATCAAGATACTGAGAGAATATCTTTGGTGAGCTCATTCATGGCATCTATACTTGTTGGAAGCTATGCAAGTATTGATGAAACTGATGGTGCGGGGATGGTGGGGTGTACAGAGACCCCGCAGACGATGGCCACATTTATTCACCAACCATTATGTGGGTGGAAGCTCTGGAGCTGCTGCTTGACAAGCTAAAACCAAAGATCAACTTCGGTAAGGTAGTGGCTGTCTCAGGTAGTGGACAGCAACATGGCAGTGTTTATTGGAAGAAGGGCAGCCATGCTGTGTTTATTGGAAGAAGGGCAGCGAGCACCTCGGCTCCAGTTGCAGGTCATGGTGAGAGTCCCCTTTCAACCGCCGGGCGTCCGCCTCTCCTCCCCCAATCTCTGATCGCTAGCGGTAAGGGCACTCAACAGGCATGTACTTGAGGTGTTTGTGCAAATTACTTAGAAAAAAATAGAGTGACCTTCAGTATATTTCATGATTCTTTTAAAATCCTTACAGGTGAGTATACTGAAAGCTATTGGGGACCAACCATGACTTCTTAAACTAAAGGCTATGGTAAACACAATTTACATTAGATGTGCGATTCACTGATTGGTCATTTGATAAGAATCTGCATTATTATTTATGTGATAATAGATTAAAGATGGATAACCTTTTATCTTAAGATGGATATGCAAATTGATATTTGATATAATTGCTGTCGGAGCTGACCACAAACAGAATGGCATTTTTCAAATTTAGAGCATTGCATTTCAGTATGTCATATCAAATTAGCAAAACCATCCAACTACTCTATTCAGGATTCTTACATATCACAGATTAGTAGAAACGAAATTATGTAAGTGTGTCTTCTCTTCTTCCAACGTGTGATTACTTGTCTATCTACAATGAGATTATTTAAGTGGATGCACCCTTTTTTACAAATTAGAGATTTGGTGGAAGTCACATCGTAAGTGCAGTTACAACAGGAATTGGCTGCCATTCACAATCAGGTATGCTACTGGAAGAAGACAATAATTGTTTCTAGGAACTGCACATGTTTCTTATTTTTATTATGTCAAATTCTGTTCTTTTCCCCTGAACTGGTAGCTATGTATGAATGTAAAAAGATTAACTAATGATGCTTAGTAAACTCCTCTTTATTATCTTTGATGATAATTTTGTATCTAGTATTAAGATAAATAACAGTTCCAAAGCCACCTTTGTCAGATAGATGGGGGAGAAAAACATGCTCTGTTTGTAAAATATAAATGTGTTGAGGCGAATGAGCACACATGACCCTACTCTATTTCTTTAATCATTTTTGGCTTCTTAATCGCATTTACAATCATTGATAAGCCACTTAAATTAATTTCCCGGGCAGAGCACTAATGTTTTCTCCAATGCATAATTATCCTGAAATTTCATAAAAACTTGAGTCTACTGCAGAACATCCAGAGCCATGACCATTCAGAGTAAGCAAAGTACCTCAATTGCTAAGGATGTTAACCATTGCTTGGCCAAGTGTCTGGTCAAATGTTCATCAACAATTGCAAGCGCCGGTGAGAACAATTTAAGAGCATTCTCAATTGCCACAGCGCGAGAAGGGAACACAACAACATTCTAGTGACAGGAGAAAAATGAGCATCATGTGAATCAAAGGCAAGAAACATAGAACTGTTAGATTTTAAGACAAATTTAGACAAATCTTACATCAGGAGTTAGAGGAATGTGTGTTGCATCTACTGCAGCGCACAGATCCAGGGGAGGAGACATCAAACGGAGATGGAAGAGAAGAGGGTTAGGCACAACCTTACCTAGGGTTTCATGGACCCACTTGTCGCTTGCCACACCTAGGGTTTTAAAATTGAAGCCACAGGAAGGACCAACGGGAGGAAGGCGCGAGGGAGGGTGGAGGAGGGAGAGGAGGTGGAGGAGGAGGGTGGCCGCCGTCGGGCATCCCCGCGGCGAGGAGGAGGGAGGGCTGCAGCGGTGGCAGCGCCCGGCGCCCGTCGTCGCTGCTCATCTTTCGCCGCACGCACCGGTGGGGCACCACGGCGGGTGGCCGTCGCGCCGGGGGCCGCCGGGCTGGCGTGGAGGCGCCGGCGCTGGCGGCGCCCTCCGCGACGCCGCCGCATCGGGAGAAGACGGGAGAGAGCGAGAGGCTTCGGTAGTTTTTTTTTTTTTTTTACCGTGAGGTGGGGGCCAAATATATACGTATCGCTACACGGTAGGGTGAGTTAGATCCGATCGTCGGGCGAGATCGAACGGTCGAAAATAATTTTGCTAACGTGGGCGTCCCGGCGCCGATTTACTCCACACACAATATTACTTTTAAATGTTTTGAGTCTCAAAAAAAAAGTCCTCATAAAATTATTATCTTGCTTTTACTTCATTACCGGCCATTACCTCAACCTATTAAAATATTTTTGTTCATTATTACTTCACCTCGGAGTTCCATACCCTATATGTAAATGAATATAATCTCAGTTTCATGCATTTTGGATCCTAATGCCCACTCTTAGTAGTAACGTATATGTGGTTACATTTTGCTTAAACGATGCGATCATTTTTATCATATAATACATCTTTCAATTCTTAGTGATTAAAATTTTCATCTATTTAATTTTTTTTTTTTGTTGATACCCATGCAACGCGCTGGAATCCTTCTAGTTTTCTTAAAATTATAGATAGACAACGTTTCATATTCCACTAGTGACCGACGTCCAGACTCACCACACTTATTTTGTGGTTAGATAAGGTACTTACCATAGTGGAAATTAATTATGAAACCAAGTTTGTTTTGCCGTCTTTCTTTGCGAGAAAGTTGTTTCATTTTTGAAATAGGAGAAAAAAGAAAGTGATTTATTGATACAATAATTGTTCAAAAAATAAGATAAAAATAGCATGTTTACAAGGCAGAGTTAGCTTTAACCCTAAAACTATCAAATATAGGAATGTGCGGTTGTTTCATATGTTGGGCAGTTTTGTTGAATATAAATGGTGCAGTATTCCAAAATTGAGCTACTAACTCTTGTTTGCAGGTACTTTTCAGGGGACTTATTGAATCGGACAATGATCCATGTCTAAAACAAGAGGTGAAGAAGTTTGATGGAGGGACGCCTAGAAGGTTCGTCACAGCAATTCTTTGGTTGAAGTTGATGGAGGAGCCAAAACAGTATACTGCAGTAAAGATCTTTGTGTAATGCCTTCTACTGTAGCTAGCAATTTTTTAGTTGTCTCAAGATACTGATGTCTTCTTAGGTGATCTGGGTTTAGTAATTAATTGACCTTGCTAGTCCTTTAGGATCTCTGAACTTGGCTCTCCTTCTTGTGTTGTGAGCTAGTTGTTGGTAGTATGCCGTTGTAAGGTTGTTGAACTGTGTTCGATCAGCGGAAGTTGGGCTATGTCCCCTTTCTATAATGTCAAGCTCTAAACAATCACTTGTGAATGTGAAGGTTGGAATAGTCTATTCAATATCTAAAAATAGGAATGTGTGGTAATGTAGTTTGCATTTATTTAGGTAATAATGTAAAAAGAAATTTACTAATAGCTTTTGGATCATGAACTTATCTTGTCCTAGTCACATTGTATCCAGCCAGACGCTACACGCACAAAGTTTCGATCATCAGCCCCACTTGGCAAGGCAAACCCTCGGAGAGATCGAGCACTTTGAGTCCGCTGTGAAGATCGCTCATCGTATCATTTTTCAGGTGGTGGACCTTTTTTCGAAATAAAATAAAAATAATAAAATAATAAAAAAAAAACTGGTGGGCAGAGCCTTTCCCATCAGCACGAGCAGATTAGCAAATTACGGGTGCACAGCCTGCTGTCTCGGCCCGCCATGTATGTATGTTGATCTGGGCCACCACGACCAGCAGATGGAATTGATGGGCCAGCTAGTAAGCTGTGAGAGGCCCATGATTTGCGCTACATATTTGCTACGTCGGCCTGTTGGCCAATGAATAGCCGACAGTGTACGTGTCGGGCCCTGGGTCCTGTTGGGCGCTCAATTGCCGACAGGCTATATATATAACTCAATTTTTGTATAAAACCTTCTACATTTGCCATTAATCATTGACAACAATCGCGTGACCGATGATGCT
>JADLZK010005165.1:0-10775 GCA_015847255.1 Hyparrhenia diplandra | reverse complement strand
ACAAACAACAATTGGACACTCATACCCAGAAACAACCTGCAGTGCCCTCACTATGGAAACCTCTCACCACACCCCCCTGGTTATTTCCATGTTGACTGAGATTCCTAAAAGTCATCTCTTCAGATTTGAGAACCACTGGATCCTAAGAAATGATTTCCAGCAATCTTCTCTAACAATTGGGCCTCTTATGATAATCTACCTGACAGTGCCAAAAGCTTAACTAGTAAATTCAAAAAGTTGAGAGGAGCACATAAGTCATGGGGAGGAGGGCTTGCTAACCTCAAGATGGCCATTTCAAATGTCTCATTAACTATCCAGTTTCTTGATCCAATGGAAGAAGCCAGAGACCTAAGTGTACAGGAATGGAGTTTTAGGCAAATCCTGAGAGAAAAACTATTGAGTCTTCTTGAGCAGCAAAGAGTATATTGGAAATAGAGAGGGATAGTTAAATGGGTCACTTTTGGAGATGCAGGGACTAAATTTTTCCATGCAAATGCAACCATTAGACACTGAAACAACAAGATTCATCCCTGCAAGACACTAATGGCACAACTCACTTCTCTCATAGGGACAAAGAAGCTATCATTTGGGAGTCTTTCAAGGAAAGATTTGGCCAATGCCACACTTTCAAAGCATCTTTTTTGGACAAAGGATCTTTCTCTGTTGAAGTCATACTCACCCTTTTTGCTTTCAAGTGCATGTATCCAAAAGGTATTCTCACATATTGCTAATTTCATGTACTGAGCAACATTGTGCAGTTTGTTTCTTCCATTGTTTCGTGTCATTTCACTAAGAAGAAAAATATAGTGCAAGGAGAGATCTAGAGGCTTCTCCAGGATCCACCCCACTCACGATATTGTTCCTTGAGCAGTTCTGGTGTTATGTTAACTTTTGATAAAGATGGCCTTTAATTTAAAAATGTACTAATATTGCACGGGTGAATCTTTTTGATCTTTCAACTATGTACCTGGCAAGAGGAAATCTTGAAGACAAGAGCATGAACAAAATATATGGCTTTGAGGGGGATGTGAGGTCAAAGCTGGGCGAAAAGTTTGTGAACTTTTTGCTGAAGTCTTTTGTTGGTTACCTCTTGCGCATGTCATCAACAACAAGGTCCTTGTGGTTTATGGAGGGCTATTTAGTGTTGATGGGGTGTAACTTTCAGACATCAGGTCCATTGATCATTTCTATAGTATCCACTTTTTCTATATTTGGTTGATGCTGATTATTTCCAACTAATATCATGATATGATTTGCTATTGTGGCAATTTCTACACTTGATTTAGCTATTATGTGTATGTCTACAGTGTTTGTGGTTTGAGTTTTCTTCTACTATCTTCTTGAACCTGCAGTATCACATGACATAGATTCCAATGTACACATGACTGCTTCCCATTAACATGGAGTAACCGAACGATGGGCTTGAGTCACAATGTTGAACAATATTAGCTATTATTCTTTTAAAGTGAAGCCAAATTTCTATATGCTTTATCATTGAAAACAGCCATGTTGTGAATTATTTCCTAAAACGAATTTAATTCCTGGCTAAGGTAAGCACCTACGCCACGTCTTGGACATGCTGGGTAGGTAGGACCTCCTAGATGGTCATAGTCAACTATCGTATACTCGTATGCTCAGTTATTGTCTTCTCAACATGTTTCATACTTTCATGGTTTAATGCTTTCAGGATGTATGATGCCATTTTTCTATTGGCTACTTGGCAATGATGGGCATATGACACAATGTTACTACTGGTTGTTTATGGCAGGTCTAATGTGTGAAGCTGTGAACTACTATGGAGTGACCCTCAACCTCAGCTTGGAAGAGGTCCAAGCAAACGTGGTGTCGCTCTTTCCTTTGGCTCAGATGTGACTACGAAGTTTTACAGGAAAATAACCTAGGTAAATGTCGTGGGATCTTATTTAATGAAGGGGAATTTACTTTAGAAATGTTTTCACCTTTTGTTTTCTTGATGAGTTGCCGGATCTTATTGTCCAGTCCCATGAAGTAAAGGATGAAGGCTATGAAATTGAACATGATGGGAAGCTTATAACAGTCTTCTCTGCGCTTAATTACTGTGACCTGGTATAAGTGTATAGCTTTATGCTACTGTGTTTCTTGCTATACTAACTTCCTTTTGCATTATTATGCCATTGAATGCTAATTGCTTTTCTTGATGTGTTTTTTTGGAGGCAAAGAACAAAGTTGTTCTGGTCAGTTTTTGTCCTATGTTTTATTTATTTATCTATGCTCTCAAATTTTTGTACTATTGTATCGTGCTGTTTTAATCTTGAGAACTGCATTTTTGATACAGATGGGCAACAAGGTTACAAGGGTGCATTTATTCATTTCATAGCTCCGGAAATGAAACCTGATATTGTTACTTTCTCAGCTGTGGTGAGTAGTTCCCTTTTCTTTCATTTGTGTTAACTTTGGATCACTAGCACAAGCTGTTTATGTGGGAAGTGTCGATTGAAGCAAAAACTGGACAATGCATGTTTTTAAGAATTTGCCTGTTTTTGTTACATGACATTGAACTTTTAGTGGAACATTAGTATTCACATTTTGTCAGAAAATGAAACTGAGGATCAAACCAACAAAGATGCAATGAGGAAACATAAAATTGTTAGGTTCCACGTTTCAGGTGGTTATCGCCTGGAAACCACCAGATCTCAAAACACCTTCACATTTTACTTATCAAATGCGTTTCCTCATGGTTATGGTTCCCCTTGGTTGACACTATGAATATCCTTTTATCATCCTAATGTTAAACTTACTTTTAGCACCAATCTGATTAGCAACTGGATATCTGGTTAATGTGTTTTCACACTTGCTGATGCATCTTGCAGCCACACCCTGATGTGAGGCCGATGGTGTATGCAAATAACTTCCTCAGGATGTTTCAATGACAGAACATAGCAACCTTGTTTAGCAATTTTTATCAGATGAGACTGTTGTTTGTCAGCTCCCAACACATTTCTTGCTAGGTTTTAAGTATATGCCCCCTTGTACAACAAATCAAGTGATGTAAGAGGTTCAACTGTCGATTTACTTTGATGGTGCATCCATTTTTGTGCACCAGTTATCATTCTTGTAACCATCGGTAAACAATTAAATTATTACCTGTCTGCCTCAGTATCGTTGGTTTCATTACCTGTCTGCCTCTTATCTGAGTAACCCTTACATTTGAACCCATAGTGTTGGTATGGTTGGTGACAGTTCTGGCCATCACGTCTTTGAAATTGCGAACTAGGATCAATTGTGTAAATGGCATGTGTCCATGTTTTAAATGTTTAGACTAAAATTTGTGCTCTGTTTTGTCGGCGCGGGCTTGTGGTGGAATAGAACTCTGGTTGAGAGGCAGGATTTGCATTCTCCTCAAGTGTACTGGGCGTGTTTGCAACGGTCGCTCTGCACGCATGAATTTGCAACGCATTCATGGTAAATGGGTACTAGACTACTAGTTACCATGTAACCCGAGCTTAAGAGGGTGGTTGGATCGTAGAATTGGGTGGGATCATACTTCGATCTTAGAGTGTGTTGGTCCAAAGCTTGTGGATAACAAAGTTCGTCGTTTCACATCCGTTGCATTAAATGATGGGATAGTATGGTTTGTTAATTTTCAACCAGGTTGCGTAAGCACAAGTTGTGTAAATAGTACAATTCTAAGGTCACTCTATATGCAGCATGACAGTTGCATATAAGGATCAACTATAGTTTGCATTGCATCTTCATTAATCGTAATACTAAGGTCAATGGATCAATTAAAATATCTAGCATAGAATTGAGGATAACATGTCAATTTCTTGGGATAAATATCACAGCGTCATGTGCCAGGCAACTTGCCGTGGTAAGCCGTTTGACACGCCGGAGAAACATGAGGCGGACAGGTAACTAAACGGAGTTGCATGACGCCTGCTTAGTTGCTTATCGTTTGACAAAATGATCTTGAGGTCTATTAAGTCCATATAAGTGAGAGTCACCCTCTCCAAAGTCATGAATCATGATGTGACATGGGAGCACAATCCAGAACGTGACCTAGTAATTCGGTTAATAAAACAAAAAACTGTATTTTTAAATGGAATTCAATCTGGCTCTGGAGTTGGGTTCAAAGAGAATACTTCGAGGCTACTCCCTCCGTTCCTAAATAACTGTCACCGTTGGTGTGCGTGCCACAAATTTGACTCAGTTTATAGAAAATACGTGCAACATTTTTATCTCTAAATAAATTTGTTTAAAAACTAGATTCAAATATTTTTCCAATGATATTTATGTATCATAGATATTAATATTTTTAATATATATTTAGTAAAAAAATATTTCTCGGAAAACACAAACGACAATTATTTAGGGATGGATGAAGTATCTAATAAATAATAGAATATTAAAACATTTTTGTGCGCACGTAGTGTGCACTGTGCAGCATTTCCTGTAACAGAGAAGAACACAGACATGGAGCATAGCAGTAGCAGGTGATTTCTTTTTGATTTTACCCTTTTTTCCCTAAATAAAGGGTGAAGTGTAATTCTTATTCACGAAGAAAAAAATCACTTCAGTTAGGTGACCAAATGTTGCAGCGGTTAAACTAACATATAGTACTGTATATGCAAATTAATTGACCAAAAAAAGAGTAGCTACAATGGAGGAACAGCACTGTTAACTGTATCTATCTTCAGAGAGTTTCTTGTTTAAGGGTGGCAGCTACTCCAGTTCAGTTCCTCCTCACGCTTCTCAAGAAGGAGGAGGTCTGGGTGATCTCTCGCAGCGGCTTGTCGGTGAAGCGTATGAGGTTGTAAGCCCAGGCGCCGGCCACTGTCCCGCATATCGGCCCGACGAAGTACACCCAGATGCCGGCGTAGCGGCCGACGACGATCGCCGGACCCAGGGTCCTCGCCGGGTTCATGGACGCTCCTGATACAGGCCTGTGCAGTGCATCACATTAGTTTTGTTTGCAGATATGCATGTATATTGCAGTGTTCATGCACATTATTGCGGATTTCGAATGATTGTTGCAGTTTTTACCCGGCAAAGAGCACGTTTAGCAGGACGGTAGCTCCGACAGCGAGGCCAGCGAGTTCGCCAATCTGCAAAAGAGCAGGGATAATGTTACATGTCAGCTCATGGCTTTACACATGTTGACCGCCGTAGTTATTATTCAGAGCATATTATGAACAAACTATCAAAGATATTCTCCATTATCCAATCTACACCCAGAATTGGACAATGTTATAACTAAAGAAGTACTAGCTACTGTATTGAAGATACTCAAAGTCTATTCATAAATTTGGAATGTCCACTGTCTTTGGTAGCCCAACTTATAATTAAATTTCATGAATAATTGATGAGTGCAGCTTGATTAATATTTTTTGTGTAATCTATTGATCTGGGTTGCTTGAGTCCAAGATTCAGTACAGTGTCGACTATTTATATCCAGTCTGAGGTTGAAGACATGAGTGTTAACATTGATGTTTTTTCCAGTGATTTTGTCAATCTATTTTTTTAGCCTGGTCTATTGTAAGCACACCATGTGTTCGGCCGGTGTTTCTTAAGGAGGATGATTTCAACTATTCTAGTTCCTTTTCTTTTTAGGAGAATTAGAATTTGGCCCTGAAAAAGTCTATCTTAGGAATCCGGCCTTTTTTTTGAATTTTGGAATCTGGCCTCAAAATGAAACTTTGTTAGGAATCGGCCTTCCGTCGGTTTTAAAAATTCATAATTAGAGTTTGGTAACTCCTTTTTGATGAACCAAATTTTGCTGTGCTCCTTGAGATGTCTAGTTTTTATTAAAAATATTAAACTGACCATGTTTTATAAAATTATTTATTTATAATAAAAACACAATATATTGGTGTTAAAAATAAATAATTCTATAAAATATGGCCAGTTTCGTATTTTTAATAAAAACTAGATTACCTTAAGGAGCACAATAAAATTTGGTTCACCAAAAACGGAGTTACCAAACTCTAGTTATGAATTTTCAAAACTGACGGAAGACCGGATTCCTAACAAAGTTTCGTTTTTGAAGCCGATTCCCAAATTCAAAAAAAAAAAAAAAAGATGCCGGATTCCTAAGACAAACTTTTTTGAGAGCCAAATTCCTAATTCTCCCTTTCTTTTTTACCCAGGTCCTTTTAGTAGGGCCGAGGCTATTGTTCCTCTAGAGGGCACACAAATCTATACGTGCACACTCGTGCTTATGTCATGCATGCAACCACCCAACTAGGAATAATCAGTTTTGTGCACGGCCATGATGAACAAACTCATCAAATTATTAGTGTAATGTTAAGTACTCCCTCTGCTCCAAAATATAGGTAGCTTTTGACTTTTTTGGTACAACAATTTTTATATATTATGTCTACAAAATATATATCAAGATACTACATTATTATAAAGTAAAATCAATGAACTAAGAAAGTTGAAATGACTTGTAACTAAGAACAGAGAGAGCATTACTCTTTTGTTTCAAATTATAAATTGTTTTTACTTTTTTATATAAAAAAGTTTTACTTATATACGTGGTAAGCAACAAAAACTATCAGAATGAATTACATTTTAGAATGGAGGAGTACACTTAAGTTTCCTTGTTTTGAGAGGGGCCGGAGTTTTCATTGTCAAGAGCCACGTTTCATGGTCTGAATATTATCTTCGTTAATGTTTAGTATTTGTGACCATTCAATTCAACCAGTGATAAAGCATGTGACAATGATCAAAAGTTGCTAGGGGATCGAGAAGAGATGCTAACGTACGGCTGTGTGTTGTCCTAAAAGATCACATAAATTTTAGACCCGTGAGATATATCCAGGCCAGTAAGGTTTTGTTCCTTGGGTACGGTGGGTTTTCAGTAAAAGTGACAGGCAACCATAACCCAACTAGAAAGCAACGCTCTGAACAGCGATGGTTAGCATAGCCATTTGATGCATGGTTTCACTTTCAAAATGTAGATCTTCCTTCAGTTACGTATTTGTTTTTAATTTTCTATTACCAGTGAATCTATCTATACTAAAACCCTTCAATATGTTTCGCAAAAAAATAAATAAAACCATCTCTGATTCAAACTTCAAACTCCTAGGCCTTCATGTTAGGAGAGGAGTACTGTTGCTTATTTATTAAAAAACTTTGGATGTGGACGATTGATTGATGGTGGATGGCTGAACCTGAACAGGTAGAAGTAGGACCCGTGACGAATCGAGCATATTTGTGACGATAATGGTCAAAGTTTTAGGTGGGAATACGAATATACAGGAACAATAAATAATAAGAAGGCGCTTACGGCTCTGTTGTCCGTGGCGACGCCAGAGACGACGAACATGAGGTTGAAGGAGATGATGAACTCGATGATCAGCGACTGCACGTCGGAACCCGCCGGCACCGTCCCGAAGAAGTGCTCCCTTGCGTTCCCGAACAGCAGCCGCAGCGTCAGGCTGGCCGCCGTGGCACCCATGAGCTGCGCCGCCGCGTACACCGGCACCTGCCTCCATGGGAACCGGCCACAGGTGGCGAACGCGACGGAGACGGCCGGGTTCAGGTGCGCGCCGGAGATGTGGCCCACGGAGTAGACCATCACCATGACGGCGAGCCCCCAGACGATGCAGATGCCCGGGTGCGTCACCGTGCCGCCCGTCCGAAGGTTCACCGCCACCGCCGCGCATCCGGCGAAGATGAGGAAGTAGGTCCCGAAGATCTCCGCCAGGATCTGCATGCAAGCCGCAGCCAAACGCGACACTGAATCAATCACGTCGCAGTCACATGGGTTGCTTCACCAAGTTGCCCACAGCTGATTCTTTGGTTTGCGTGCATGTGTAGATCGCCGGATGACAGGATAAGAAGCATTTTTTTGGAGGGGTCTTTGGATAAGAAACAATTGATCGCACCAAGGTGGTGAGCAGATGCAATCATGCAAAGACCAGCTGTTTCATGCATGGTGTGAACTTACATGCATCACTAACAGGATAAAGATGTTGTGAAGTACTGTACATGTAACAACAACGCACAAGAATCGTTTGGAATTTATCCTCCTATAAAAAAAGAGAATTGTTTGGAAGTTTCTTTCCCCTTTAGCCGCCGTGTATTACAGTATTGTTCTGAATTTGGCCATTTCTGGAGCACAGCTCAGATCAGAGGACATGAGCAGTGTTCATCTTGTTCTTTCCTCTGTCTCGATCTACTCTCTAGTTGTGTAACATGTAACACTGTTCGAACACTACGGACCATCCCTCCCCAATCCCAAGATCGATCATTTTCTGTAAGCTTGCATGCGAGAGCCACATAGGAATACCTAATTACTGAATTGCAAGAAACTGAAGCAATCATGCATATGAAAGCAAGAAGCATACCTTCTGCACGAATGGCACGGAGAACATGGGGCGGCTACGACCGGCTCCATCCTGCTCCGAGCTCTCGTCTCCTCCTCTACCTTCCTCTAAAGCCAGGGCGCCTTCGTGCACGCCGTTTGCAAGCTCTGCTCCTGCCATCTCTACCTGCACCAGCACCACCACCAGCAGGAGCAGCTTGGTCTAAAGCTCCGTGTTGCTAGGAGGAGGAAAACGAAGATGACGATGAGGGAACAGCTTGGTCCAAAGCCACTATTTATGGTGTCCAGCTCCAGCCTCCAGCTTGATGGCGAGATGCACCGTGTGTGCATGTGTCCTAAAAAGATTTATTATCCTGATTGCCTTCGTTGACTGACCACGGAGACTAGTCTACTTGTATGCATGTGTGTCCGGGAATTCTTCACAATGCACATAAAAGAGTTTTAAATAATGGGCAATGTGTGTGAACACAAACTCCCTGAAATGGGAGTTGTTGATGAGTAGCTGTCGCGTGATCAACATGCATATATGTAGCGGCTGACGCAGAGCTCGAATTCGCCGCGCCATGTGATGATATCGTCTTAAGTATCTCTCTGAAATTTCATTGACTTTTGACATCGTATCTTGTAGAATCGTTGAGATTTTGTTGTCCTTTACAAAAAATGGTTTGTAAGCACAAAGAATTTATTTGTTACTAGCAAACAAACAAGTTATTATTCACTGCCACCTTGTTAAAATTTATACATGGGCTAGTTTCCTTAAAGCCCATATAAAATGAAGAGTTTATTGGATACATGAACCACACCACTACAATCGTGTAACTAGGTTGATGCCATTACAATTTCTCCGATTTTTGAAATATGCCATTGTCTACGCTTTCTATGGCCTCTGGCCCACTTGTAGGCGTACAGGATGGAGCCGTATTTTCATATGGCCCATTATGCCCTCCCACGAAAGGATAATCAACGAAGCCATCCTTCGTATGCCCCTTGCCGACTTCCTTGGTACCCCCGACACCGCCCCTGTTCCCCACTTCGTTCCCCAGTCCCTAACCCTACAACCCTAGCAGCGACTCATTCACCGGCGACGGTGAGGCGATTGGCGGCGGCGGCGGACTTGTTCTCGCGGAAGACCGGCGGCGGAGTGGACATCCTCCAATAATGAAGGTCGACATCGCTGCGGCGGCGTTCCAGTAGTGGCCATGAAGACCGGCGGCGGTCCATGGCGGCATCGCCTGAAATCACCTACGGCTCTATATATCTTACGAACAGCACGCACGCTAGCTCGGATACAGCACGCACCCACGCTACTGCACTGCTGACTGAAACCTGCTACTTCATGACTATTTTTCAGCACGCACGCATGCTACTTGTTGCTAGTGTTTCAATTCAGCATGATTGTTTTTCTTTTTCTTTTGTTTTGTGCTAGGATGTGGGAACAACATGAGTACGATGGTTTAGAGCCCCTAAGTGTGCTTCCAGCTGACATAAATCTAGCATTGAAGCCTGCTGTTCCAGTCAACCGTTCCCATGTTCCTTGTCAAAAAAAAAAAAAAAAAAAAAAAAACCGTTCCCATGTTTAGAGAAGGTAGGGGCAAAAGGGTCCATACAAAGCTGTATACGCCTGCAAGTGGGCCAGAGGTTGTGGAAAACGTAGACAACGGCGTATTTCAAAGATTGACAAAATTATAATGGTGTCGGCCCAATTACATGAATAGTAGTGGTGTGGTTCAAAAACGAGAAAATTTTAGTGGTATGTATCCAATAAACCCAATATAACATGGTCTGGAAAAGTTTTTCAGTGTGCGAATCAAAGAGGTGGCAAGTTAGAGCAGTGACGGAGCCAGGATTCCAAACTTAGGTATTCCTACTTCCACATCAACGAAAAAATAAGCTATTTTTGACAAGTAAAAATACTACAAAATATGGTGGGGCCAAAACTGAGAGACTGTTTTTCACTATTTTAGGCTGCAATGAATGAAAATACTACAAAATATGACACTATTCATATACATATATAAGTATATACATATATATGTAAAAGCATATCAAAAGAGTTGGGTATTTTTTGTTGAACCTAAAAGAGTTGGGTATTCTCGGGACAATGGGGAATACCCTCTGTATCCGCCCATGAGTTAGGGAGTTTCTATATTTCAGTCGCCTGAAAAAGGTGGGATTTCAGGCGATGAGGACAGCCATTGGATCTCCATCCAACGGCCAACACAGATTTGCTCTGTCTGCTTTCCTTGTTTATGTCGTTGTCTGCTTTGCTTTAACCGGGTCTGATGGGGACACAAACAATAACGGGCGCGCAAAAGCTAAATGGGTGGACTCCACTTTTGGAAGCCCGTTAAATGAACAATATAGATATTTAGGCTACAATTTTCAAATATTTACAATTACAGGCCACATGAACAAATCGACCAGGTCCAATGTAAAAAAAAAAAAATCTATTTGTCTTTGTCCT
>JADLZK010005164.1:0-31858 GCA_015847255.1 Hyparrhenia diplandra | reverse complement strand
GAAGACGAAAGATTTTGCCAAAAATGCGGGGTAGAATTTGTTGATTCTCGGATACGAAGATACCAAATGGGATACATCAAACTAGCATGTCCAGTGACTCATGTGTGGTATTTGAAAGGTCTTCCTAGTTATATTGCGAATCTTTTAGATAAACCCCTTAAGAAATTGGAGGGCCTAGTATATGGTGATTTCTCTTTTGCTAGGCCCAGCGCTAAAAAACCTACTTTCTTACGATTACGGGGTTTATTCGAAGATGAAATTTCATCCTGTAACCACAGTATTTCTCCCTTTTTTTCTACCCCAGGCTTTGCAACATTTCGAAATCGGGAAATTGCAACAGGAGCAGGTGCTATTAGAGAACAATTAGCGGATTTAGATTTGCGAATTATTATAGAGAATTCTTTGGTTGAATGGAAGGAATTAGAAGACGAGGGGTATAGTGGAGATGAATGGGAAGATAGAAAAAGACGAATAAGAAAAGTTTTTTTGATTAGACGCATGCAATTGGCGAAACATTTTATTCAAACAAATGTAGAACCAGAATGGATGGTTTTGTGCTTATTACCGGTTCTTCCTCCCGAATTGAGACCCATTGTTTATAGATCTGGGGATAAAGTAGTGACTTCAGATATTAATGAACTTTATAAGAGAGTTATCCGTCGGAACAACAACCTTGCCTATCTATTAAAAAGAAGTGAATTGGCACCAGCAGATTTAGTAATGTGCCAGGAAAAATTGGTACAAGAAGCCGTGGATACACTTCTTGATAGTGGGTCCCGCGGGCAACCGATGAGGGATGGTCACAATAAAGTATACAAATCACTTTCAGATGTAATTGAGGGTAAAGAGGGGAGGTTTCGCGAGACTCTGCTTGGGAAACGGGTCGATTACTCGGGGCGTTCTGTCATTGTTGTGGGTCCTTCGCTTTCATTACATCAATGTGGATTACCTCTAGAGATAGCAATAAAGCTTTTTCAGCTATTTGTAATTCGCGATTTAATCACGAAACGTGCTACTTCTAATGTCAGGATTGCTAAAAGGAAAATTTGGGAAAAGGAACCCATTGTATGGGAAATACTTCAAGAAGTTATGCGGGGACATCCTGTACTGTTGAACAGAGCACCTACCCTGCATAGATTAGGCATACAGGCCTTCCAACCCACTTTAGTAGAAGGACGTACTATTTGTTTACATCCATTAGTGTGTAAGGGTTTCAATGCGGACTTTGATGGGGATCAAATGGCTGTTCACCTACCTTTATCCTTGGAAGCTCAGGCGGAAGCCCGTTTACTTATGTTTTCTCATATGAATCTCCTGTCTCCCGCTATTGGAGATCCTATTTGCGTGCCAACCCAAGACATGCTTATCGGACTTTATGTATTAACGATTGGAAACCGTCGAGGTATTTGTGCAAATAGATATAATAGTTGCGGAAACTCTCCAAATAAAAAAATAAACTACAATAATAATAACAATTATTATAAGTATACGAAAGATAAAGAACCCCATTTTTCTAGTTCCTATGATGCACTGGGAGCTTATAGACAGAAACGGATCGGTTTAAACAGTCCCTTGTGGCTCCGATGGAAACTAGATCAACGCATCGTTGGGTCAAGAGAAGTTCCGATTGAAGTTCAATATGAATCTTTTGGGACTTATCATGAGATTTATGCCCACTATCTAGTAGTGGGAAATAGAAAAAAGGAAATCCGTTCTATATACATTCGAACCACTCTTGGTCATATTTCTTTTTATAGAGAAATAGAGGAAGCCATACAAGGATTTAGTCGGGCCTATTCATACACTATCTAAACAAGGAAGTTCAATTCGGCGATGCCCCTTTCGGGGGGCATTCCGATTTCGCTAGTACCATCTTTTTTGCCGCGCAAATCTAGATTGAGATTGAGGAAAGGGAGTAAATTAAGTTTTCGAATCACTGACTCAGGCCCATTGTCGAATCCTACTCAGCAATTGTCGAATCCTACTCAGCCAAAAAGGGGGTACTTATGTATGGCAGAACGGGCCAACCTGGTCTTTCATAATAAAGAGATAGACGGAACTGCTATGAAACGGCTTATTAGCAGATTAATAGATCATTTCGGAATGGGATATACATCCCATATACTGGATCAAATAAAGACTCTGGGCTTCCATCAAGCCACTACTACATCGATTTCTTTAGGAATCGAGGATCTTTTAACAATACCCTCTAAAGGATGGTTAGTCCAAGACGCGGAACAACAGAGTTTTCTTTTGGAGAAACACTATTATTATGGAGCTGTACACGCGGTAGAAAAATTACGCCAATCCGTTGAGATATGGTATGCTACAAGTGAATATTTGAAACAAGAAATGAATTCGAATTTTAGAATAACGGATCCTTCTAATCCAGTCTATCTAATGTCTTTTTCAGGAGCCAGAGGAAATGCATCTCAGGTACACCAATTAGTAGGTATGAGAGGGTTAATGGCGGATCCTCAAGGACAAATGATTGATTTACCTATTCAAAGCAATTTACGCGAGGGACTTTCTTTGACAGAATATATAATTTCCTGCTACGGAGCCCGAAAAGGGGTTGTAGATACTGCTGTACGAACAGCGGATGCTGGCTATCTTACACGTAGACTTGTTGAAGTAGTTCAACATATTATTGTGCGTAGAAGAGATTGTGGTACTATCCAAGGTATTTCTGTGAGTCCTCAAAATGGGATGACGGAAAAACTTTTTGTCCAAACACTAATTGGTCGTGTATTAGCAGACGATATATATATTGGTTCACGATGCATTGCTTCTCGAAATCAAGATATTGGAATTGGATTAGTCAATCGATTCATAACTGCCTTTCGAGCACAACCGTTTCGAGCACAACCAATATATATTAGAACCCCCTTTACTTGCCGGAGCACATCTTGGATCTGTCAATTATGTTATGGGCGGAGTCCCACTCATGGGGATCTGGTCGAATTGGGGGAAGCTGTAGGTATTATTGCGGGTCAATCAATTGGGGAGCCGGGGACTCAACTAACATTAAGAACTTTTCATACTGGTGGAGTATTCACAGGAGGTACTGCCGACCTTATACGATCCCCCTCGAATGGAAAAATCCAATTCAATGAGGATTTGGTTCACCCCACACGTACCCGTCATGGGCAGCCTGCTTTTCTATGCTATATAGACTTGCATGTAACTATTCAGAGTCAGGATATTCTCCATAGTGTGAATATTCCGTTAAAAAGCTTGATTCTAGTGCAAAATGATCAATATGTAGAATCTGAACAAGTAATTGCGGAGATTCGTGCCGGAACGTCCACTTTGCATTTTAAAGAAAAGGTACAAAAGCATATTTATTCCGAATCAGACGGGGAAATGCACTGGAGTACTGATGTTTACCATGCGCCCGAATATCAATATGGTAATCTTCGTCGATTACCAAAAACAAGCCATTTATGGATATTGTCAGTAAGTATGTGTAGATCCAGTATAGCATCTTTTTCACTGCACAAGGATCAAGATCAAATGAATACTTATTCTTTTTCTGTTGATGGAAGGTATATCTTTGACTTCTCAATGGCTAATGATCAAGTAAGCCATAGACTGTTGGATACTTTTGGTAAAAAAGATAGGGAAATTCTCGATTATTTAACGCCAGATCGAATCGTGTCCAACGGTCATTGGAATTGTTTCTACCCTTCTATTCTTCAAGATAATTCGGATTTGTTGGCGAAAAAGCGAAGAAATAGGTTCGTCGTTCCATTACAATATCATCAAGAACAAGAAAAAGAGCGAATATCCTGTTTGGGTATTTCAATGGAAATACCTTTTATGGGTGTTTTACGTAGAAATACTATTTTTGCTTATTTTGACGATCCACGATACAGAAAAGATAAAAGGGGTTCAGGAATTGTTAAATTTAGATATAGGACCTTAGAGGAAGAATATCGGACCCGAGAGGAAGAGTATAGGACCTTAGAGGAAGAATATCGGACCCGAGAGGAAGAGTATAGGACTCGAGAGGAAGACTCAGAAGACGAATATGAGAGCCCAGAGAACAAATATAGGACCCGAGAGGGAGAGGGCGAATATGAAATCCTAGAAGACGAATATAGGACTCTAGAGGACGAATATGAAACCCTAGAAGATGAATATGGGATCCTAGAGGACGAATATAGGACTCTAGAGAAAGACTCAGAGGAAGAATATGGGAGCCTAGAGAACAAATATGGGACCCGAGAGGGAGAGGGCGAATATGAAATCCTAGAGGAAGACTCAGAAGAAGAATATGGGAGCTCTGAAGATGGCTCAGAGAAGGAATATGGGACTTTAGAAGAAGACTCAGAGGAAGACTCAGAGGAAGACTCAGAAGACGAATACGGGAGCCCGGAGGAAGATTCTATCTTAAAAAAAGAGGGTTTTATTGAGCATCGAGGAACAAAAAGAATTTAGTCTAAAATACCAAAAAAAAAGTAGATCGGTTTTTTTTCATTCTTCAAGAACTGCATATCTTGCCGAGATCCTCATCCCTAAAGGTACTTGACAATAGTATTATTGGAGTCGATACACAACTCACAAAAAATACAAGAAGTCGACTAGGTGGATTGGTCCGAGTGAAGAGAAAAAAAAGACATACAGAACTCAAAATCTTTTCCGGAGATATTCATTTTCCTGAAGAGGCGGATAAGATATTAGGTGGCAGTTTGATACCACCAGAAAGAGAAAAAAAAAAAAAAGATTCTAAGGAATCAAAAAAAAAAAAAAAATTGGGTTTATGTTCAACGGAAAAAAAATTCTCAAAAGCAAGGAAAAGTATTTTGTTTCGGTTCGACCTGCAGTCGCATATGAAATGGACGAAGGGAGAAATTTAGCAACACTTTTCCCGCAGGATCTCCTGCAAGAAGAGGATAATCTCCAACTTCGACTTGTCAATTTTATTTCTCATGAAAATAGCAAGTTAACTCAAAGAATTTATCACACGAATAGTCAATTCGTTCGAACTTGCTTAGTAGTGAATTGGGAACAAGAAGAAAAAAAGGGGGGGCTCGTGCTTCTCTTGTTGAGGTAAGAACAAATGATCTAATTCGCGATTTCCTAAGAATTGAGTTAGTCAAGTCTACTATTTCGTATACACGAAGAAGGTATGATAGGACAAGTGTAGGACTGATTCCCAATAATAGGTTAGATCGCAACAATACCAATTCCTTTTATTCCAAGGCGAAGATTCAATCACTTAGCCGACATCAAGAAGTTATTGGCACCTTGTTGAATCGAAATAAAGAATATCCATCTTTGATGATTTTGTTGGCATCCAACTGTTCTCGAATTGGTTTATTCAAGAATTCGATATATCCCAATGCGGTAAAAGAATCGAATCCTAGAATTCCTATTCGAGATATTTTTGGGCTCTTAGGCGTTATTGTACCTAGTATATCGAATTTTTCTTCATCTTACTATTTATTAACGCATAATCAGATCTTGTTAAAAAAATACTTGTTCCTTGACAATTTGAAACAAACCTTCCAAGTACTTCAAGGACTTAAATACTCTTTAATAGACGAAAATAAAAGGATTTCGAATTTTGACAGTAACATCATGTTGGAGCCATTCCATTTGAATTGGCACTTTCTCCATCATGACTCATGGGAAGAGACATTGGCAATAATTCACCTTGGACAATTTCTTTGTGAAAATTTATGTCTATTTAAATCACACATAAAAAAATCTGGTCAAATTTTCATTGTTAATATGGACTCCTTTGTTGTAAGAGCAGCTAAGCCTTATTTGGCCACTATAGGAGCAACTGTTCATGGTCATTATGGAAAAATCCTTTACAAGGGAGATAGGTTAGTTACGTTTATATATGAAAAATCGAGATCCAGTGATATAACGCAAGGTCTTCCAAAAGTAGAACAAATCTTCGAAGCGCGTTCAATTGATTCACTATCGCCGAATCTCGAAAGGAGAATTGAGGATTGGAATGAACGTATACCAAGAATTCTTGGGGTTCCCTGGGGATTCTTGATTGGAGCTGAGCTAACCATAGCCCAAAGTCGTATCTCTTTGGTTAATAAGATCCAAAAGGTTTATCGATCCCAAGGGGTACAGATCCATAATAGACATATAGAGATTATTATACGCCAAGTAACATCAAAAGTAAGGGTTTCCGAAGATGGAATGTCTAATGTTTTTTTACCAGGGGAATTAATAGGACTATTGCGAGCGGAACGAGCAGGGCGGGCTTTAGATGAATCGATCTATTATCGGGCAATCTTATTGGGAATAACAAGGGCTTCCCTGAATACCCAAAGTTTCATATCTGAAGCAAGTTTTCAAGAAACTGCTCGAGTTTTAGCAAAAGCTGCCCTACGAGGTCGTATTGATTGGTTGAAAGGCCTGAAAGAAAACGTAGTTCTGGGGGGGATTATACCTGTTGGTACCGGATTCCAAAAATTTGTGCATCGTTCCCCACAAGACAAGAACCTTTATTTCGAAATTCAAAAAAAAAATCTATTCGCGCCGGAAATGAGAGATATTTTGGTTCTCCATACAGAATTAGTTTCTTCTGATTCTGACGTAACAAACAATTTCTATGAAACATCAGAGACCCCGTTTACCCCTATTTATACGATTTAAGTATACATAAAGCAATTTTTTTTACTTTAATTTAAACTATACTTTTGACCTTAGAATGCTAACAGGTCTGATTTTCTATTTTGTATTTTAATTTGAATTGTATTTGAATTGTATTTGAATAAGTAAAAGAAGTCAGTTAATTCATTAAGGCTATGTTTATACCGTGTATCAATGGTCAATTATGAGTAGAAGGTTCCATCGGAACAATTATTATTTATTTCAAGCTATTTCGGCTCTTTCTTAATCTTCAAAAAAAAATTAATTCCGTAATGGTAAGACGAAAAAAAAAAAAAAAAAAAAAAAAAGTGTGGAAAAAAAATGACAAGAAGATATTGGAACATCAATTTGAAAGAGATGATAGAAGCGGGAGTTCATTTTGGTCATGGTATTAAGAAATGGAATCCCAAAATGTCCCCTTACATCTCGGCAAAGCGTAAAGGTACTCATATTACAAATCTTGCTAGAACAGCTCGTTTTTTATCAGAAGCTTGTGATTTAGTTTTTGATGCAGCAAGTCAGGGAAAAAGCTTCTTAATTGTTGGTACCAAAAAAAAAAAGCAGCGGATTTAGTAGCATCAGCCGCAATAAGGTCTCGTTGTCATTATGTTAATAAAAAGTGGTTCAGCGGTATGTTAACGAATTGGTCGATTACCAAAACTAGACTTTCTCAATTTAGAGACTTAAGAGCAGAAGAAAAAATGGGAAAATTCCACCATCTCCCAAAAAGAGATGCGGCAATCTTAAAGAGAAAATTATCTACCTTGCAAAGATATCTCGGCGGGATCAAATATATGACGAGGTTGCCTGACATTGTGATCGTCCTTGATCAGCAAAAAGAGTATATAGCTCTTCGGGAATGTGCCATTTTGGGGATTCCTACTATTTCTTTAGTCGATACAAATTGTGACCCAGATCTTGCGAATATATCGATTCCTGCCAACGATGACACTATGACTTCAATTCGATTAATTCTTAACAAATTAGTATTTGCAATTTCTGAGGGCCGTTCTCTCTATATAAGAAATCGTTGATTAAGAAGAATAGTTAATTCTTGAGCAACTGCCTAGATTTATAGGATTAATTACTATTATTTTTTGTTTTGCATAGATAAAAGAAGGGGAATATTGATATATATTAGAGGGTATTGATATATATTATGATCTGATGTGATTTCTTGGTATATTAAATATAAGATTAATACTTCAAGTTGCTGAGTTGAGAAAGAGATGCTTGAATCAAAAGAATTCCTTTTTTGAAGTTCAATTTTTATCAGAGGACAATATGAATATTACACCATGTTCCATTAAAACACTCAAGGGGTTATATGATATATCGGGTGTAGAAGTAGGCCAACACTTCTATTGGCAAATAGGAGGTTTCCAAATTCATGCCCAAGTACTCATCACTTCTTGGGTCGTAATTACTATTTTGCTAGGTTCAGTTATCATAGCTGTTCGGAATCCACAAACCATCCCGACCGATGGTCAGAATTTCTTCGAATATGTCCTTGAGTTTATTCGAGACTTGAGCAAAACTCAGATTGGAGAAGAATATGGTCCCTGGGTTCCCTTTATTGGAACTATGTTCCTTTTTATTTTTGTTTCGAATTGGTCAGGTGCTCTTTTACCTTGGAAAATTATAGAGTTACCCCATGGGGAATTAGCAGCGCCCACGAATGATATAAATACTACTGTTGCTTTAGCTTTACTAACATCAGCGGCATATTTTTATGCGGGTCTTAGCAAAAAAGGATTGAGTTATTTCGAAAAATATATTAAACCAACCCCAATCCTTTTACCTATTAACATCCTAGAAGATTTCACAAAACCATTATCACTTAGTTTTCGACTTTTCGGAAATATATTGGCGGATGAATTAGTCGTTGTTGTTCTTGTTTCTTTAGTCCCCTTAGTAGTCCCTATACCGGTCATGTTTCTTGGATTATTTACAAGCGGTATTCAAGCTCTTATTTTTGCAACGTTAGCCGCAGCCTATATAGGTGAATCCATGGAAGGTCATCATTGAATTAACTAGTTTTTGAAATAGTCTTTTTTTTTTTTTTTTAGCCCAATTCATGCATGAGTCCGGATAATCCAATCCTCTTAGTTGGAAAACTAAATAGTTCGAAAGGCGTATGAATATACAACCTAGAGTTGTAGGAGAGAGAATAGACTATATTATGGAAGAGGTAAAGTATATATGCATTCAGGGGGGCGGAGTCAGGTTAGATCTATATCCTTAATGCCTATAAGGCAGTCATCTTTTGTGTGGCTTTCTAAGGAATGATTTTAGAATCGGATTCAATAGAAAATGAGAAAATACGCAAACAAAATAGAAGAAACAAATGTATATGGGATTTTTTTTTATTCCTAAGTTAGATTCATTATCTAATCCGATATATAGAATTCCCTTCTATATGGAACTGGATTCCATATCAAGTTCTATGCAGCATATTGTTATCAATTGTATATCTTGATTTGATTCCTATTAGATTTGGATTAGTTCGATTTCAATAGGGGTTCTTCTTGTATTTCGTCTTTTATTATGTTAGATGAAGGGGAAAAAATGGGAACTCAAAGATATCGAAGAGTCAAAAAAAAGGATGGAATAAAAGAGTGATTGGTTGAAAAGAAAGAGAAATAGAATAATGAGAATCATATGGATTTACACAAACCTCTAATGATTAGAAACTAAAAACGAGATCTCGAAGTAATTCGAACGATTTCGATTATCATTTATTTGTACTTATTAGTTACTTCTACCCGATAGAGCTTAGAAGTTGGAAGTAATAATTTCTTGGTTGATTGTATCCTTAACCATTTCTTTTTTTTTTGACACGAGGAACTCACCATGAATCCACTAATTGCTGCTGCTTCCGTTATTGCTGCTGGATTGGCCGTAGGGCTTGCTTCTATTGGGCCCGGAGTTGGTCAAGGTACTGCTGCAGGACAAGCTGTAGAAGGTATTGCGAGACAGCCAGAAGCAGAAGGTAAAATAAGAGGTACTTTATTGCTTAGTCTAGCTTTTATGGAAGCTTTAACAATTTATGGACTGGTTGTGGCACTAGCGCTTTTATTTGCGAACCCTTTTGTTTAATCCTAAAAAAGAAAATGAGTCCTTTAGATTAGATACTTTTTTCTTTTTTTAGTACATTGGTATTTGCTTATGTAATTCTAAGTATATCAATACTTTACTTTACTTTACTCCTATTTATTATATTATTTATTTTTTATATTATTCCGGAAATTTTGTATTTATCGGGACAGACAATACCCTAGGTACCCCAAGAAGGGCTGATTTGAGCATGATCCATTTAGAGGATATGCTCGCCCTCTTCCTTCCCGTCCTTAGTTTAGGACAGTGGAAAGTATTTTTCCTTTTATTTTAGGAATTTTGGGAACATTTCAACTTCAACAAAGGAGATCTTTCACAGGTCAAACGAGACCTAAGATTTAATCTAAAAGAAATTATTAGATTGAATCTATTTGGATTAAAAAAATTGCATTAAAAAAAAAACGATCAAAAAAGGACGAGCGAAGTAAGTGATCGAAAAAAAACTTCTTTGTTCGTCCTATCTATAAGAGGAGAGCATATGAAAAAAAATAACCCATTCTTTTTCGTTTTTTTTTTTTCACTGGCCGTTCGCTGGGAGTTTCGGGCTTAATACCGATATTTTAGCAACAAATCTAATAAATCTAACTGTAGTGGTTGGTGTATTGATTTTTTTTGGAAAGGGAGTGTGTGCGAGTTGTCTATTTCAAGAATAGATTGGATCTATCCGGCTGCACTTTAGAATATTTTGAGTATTTTTTTTGATAAAATAAATAAGAAAAGGTGCACGATCTCGACGAATTACTTCTGAATAACTTCAGAAATCATATGGAAGAACCATAGCATTTCGCGATTCATTGGTAAATTTACTTTGATTCTCTATAGACCAATAATGTGAGACCATTAACACGGTTAAAGCTAAACTGCTTGAAGTCCGGGCAAAAAGGGGTACTCTTTCTACAACTACATTAGTATTAGTCTCGAAATGCTTTAAACGGGAAATAGCTAGTGTAGAATTTATCTGATATAGAACACTCATATCGATAAAATAGTTTGAACTATTTACTAGAAGGGCACGCAGTCCTTTTTCCAATGCCAAATCGACGACCTATGTATAAAAAAAAAGAGAAATTTTTTGGATTTTAAGAAAAAATAAAAGGAATTCTATCAATTTTTATTTTCCATTTATTTAGTTTGTTTTTCTTAATGAAATTGAAATTATTAGCTAACAGAGCAAACACAAATAAAGAAACAACTTTGCTGACCATGATAGATTTTTATCTAGTTGGAAGAGTCCTCTTAATATTCATCTAGTCTTATATAAGTTTGGGTATATAGAAATACAAACAGAAAAGAGAGGATAGAGGATAGGCTCATTACATAAAAAAAAAGATATGGAAATAGCCATAATACATAACAAAAAAAAAAAAAAAAAAAGGAGCGGGAGAGCCAAATGAATCGAAAGATTCATGTTTGGTTCGGGAAGAGATCATAAAAATTGTAAACTTAATAGGAAGATAATCTACTTTCATTAAAAGATTTATTAGATAATCGAAAACAGAGGATCTTAAGTACTATTCGAAATTCGGAAGAATTGCGTAGAGGGACCCTTGAACAACTCGAAAAAAAAGCGTATTCGATTACAGAAAGTCGAACTAGAAGCAGATGAGTATCGAATGAATGGATACTCTGAAATAGAACGCGAAAAAGAAAATTTGATTAATGCTACTTCTATTAGTTTGGAACAATTAGAAAAGTCTAAAAACGAAACCCTTTTTTATGAAAAACAAAGGGCGATGAATCAGGTCCGACAACGGGTTTTCCAACAAGCTGTACAAGGAGCTCTAGGAACTCTGAATAGTTGTTTGAATACCGAGTTACATTTCCGTACGATTCGTGCTAATATTGGCATTCTCGGGGCCATAGAATGGAAGAGATAATTCAATTTATTAGGTTTTGAACTTCTACTTTTGTTTAGAATTTAGGCATTATTTTTCCCTTGGTTCCAAAAAAAAAAAAAAAAAAAACACTACTAATGGCAACCCTTCGAGTCGAAGAAATTAATAGAATTCTCCGCGAACGTATTGAACAATATAATAGGAAAGTAGGGATTGAGAATATCGGTCGCGTAGTGCAAGTGGGGGGGATGGGATTGCTCGTATTATAGGTCTTGGTGAAATAATGTCAGGTGAATTAGTCGAATTTGCGGAAGGGACGAGAGGTATTGCTCTGAATTTGGAATCCAAAAATGTTGGGATTGTGTATTAATGGGCGATGGGTTGATGATACAAGAGGGAAGTTTTGTAAAAGCAACAGGAAGAATTGCTCAGATACCCGTGAGCGAGGCTTACTTGGGTCGTGTTATAAATGCTCTCGCTAAACCTATTGATGGGAGAGGCGAAATTGTCGCTTCAGAATCTCGCTTAATTGAATCTCCTGCTCCGGGTATAATTTCTAGGCGTTCCGTATATGAACCCCTTCAAACAGGGCTTATTGCTATCGATTCGATGATCCCCATAGGGCGCGGTCAGCGAGAGTTAATTATTGGGGACAGACAGACTGGCAAAACAGCAGTAGCCACAGATACAATTCTCAATCAAAAAGGGCAAGATGTAATATGTGTTTATGTAGCTATCGGTCAAAGAGCATCCTCCGTGGCTCAAGTAGTAACTACTTTCCACGAAGAGGGGGCCATGGAATACACTATTGTAGTAGCTGAAATGGCGGATTCACCCGCTACATTACAATATCTCGCTCCTTATACGGGAGCAGCCCTGGCTGAGTATTTTATGTACCGCGAACGGCATACTTTAATAATTTATGATGATCTCTCCAAACAGGCACAAGCTTATCGCCAAATGTCCCTTCTATTAAGAAGACCTCCCGGCCGCGAAGCTTATCCAGGGGATGTTTTTTATTTGCATTCACGCCTTTTAGAAAGAGCCGCTAAATTAAATTCTCTTTTAGGCGAAGGGAGTATGACCGCTTTACCAATAGTGGAGACTCAATCTGGAGACGTTTCCGCCTATATTCCTACTAATGTAATCTCAATTACAGATGGACAAATATTCTTATCCGCGGATCTATTCAATGCCGGAATTCGACCTGCTATTAATGTGGGTATTTCAGTTTCCAGAGTGGGATCCGCAGCTCAAATTAAAGCCATGAAACAAGTAGCTGGCAAATCAAAATTGGAACTAGCTCAATTCGCGGAATTACAAGCCTTTGCACAATTCGCCTCTGCTCTGGATAAAACAAGTCAGAATCAATTGGCAAGGGGTCGACGATTACGGGAATTGCTTAAACAATCCCAATCAAACCCTCTCCCAGTGGAAGAGCAGGTAGCTACTATTTATACCGGAACGAGAGGATATCTTGATTCGTTAGAAATTGAACAGGTAAAGAAATTTCTGGATGAGTTACGTAAACACCTAAAAGATACTAAACCTCAATTCCAAGAAATTATATCTTCTAGTAAGACATTCACCGAGCAAGCAGAAACCCTTTTGAAGGAAGCTATTCAGGAACAGCTTGAACGGTTTTCCCTTCAGGAACAAACATAAATATAGCATGTCCACTCTTATTAGTATAACTCGTGTTAGTAGAAGAGGAATCGTTGAGAAAAAGATTTTTCATTTGAATAATGCAAATTTTTTTTTTTTTTTTTTTTTAGTATAGTTATTTAAAGAATAGATAGAAAAAAAAAAAATTGCGTCCAATAGGATTTGAACCTATACCAAAGGTTTAGAAGACTGTCCTATCCATTAGACAATGGACGCTTCTCTTTCGTATTTTATTCTTTCTTTTTTTTTTTATTTATCGGAACAAGAGAAATAATAAAAAAAACTGTTAGACCGAAACTCTTTTAGGAAAGAAAAACAAATCCATATACCATATACAAATGGATGATACATATATCATAAAGAAGGAATATGGAGCAGGTAGTCAGTATCGAACCCGTAACCCCAAGCTTATGAGCTTTGTGAGCTACCAAACTGCTCTACCTTCTTAGCGGGGAACTGGTGGATAAAAGGGGGTTGGATAGGCCCCTCTACCATATCTATACAAATAGAATAGTCCACTTATACAGAATGGTAAAGAGGGCTCTTCTACGATCATCAATTCGAGAAAACCATACAAATATGAAAGAAAGGGTATTTTATCCTTACCACCAACTGGATCTTGTTGCACCCGGTAACAAACATGCATAAACCATTTCTCGAAGTATGTGTCCGGATAGCCCAAAGTCTCGATAGTTAGCTCTAGGTCTTCCGGTTAAAAAACAACGTCGATGAAGGCGTGTAGGTGCACTATTACGTGGTAGGGATTGCAATTTTTTGCTTGCATTTTTTTTTTTTCGCTCAAACTCAAAGGGGAAACTTTGCTTCTTATCTTTTTTTTTTTTTTTGGATCGACGAATCAAATGATATTTTTGTTCTAATTTCTGCCGCTTCTTCTCCCTCTGAATCAAACTTTTTTTTTTTTTTTTATAATGTGCCGTTCCTATTATTACCAAGTATATGGTTCTAATCCTAGATAGAAAAATAAATAGAAAAAATCTAAAAAGGCGGATCCTCCCTCTCCATCAAGAGTAATGAACTGGGTTCTGATACAGTACAAAAAAAAATAACTAAATTAACCAAACTTGCCTGATGTTGAGGCAATCAAGAAAGCTGCATAAGTGAATATATAACCCACGGAAAAGTGGGCTAATCCGACCAATCTTGCTTGCACAATGGAAAGAGCCACGGGCTTATCTCTCTCTCCAGCGAATTAAATTAGCCAAAGGTGTGCGTTCATGAGCCCATGCTAAAGTCTCAATTAATTCCTGCCAATATCCACGCCAGGAAATTAAGAACATAAATCCTGTAGCCCAAACAAGATGTCCAAATAAGAACATCCAAGCCCATACTGATAAACTATTCATCCCAAAAGGATTATATCCATTAATAAGTTGTGAAGAGTTTAACCATAGGTAATCTCTTAACCATCCCATCAAATAAGTGGAGGATTCATTAAATTGTGAAACGTTGCCCTGCCATAATGTAATGTGTTTCCAATGCCAATAAAAAGTAACCCATCCAATGGTATTTAACATCCAGAAAACTGCCAAATAAAACGCGTCCCAAGCAGAAATATCACAAGTACCGCCGCGCCCTGGGCCGTCGCAAGGAAAACTATACCCGAAATCCTTTTTATCCGGCATTAATTTGGAACCGCGTGCATCTAAAGCACCCTTTACTAAAATCAATGTAGTTGTATGCAAACCTAGAGCAATAGCATGATGAACCAAGAAATCCCCGGGTCCTATTGTTAAGAAAAGCGAATTACTATTCTCATTAACAGCATTCAACCATCCGGGCAACCATATGTTTCGACCTGCATTGAAAGCGGGGCCATTCGTTGAAGATAAGAGTATATCGAACCCATATGTCGTCTTACCATGAGCAGATTGTATCCATTGGGCAAATATAGGTTCGATCAAGATTTGCTTTTCTGGAGTACCAAAAGCAAGCATAACGTCGTTATGAACATAAAGGCCCAAGGTATGGAATCCTAGGAAGAGGCTAGCCCAACTTAAATGAGATATGATAGCTTCCTTATGGTCTAACATTCTTGCCAATACATTATCTTCATTCTGTTCCGGATTGTAATCCCTAATGAAAAAAAGCTCTCCATGAGCAAAAGCCCCTGTCATGATGAACCCTGCAATGTATTGGTGATGAGTATATAAAGCAGCTTGAGTAGTAAAGTCTTGTGCTATGAATGCATAAGCAGGTAAAGAGTACATATGTTGAGCTACTAAGGAAGTAATAACCCCTAAGGAAGCTAGAGCAAGGCCTAATTGAAAATGAATCGAATTATTGATTGTATCATAAAGGCCTTTATGCCCACGTCCTAATCGACCCCCCGGAGGAGTATGTGCTTCTAAAAGATCTTTGATACTGTGCCCAATTCCGAAGTTAGTTCGATACATATGACCGGCAATGAGAAAAATAAATGCAATAGCTAAATGATGATGAGCAATATCGGTCAGCCACAAACTTTGTGTTTGTGGATGGAATCCCCCAAGAAGGGTCAGAATGGCAGTTCCCGCTCCTTGCGTGGTACCAAATAAATGATTACTCGAATCAGGATTTTGGGCATAAAGATTCCACTGACCCGTCAGAAGGGGACCCAACCCCTGGGGATAGGGTAATACATCTAAGAAATTATTCCATCGAACGTACTCCCCCCTGGATCCGGGAATAGCAACATGAACTAAATGTCCTGTCCAAGCCAAAGAACTTACTCCGAAAAGTCCTGACAAATGATGATTCAGACGAGATTCGGCGTTTTTGAACCACGAAAGGCTTGGCTTCCATTTTGGTTGTAGATGTAACCAACCCCCTATTAAGGATAGCGTAGAAAGAAATAATAGAAAAAGAGCTCCAGTATAAAGATCTTCATTGGTGCGCAATCCAATTGTATACCACCACTGATAAACCCCAGAATAAGCGATATTCACTGGACCGGCAGCACCTCCTCGAGTAAAGGCTTCCACGGCGGGTTGCCCAAAATGAGGATCCCAAATGGCATGAGCAATAGGTCTTACGTGTAAAGGATCCTTTATCCATGATTCAAAATTTCCTTGCCAAGCTACATGAAACAGATTCCCGGACGTCCATAGAAAGATTATTGCTAACTGCCCAAAGTGAGAAGCAAAAATGTTCTGATAGAGACGTTCCTCAGTAATATCATCATGACTTTCGAAATCATGTGCGGTAGCAATACCAAACCAAATACGACGAGTAGTGGGGTCCTGAGCTAAGCCTTGGCTAAACCTGGGAAATCTTAATTCCATAATGCCTTTCAAATCCTCCTAGCCACTATCCTACTGCAATAATTCTCGCTAAGAAGAATGCCCATGTTGTGGCAATTCCACCCAGAAGGTAATGGGTTACTCCTACAGCACGTCCTTGTATAATGCTCAAGGCTCTAGGCTGAGTAGCAGGAGCAACTTTTAATTTGTTATGAGCCCAAACGATAGATTCAATGAGTTCTTGCCAATAACCACGGCCGCTGAATAAAAACATTAAACTGAAAGCCCAGACAAAATGAGCGCCTAAGAAAAAAAGACCATATGCAGATAATGAAGAACCATAAGACTGAATTACTTGGGATGCCTGTGCCCACAAGAAATCTCGAAGCCAACCATTAATCGTAATGGAACTCTGCGCAAAGTTTCCCCCTGTGATATGAGTTACTATCCCTTGATCACTTATAGTACCCCAAACATCCGACTGCATTTTCCAACTGAAATGGAAAATGACTACCGAAATAGAATTGTACATCCAGAATAGACCTAAGAAAACATGATCCCAGGCGGATACTTGACATGTTCCCCCTCGCCCAGGTCCGTCGCAAGGGAAGCGAAAGCCAAGATTTGCTTTATCAGGTATCAGACGGGAACTGCGAGCAAATAAAACACCTTTCAAAAGTATTAATACAGTCACATGGATGGTAAATGCGTGAATGTGATGGACTAAAAAATCCGCGGTTCCTAATGGAATAGGTAACAAAGCGACTTTGCCGCCTACAGCTACTAACTCGCCGCCTCCCCACGTTAAGCTGGTACTTGTTGTTGCACCAGGAGCTGTTACGCCAGGCGCGCCAGCATGGATATTTTGTATCCATTGAGCAAAGATGGGTTGTAATTGTATGGCGGTATCCGAAAACATATCTTGGGGACGGCCTAAAGCACTCATGGTATCATTATGAATGTACAAGCCAAAACTGTGAAAACCCAGAAATATACATACCCAGTTAAGGTGGGATATGATTGCATCGCGGTGTCTAAGGACGCGATCTAATAGATCGTTGTATCGAGTAGTTGGATCATAGTCTCTTACCATAAAAATGGCTGCATGTGCAGCAGCACCGACTATTAGAAATCCGCCAATCCACATGTGGTGTGTGAACAAGGAAAGTTGTGTACCATAGTCAGTAGCTAGGTATGGATAGGGGGGCATAGAGTACATATGATGAGCTACAACAATAGTTGTAGAGCCTAGCATAGCTAGGTTAAGAGATAATTGAGCATGCCATGACGTTGTTAGGATTTCATAGAGACCTTTATGGCCTTGTCCTGTAAATGGGCCCTTATGAGCCTCCAAAATATCTTTAAGTCCATGACCAATACCCCAATTGGTCCTATACATATGACCAGCGATCAGGAAAAGAATAGCAATAGCTAAATGATGGTGTGCAATATCGCTCAACCATAGACCACCGGTTATTGGATCTAGTCCTCCGCGAAAACTAAGAAATTCCGCATATTTGGACCAATTCAAGGTGAAAAAAAAAGGGGTGCTCCTTCGGCAAAACTAGGATAAAGTTGAGCCAAAAGGTCGCGATTCAAGATAAATTCATGAGGAAGTGGTATCTCTTTAGGATCAACCCCAGCGTCGAGAAATTGGTTAATCGGTAAAGATACATGGATTTGGTGTCCCGCCCAAGAAAGAGACCCAAGTCCTAATAACCCCGCTAAGTGGTGATTCAACATGGATTCTACATCTTGGAACCAGGCCAATTTGGGAGCGGCTTTGTGATAATGGAACCAACCGGCAAAAAGCATTAACGATGCAAAAATCAATGCACCAATTGCGGTACAATAGAGTTGTAATTCACTAGTTATTCCGGATGCTCGCCAAATCTGAAAAAAACCAGAGGTTATTTGGATTCCTCGGAAACCCCCGCCTACATCACCATTCAAAATTTCTTGTCCTACTATTGGCCAAACTACCTGAGCACTGGGTCCAATGTGAGTAGGATCGCTTAGCCATGCTTCATAATTGGAAAAACGGGCACCGTGGAAGTACATGCCACTCAACCAAAGAAAGATAATGGAGAGTTGGCCGAAATGAGCACTAAAGACTTTTCGGGAGATCTCCTCCAAATCACCGGTATGACTATCGAAATCGTGAGCATCAGCATGTAGGTTCCAGATCCAAGTGGTAGTATCGGGGCCCTTAGCTATTGTTCTTGAGAAATGCCCGGGTCTGGCCCATTCCTCAAAAGATGTTTTTACAGGATCCCTATCCACAGCAATTTTCACTTCTGGTTCCGACGGACGAATAATCATTAAGTCCTCCTCTTTCCGGACAAGACATACAAAGAGACCCGCCAACTGTCTTTTTATTGAATCTTTTAAAGATAGATATTATGATTAGTCCTTTTCTTTACTATCTACCGTCCTTCTATTTTTTTTTAGTTATTCACTGGAGCAATTATATATTGAAGTCAATCCGAGGCAAGTGTTCGGATCTATTATGACATAAGGATTAGGTGCCTAACGGACGTTGGTTATTCTGGAAAATTATTTCCCGACATAACAAAAAAATCTTTTTTACGTTTTAATTTAAGAAGCTAGTGTATTTTTTTTCTGAGGGTATAAGCCCCTATCTACATCTACTTTCCTTGAGTGAGCATAATATAGATTTTTTGATTCGATTCCAAATTCCAAGATAACTCATTAGAATTATTAATAAGACCGTCCTGATATATTAGGTAGGAATATTTAGATTGCCGACTTTTATGTACTTTATTACTTCTGTTCCAGAGCCTATCCCTTTAGATTGCCGACTTTTATGTACTTTATTACTTCTGTTCCAGAGCCTATCCCTATTGCTTATCCTTATGAAATATGATATCAAATTGAAGGTAGAAGAAAGGGATATAATGAAATTCTTGATTTGATCTTCAACCAAACCACCCTTTTTTTTATGAAAAATGGAGAGTGGTCTTATTCAAATTCAAAGCGCTTCGTAATCTTTAACCAGTTCTGTGCTTCAATATAATTTCCTGGAGTAAGCGCTATAGCTTGTTTCCAATACTCAGCAGCTTGATCAAACCAAGCTTCCGCAATTTCCGAATCGCCCTGTAGAATGGCCTGTTCTCCTCGGTCGGAATAGGCAGTTCCTTTCCCTAGAACCGTACTTGAGAGTTTCCTACCTCATACGGCTCAGAAATTGCTATATTAATTTCCCCTATCTTAACTGAATTCGATTTATCAAAAATCAATCCAATTTCTTCTTGGGTTAAGCAGAAGAAGTTAATTACCTAAGTTTCAAACCCTAATTTTGATCAATAATCAGTTTGATCTTTTCTCCCACCTTCAGAAGAATGAAGCATAGATAGACCTATATACTTCGTTCGAATTTTCTGAAAGGTAACTATCTCGGTTTCGTTTCTTTCATATATGAAATTTCTATAGAATCCTGGAAAAGACCCTTTTTCCATAAGAAAGAAAAAAAAAAAAGACTTACTATCTTTGGGATCTGATACTACACCGCTGCTTAATCCCTTAGTGGATCGGCTTTATTACATAAGCGGATTCCTAAATTTTGTCCCATATCGTGGTATAATGAAGCAGTTTTTTTTAGTTGTATCGACCCAGTCGCTCACTAATTGATCTTTACGGTGTTTTTTCTATCAATTTCAGCTTTATCCATAGAATAGTAGTATAGGCTCTACTTTCTTCCTATTTTTTTTCTCGTGAAGTGTCCTTCCTTCCTACAGCTGATAGGGTAAAATCGTTGTTTTGACGATCCCTATGTAGAAAGCCCTCTTTTCTAGTATTCACTAGAAAATTTCCTCCTTTCTTTTTTTTTTTTTTTTTCTTTTTATAGTGGAGATAGTCGCACGTAATGACAGATCACGGCCATATTATTAAAAAGCTTGTGGTAAGAAGGGGTTTCGTTCTAGCGCCCGGAAATAATATTCCAAAAAGCCTTTGTATGCTCTCCATTGCTTGTGTGTATAAGGCCTATGTTATATAGTATATAACTTCGATCATAGGGATCAATTTCTAGTCGCGTAGCTTCATAATAATTCTGCAAAGCTTCCGCATAATTTCCTTCGGATTGAGCCAACATCCGTTACGGTCGTTCATTCTATTCAAATCAAAAAATCTCCGTTCCAAAACCGTACATGAGGTTTTCATCTCATACGGCTTCTCCCTTCTATACTCTCATACGGCTTCTCTCTTCTATACATAGTACTAAGCGAAAAATCTATAGAATAAAAATAGAATTAGTCCCATCTCATTATGGACCGAAGGGGGCTGGTATTTTTCCAAGAAATCTCTAGCCAACCTTTCCCCAAGAGGTTTTTCTTAACACCAATGAATTATATTAATGCTAGAGGAAAACGATAGCTCCAAGAATTTCTTTGTTCTCAACGCCTCCTATTTAGAGGAATTAGCCACTTCAACGACCTTTGATGGTTATAAGGGTATCCAAAGTACAAACCTGATGGTTGTTTGTTATCCCAACCATTCTTCCCAACCCTGATACCAATCAGGAAAGGGCTAATTTCTAACAAAGTTTTTCTCTTGTTGATTCCTATTTCGTGGTGTAGTGCTTTTCTCCCCTATGCCGCCTATTGGTACTAGTAGAGTCGGATTGGCCTGTAATACAGAACCTATCCTGTAGGTGTAACCTTTCGCTCAATACTCAAATCTACAATTGAAGCATCTGAGGCCACATCAATCGAGGATACACGACAGAAGGAATTGTTAGTTCACCTCACCTTCCCCAAGCGCGGGTTTCCTTTACTAATTTTGTTCTCTCTATGCGAACCCTCTCTCTTTCTCGTAAGAATGAGATATAGGTAGCGCTAAAAAAAAGTCAAATCGCACCATCTCTATAATAAGTAAATGCCCTTTTTTTTTTCCGGAGGTTGTCGGAATTATTTGCAATAAAATATTGGCTACAATCGAGGAGGTCTTATCAATAAAATTTCCATTTATACGGGATCTAGGCATAATTCCCAACCCATTCTATATAGAATTCTTTTCATTCTATCACAAAATAACATAAAAAAAAACATTCGATTCTTATAAATTGATCCATATGCTCTAAACGGGTAAGAGAGGTATGGATTTTCCGCTCAGCTCAAATTGTCTCCTTTTCCTTCTGTTTGGACAAGAAGAGATATGAAATATTTGACTAAGACTGGATTTCATTCCACTTTCCTTTTTCAAACAACAACTTCTCTGATCAGCTATTTCGCGTTTTCAAAGTCATTAATTGCCCCATACCCCTTTTATATTTAGATTGTATGGCGTAATGTACCTTATGCAAATAGAATTCTAGGGTTCCTTTATTTTCTTATGGAATAAGAAGAATTCTTCCATTCTCTTTTTTTTTTTTGGTTTTCCCCAAAGAAAAAAAAACGAGGGAGCTGAATTCCTAGTAAAAAAAATACAGGATCCTTCCACTTAGATGTAGATGAAAAGGAATTTTTCTCCACTCCAATAGAGCCATGGAATTCCCGAGCCGTTGTGGCTGTACCTGTACTGCAGGAATACGAAAACTCGCTATTCACTCAGTTTATTTTCCATAATAAGATTATGTAGGAGAGATGGCCGAGCGGTTCAAGGCGTAGCATTGGAACTGCTATGTAGACTTTTGTTTACCGAGGGTTCGAATCCCTCTCTTTCCGTTTCTCTTAATTCATCAATGTTAGCGATCACAATGTATCAAATTAAATAACAATTTATTCCAACAATAATACCTTTAATTTAATTAATAGAAATTCTCTATAGCAAATTACTGTGGTATATAAAATACACATCGAGGAAATAACAAAAAAAAAAAAAAAAAAAATCCTAGGGTTAATCTATTTCTGCTAGGTGAACGGGAAAATACGAATGAAGAGCCTTAGGTCGATTTAGTTCGGGGAAAGGGGAAGGGGAAAAAAATTCTATGAACCTTTCCTTTTTTCGTTAAGTTCAAGTCTGGCGAGAATAATATTCTACAACTAACAACTCATTTATTTTGAGACCGACCCACTTCCTATCTAGAATTTTTTTTACTAGTCCTTTATATTGCAATGTGTCAACCGTCAAATGCTTTGGTAATTTGCCCGGATCGGATGAAGCAATATAATTTTGAACCAAACGTTTTGATCGTTGGTTATCCTTCGTAGTAATAATATCTCGGGGTTTGCAACGAAAGCTTGGTATATCAACTATACGACCATTAACTAAAATATGTCTATGGTTAACTAATTGTCGGGCCCCAGGAATGGTTGAAGCCATACCCAATCGAAAAAGGATATTATCCAAACGCATTTCAAGTAATTGTAGTAAAACCTGACCTGTGGATCTTTTTGCTTTTCCAGCGATATGTACATATCTAAGTAATTGTCTTTCTGTCAGACCATAATGAAAACGCAATTTCTGTTTTTCTTGAAGACGGATACGATATTGCTCTTTTTTCCCAGAATGGAATTTCTTTTTCTGATTACTTCCGGATTTAGGCGTTTTTCTAGTGAGTCCTGGTAAAGCTCCCAGACGGCGTATTTTTTTTAAACGAGGCCCTCGATAACGGGACATGAAGACTCCTTTTTTTTTTTTATTGAAATTTCATTTTACACAATAAATTTCGTTCTATTTACATTACAGAATACAGCGAAATTCAAACAGAATTAAACTAAAGGATAAACAGAGTAAAATCTACTCAAAGTAACACAAAAAAAAATGGAATTTCATCAACATCTGGATTTTTTGTATATATATTTATTTTTATTTTTATGCTTTGTATCTAGCAAAAATGTAAGGTAAAACGACATAATAGACCCTGGATTCTTAATTCGGAGAAAAAGAGAAATTCTTGTTCATGGAACATCGATAGAAAAAAAAAGACTATCGGATTTGAACCGATGACCCTCGCATTACAAATGCGATGCTCTAACCTCTGAGCTAAGCTAAGTGGGCTTACATAACAGAAATAGTGTAACAAATAAAAATATATATAGGGAATCTGTAAAATGTCAGATCTTAATTATTAATCTTAGTTATTAACTAGTTCTAAATTGGAAGTTCCACTTAGAAAAAAAAACTAGAATTTCATAAAGATAAAGTTAGCTTGATATGCTTAACTAAATTATATTCTTAAATAGGATTATAGAATTTATTGAACTTTCTTTTTATTTCTCTAATTCGCAAATGGATTTTTCTAATAGAATCTATTCCAAATTCTATATTGAATTGGATTTCAGATATTTTCAATTTGATATGTCTCGGACGAATAATCTAATACATAGAAAAGAAGAATATATATGAATAATATAATAAAAAGAAAAAATGCCAATCTCTTGGCATTTTCATTTGATCATTATATACATTTTTGAGATATTTTGTTTTTTTTTTTTTTTGTTAATAATTTAAGGATAAGGATAAATAGTTCACTAAGGAGAAGATAGAATCATAGCAAATGAAATTTCTAATTCAGCTTAGAAAAAAAGAACGAATATCAAGCGTTATAGTATGATTTGGAATACTCTAAAAAAGGAAGGAGGGAGGCGGGAGAGAGAAAAACTTTTGGATATATTCATTCCGATTGAATTGCAAATATATCAACGATAAAATCAATTCAATTCTGAATTGCAATAAGCGAGCGGGGTGTCTCAAATAGAGATGAGTTGCTAGACTACGTCGAATAATGAATTCAATGATTCAAAAAAAACTAAAAGATGGATGGATTAAATTATACAAGGAATCCTGGTTGAAAAGAAAAGTAAAATGGGGATATGGCGAAATCGGTAGACGCTACGGACTTGATTGTATTGAGCCTTGGTATGGAAACCTGCTAAGTGGTAACTTCCAAATTCAGAGAAACCCTGGAATGAAAAATGGGCAATCCTGAGCCAAATCCCTTTTTTGAAAAAACAATTGGTTCTCAAACTAGAACCCAAAGGAAAAGGATAGGTGCAGAGACTCAATGGAAGCTGTTCTAACGAATCGAAGTAATAACGATTAATCACAGAACCCATATTATAATATAGGTTCTTTATTTTATTTTATTTTTAGAATGAAATTTGGAAGGATTATGAAGAGGTATAGAAAATTCATAATTTTTTTAGAATTATTGTGAATCTATTCCAATCGAATATTGAGTAATCAAATCCTTCAATTCATTGTTTTCGAGATCTTTTAAAAAGTGGATTAATCGGACGAGGATAAAGAGAGAGTCCCATTCTACATGTCAATACTGACAACAATGAAATTTCTAGTAAAAGGAAAATCCGTCGACTTTATAAGTCGTGAGGGTTCAAGTCCCTCTATCCCCAAACCCTCTTTTATTCCCTAACCATAGTTGTTATCCTTTTTTTCTTTTATCAATGGGTTTAAGATTCACTAGCTTTCTCATTCTACTCTTTCACAAAGGAGTGCGACAAGAACTCAATGAATCTTATGCTATTCATTAAATAGATGATTTCTTTTTTATTTTTTTTTTTTTTATTTATTAGAGTATCGGAAAGGAATCTCGATTATTAATTCGATTTTTTTAAGTATTATTAAGTAAGCCATCCACAATGCATAGGACTACCCCTCCCCATTTCCTAATTTTGAATGGAATACTTTATTGATTTTTTAGTCCCTTTAATTGACATAGATGCAAATACTTTACTAAGATGATGCACAAGAAAGGGTCAGGATAGCTCAGTTGGTAGAGCAGAGGACTGAAAATCCTCGTGTCACCAGTTCAAATCTGGTTCCTGGCACAGAAAAAAAGGATCTACCGAATAGATTCCAAATATTTTGAGATGGATTGGGGTAAATATTCATTAAAAATCTACTTAGTCTAGAGTTAAGTAGATAAAGTCTAGAGTTAAGTAGATAAATCTCTAGAGTAAGTAGATAAATCTCTAAACACTTCTTTTTCTTTTGAAAATAAAAAAGGGTTCAAATCTCTGGTTCTTTTCTTTATGGTATAGAAAGAGGTGAGATTAGGTGCCCTTTTCTTCATTTTGCATTTCTTATTAATTTTTATTTTGTATGCCGCTATTCTGAAGAATATTTTTTTTTTTTTTTATCCTACTTTCCTAGTTGTTCTAAGTAATATGCGCGGTACAAAGTTCGTGGTAGGAACTTCTTTGAGTCATTGTATTTTTCTGTTCATACGAAGGAAACAAATATGTGATTTTCCAAATTGGAAAATAGAAATGAAGCCCTTTTTGTTCAGTCTATCTGGACCTTTTTGTATAATAGGAATTAATTAGAATATTTTATTCTAAGTATTTCGTTTCGTCTAGGAACAGAACCTCAAAATATTCCTTGACTTAAATAAAATCAGGAATTGTGTTGTATAAGTGAACATGAATTTATTATCACTCAATGAGCATCTTGTATTTCATAGAAATTGGGGGTTATATAGTAGTCCTACGTAAGGGCCAGCCTATCCAACTTTCAGGCATTAAGATACGTTTAAGACGTGGATGATTATCATAAGAAATTCCCACCATATCATAAGATTCGCGTTCTTGAAAATCGGCACTTCTCCAAACCCAGAAGACAGATGGGATTCTAGGATTATCCTTTTGGGCAAAGACTTTTATGCATACCTCTTCTGGGTTATCTATACCATACTGTATTCTCGTAAGATGATACACGCTAGCTAAAGATCCACCGGGTGCTACGTCATAAGCACATTGGGAACGTAAATAATTGTAACCATATACATATAAAATGACAGCAATGGAATCCCAATCCCCTGCTTTTATTTGTAAAGTCTCGACTCCTCGATGATCGAAGCCCAAAGACCTATGAACCACGTCATGTTTAACTAGCCAATTAGATAACCAACCCTGCTGCATTGTCTTGATCTCTCCCCCTTTGTATAAATATTTCACATTTCAAATGCAAGTTTGAAAGATTGCACTGCTCTTTCTTTTTCTGCACAAAAGAACCCCTCCTAATTCACTAATTTGTAGGAAGATACTGAACTTTTGGATTTGAAAAAAGTTTCAGAAGATATATCTAAAGTAGATGGTGATTGATAGAGCAATTCTTGTTCGTAAGTTCCAGTGTGAGTACTGCGCCGAACATAAAGTTTGTGACGGGTAGTAAAAGATCTATTTTTCTTTTGACTTTGACATAGAGTTCGATCCTCAATTATTTCTCGCGCTATCTTCTTACGAAGTTTTGTTAGGGCATCTATAACAGCCTCTGGTTTAGGCGGGCAACCCGGCAGGTAGACGTCCACAGGAATTAACTTATCAACTCCTCGAACAGTACTATAGGAATCTGTACTGAACATGCCCCCTGTAATAGTACAGGCTCCCATAGCAATGACGTATTTCGGTTCAGGCATTTGCTCATATAATCGCACTAAAGATGGAGCCATTTTCATTGTTACCGTACCAGCTGTTAAAATTAGGTCCGCTTGTCTAGGACTTGATCTTGGTACCAATCCATAACGATCAAAGTCGAATCGTGAGCCTATTAATGAAGCAAATTCAATGAAACAACAACTGGTACCATATAGAAGGGGCCATAAACTTGAGAGTCTTGACCAATTCGAAAGATCATTTGGTGTAGTTGAAATAACGGAATTAGAACTTGTTTGGTCGAGTAACGGAAACTCAATCAAACTCATAATTGTCTCAATGGAATCTTTTCCTTCTTTTTTTTTTTTTTTTGAATATTCAGTTAAGACCATTCCAAGGCTCCTTTTCGCCATGCATAAACTAAACCAACAACTAGGATAAGCACAAAAATGAAAGCTTCGATAAAAACGGATACACCCAATACGTCGAAACTCATTGCCCAAGGGTAGAGAAAGACTGTTTCCACATCAAAAACAACAAAAACTAGCGCAAACATGTAATAGCGTATTCGGAATTGTAACCAAGCCCCCCCCATGGGTTCTATACCCGATTCATAACTAGAAAGCTTCTCTGGTCCTTCACTAACCGGGGCTAAAAGTCCTGAAATCCAAAATACCAAAATAGGAATAAGGCTTGCTATTATTAGAAATGTCCAAAAAATATCATATTCGTGAAGCAGAAACATAAATGTACTCCCATTAATGTGGAATAGGCGGAACTGAATTAGTCAATTCAAGTTGACATTGTCAATTTATCCAGAACTTCTCTCTTTTCCTCGGTGAAACAAGAATCTGTTTTGCTCAAACCAAAGGAAAGGAGCGCTTACTTTAGCCTTTGTTTCTTTTGTGATATGTCTTCCTTAAGGATTCATCCAATGTAATCCCCACTTCCCTTATTTTGGATTTCTCTTCTATTTAGATATGATATAGACCTAATTCTTATACAAAGAAAACTCTTTCGCTTCACTTTGTCTCACTTTCTCTAGAATCTCTCTCTAGAAAAAAGAATTGCTCTACCCTTTATTTAATGATAGTCAGAGACTATTAAATAAAAAAGAAAAAACTTACTACTAAATTAGATTAGAACCTAATTAAAATCGGATGATTAATATATACATCCTAATGAGGAGTAATACTAAAAAAAAAAGAACTCTATTTCAGAATTATGAAACAGAATATCCTGTTTTATTATTTACTCTTTCTTTTTTTTTCTTTCGATTTTTTCTATTTTATTTAAAGTGGATCGATTTAGATAATGTATATAATGTATATTTAGATAATGTATATGATAGTAATATACTTCAAACAAAATCGGAATTCGCAAAATGGAGAAAATCGTTGCAGTCATTATAGGAAAGTATAGGGAGACTTAGAGCATATCCTATTTGAAGGAGGATGAAATTCAAATCAGGTAAGGAATCCTTCCTTCTATTGATTTGATCAAAATTCTTTTTTCTTTTCCTGTCTCTCTGATTTTCGATGAATGAGCCTATGGTAATGCTTTTATCTCTATTCTATGGCGCAATCGACCGTCGAGTCTATAAACAAGTACTAAATAAGGAAAAGAAAACTATACTAAAGGAAACATAAGATATCCATCCTAAAATGGAAAAAAAGACGTATATATTAGGGCTATACGGATTCGAACCGTAGACCTTCTCGGTAAAACAGATCAAACGGATTATTATCGAAATGATTCGAACTGTTTCAAAGACCCAACATGCATTTTTCTGCATTGGGCTCTTTCATCAACTGATGTAAAGATCAGTTAATTCGCCATAGTTTTTCTTTAGGGAAAGATAATAAGATGGCTCCCTGTGCTCTGATTGATTATTTGTCTTATGATCTATCTAGGAACAATACCAAAGTGTTTCAAAGGAGGATTACCTTGACTTAGGTCTGCCTACGGCCTAAATAAAATCAACCTAAGTGAAATGGAGTCTCTATCGTTCCGCTGCAAGAGTTTACTATGAGACTTCATACACCTTAAAGTTCATAGAACGAAAAGAAGTTTTTTGGAGGCCCTTATCCTCATTACGCCTAGCATTGAGTGGGCTGGATATTTACCTTATCAACTAGCAAATCAATAGGGGTTCCATTTGAGTAAGCACCTGAATTGGCACCTGAATCGGACTGAACCGGCTGTTTGTCAGGCTACTGTTCTTCTATTCTTTCGAATCCATGAAGTAAGACATTGATTTTGCAACAAGGTCAATTATGTTCATTGCATAAAAAGTTCCCTTGAAAAGCATTGGCGCACGTGTAAACGAGTTGCTCTACCGAACTGAGCTATAGCCCTTGTCAGAGATATCTTAACATATAGATAATTTCTTGTCAAGATGAATATTCTCTAATGCCAGAGGATATCCCTTTGATCCGTTTACTATATAATATAACATAAACATACCAATAACGGAATAAAATAAACATACCAATAACGGAGCGGTATTGCTTATAAAAAGGATTCAATCTATAATCGATCGAAGTAATGGGGCTTCTTTTGTGGTGATAAATTGCCTACTTAACTCAGTGGTTAGAGTATTGCTTTCATACGGCGGGAGTCATTGGTTCAAATCCAATAGTAGGTAGGTAGGTAGAAAAATTACTAGATAGCATTGGACTTACTTCGCTTCGCTATCTAATAACTTTTTCTACCCTTCTTTCCTTTTTCTTTGTATCAACGAAACCTTTGGATTGTCTTCAATTGGATGGGGGAATCCAATTAACAGCCTCGACTCGTATCCTAGCTCGTCTGAGAGCTAGCTTCGCTTCAACCAATTCTTTCGTACCCTCAGCTTTACTCAAGTTAGCTTCGGCTATTTCAAGTGCCTGTTGAGCTTCTTCTGGATCAATGTCACTACCCAGTTCTGCATCATTTCCTAAAATGATGATCTCATTATTAACTATTCTCGCAAAACCACTCCACAGAACCGCCGTTAACCATTGGTCGTTGAGGAGGCGTATTCTCAAAGGACCCATATCTACAGCTGTGTTAATGGGGGCGTGGTTTGGTAATACACCAATTTGGCCACTATTAGTAGATAAAATGATTTCTTTCACTTCACAATCCCAAATAATTCGTTTAGGAGTCAGTACATAAAGATTTAATTTCATTTCTTCAATTTGCTCTCCTCTTCTAAGTTTATAGCTTTCGTGCTAGCTTCATCGATGTTCCCCACTAAATAAAAAGCCTGTTCGGGTAGGCCGTCTAATTCTCCGGAAAGGATTAGTTGAAATCCCCTAATTGTTTCTGCAAGACCAACATACTTTCCTGGAGAACCGGTAAAAACTTCTGCCACAAAGAACGGTTGTGATAAGAACCGCTCGATTTTTCGTGCTCTTGCTACAGTTAAACGATCCTCCTCCGATAATTCATCCAATCCAAGAATTGCGATAATGTCCTGAAGTTCTTTGTAACGTTGTAAAGTTTCCTTAACTCTTTGCGCAGTTTCATAATGTTCGTTGCCAACGATCCGAGGCTGTAACATAGTTGAGGTTGAATCTAAAGGATCTACTGCGGATAAAAATAAATACCCTTGGAAGCTAATCCTCTGGAAAGTACGGTAGTAGCGTCCAAATGTGCAAATGTTGTGGCAGGAGCAGGGTCGGTCAAATCGTCCGCAGGTACATAAACTGCTTGGATCGAAGTTATAGATCCCTTTTTGGTAGAAGTAATTCTTTCTTGCAAAGAACCCATTTCTGTACTAAGGGTAGGTTGATAACCCACTGCGGAGGGCATTCTGCCTAATAAGGCGGATACTTCCGATCCTGCTTGAACAAAACGAAAGATATTATCGATGAATAAAAGCACGTCTTGCTTATTAACATCTCGGAAATATTCTGCCATAGTTAGGGCAGTTAAACCAACTCTCATACGAGCTCCCGGCGGTTCATTCATTTGGCCATAGACTAGAGCTACCTTTGATTCCTCAATATTTTTTTCATTAATTACTCCGGATTCCTTCATTTCCATATAAAGATCATTTCCTTCACGAGTCCGTTCCCCTACTCCGCCAAATACGGATACGCCTCCATGAGCTTTAGCAATGTTATTGATTAATTCCATGATGAGTACTGTTTTACCTACTCCTGCCCCCCCAAACAGTCCTATTTTTCCCCACGTCGATAGGGAGCTAAAAGATCGACCACCTTAATACCTGTTTCAAAGATAGATAATTTCGTATCTAACTCGATAAAGGCAGGCGCAGATCTATGAATAGGGAATGTTGCACTAGTATCCACAGGACCCAAATTGTCAATAGGCTCCCCAAGAACGTTAAAAATTCGTCCGAGAGTAGCTCCACCGACTGGAACACTGAGAGGAGTTCCCGTGTCAATCACTTCCATTCCTCTCATCAACCCGTCTGTAGCACTCATAGCCACAGCTCTAACTCGATTATTTCCTAATAATTGTTGTACCTCACAAGTCACATTAATTTGCTTATCGGCAGTGTCTCGACTCTTGACTATCAAAGCATTATAAATATAAGGCAACTTGCCCGGGGGAAAAGTGATATCCAGCACGGGTCCAATAATTTGATCAATACGCCCTACGCTTTTTTCTTCAATTGTGGAAACCCCGGGACGCGAAGTAGTAGGATTGGTTCTCATAATTATCACATAATTTTCAAAAAAAAAAAAATTTGTCGAAATTTTTTTTTTGTTGAATAATGCCAAATCAAAAAAAAAAATATCCAAAAATCCAAAAGTCAAAAGGAAATGAATTAGTTAATTCAATAAAAAAGAAAAGGGGACTCGCACTTGATTTCGTTGCCCAAGCGAATCCCATTCAATCGTTTACTTATGGAATGAGTCCGTTGAAAAGTTCAATCAATTTTTTTCATATAAATTTCGCCTTTTGTGAAGGATCTGTGCCTACTCTACTTTCCTATCTAGGACTTCGATATACAAAATATATACTACTGTGAAGCATAGATTGCTGTCAACAGAGAATTTTCTTAGTATTTAGGTATTTAGATTCAAAATATCAAAGGGGCCTATTAAGAACTTTCAAAATTGTAAAA
>JADLZK010005163.1:0-27162 GCA_015847255.1 Hyparrhenia diplandra | reverse complement strand
CTCTCCGTTGAGGTTGGGGGGTTGAGCGATGACCAATTTGAAAAAAAAAGAAAATCGAGGCTCCCATTCACCCCCCTCACAGGTGGCGTTCGGTCCTTAGGTTCGATGATGATGCCGCCCGTTAAGTACGACTTTTGGTGGCATTTGGGCATAGAGTTTAGGAAGAAGCATTTTCTTTATTAGTCCACAAAATATCTTTTAAATAGATTTTCTTAAAAAGTGTCTAGGACTAAAAAAATCGCACAACTTTTAAACCAAACAGCCTCAAGCCCGTTGGATAGCTTTACCAATTCGAACGAAATTATGACCGTCGAAAGAGGCTTTGCATGTTTGCTTCCTTCCTCGCCCAGAAGCAGAATGAAGCTGCTTGAAACAGAGAAAACATATTGATGGGTTAGAAGAACGACATTAAAGGACGTGCCGGTGGATTATAGATCTGTTTGTTTAATTAGTCCTAGGACTTAAAAAAAAACCCTCCACGAGGTAGTTTTAGTGACTTCTTCTAGAGACAAAGTCCTATTTGATTTTCTAGAGACTAAAAGACTTTTTACTTAAGTCTCAACTCCAAAATTCTGAAAAACAGGTTTTATGTCGAGAAGAAGATCAAGTCAGCAGCTTGAGAGATCCTATGGCTCCCATACAAAGCACCTGAACACCAACTGAAGATTCACCTAGGGGATACTGAAAAAGGCATCCTGAGAATCACTGAGACTGAAGCTGAAGTGACTGACCCAATTACATAACCAAGTACTCCGTGGTGGAGATCTCTGCATCTTTCGCTCAATACAAAGTTTCCGGTGTTGGCGACTTGGATGCGTTTCAGTTCAGTTATCATTTTTAAACTCTTGTAATATGGTAGTGTTAGCTCTGTTCCAAGTTCCGGTGGACGTTCTCTGAGGCTTTAAACTCCTAAACTGTAAACAGCTTATATATGGTGTTTTAATCATTGCCCTTGAACTCTTAAAAAAAGGGTTAATTGACTGAGTGACGATGGTAAATTCCATGGATCTGTGCTTACTGTAGACAAAACATAAAACATATAATTTCTTTATTTAAAAATCTTCCCAAGCAGCAAACACCAGAGCCCGTCTAGCTCAGTCGGTAGAGCGCAAGGCTCTTAACCTTGTGGTCGTGGGTTCGAGCCCCACGGTGGGCGTTACATTATTCATCTTTTTTCGCCAGAAGCTGATTAATTTGCACTATCTTTTGCGAAGCTGATTAATTTGCACTAGTATGTCACACTATTTTTTTTTAGAGGGCCAGATGCTGATTAATTTGCACTCTCTTTTGCAAAGCTAATTAATTTGAAATAGTGTATCACATTTTATTTGGAGAGGACCAGAAGCTGATTAATTTGCACTTCTGTATCACATTTGATGCTACTCATTCCATGAGTTGGCAAATGAGTATCTAGTCTAGCTCTTAAAAACTACTATCGCTTCTTCCTCCACATATACATACCAAATCATGAGCCGATACAACTAAATTTTTAGGTCGGGTTGGCAGAAGCTGATTATTTTGCACTAGTGTATCACTCTTATTAGATGCTACTCTTTCCACCAATTTTAGTTGGCAAATGAGTATTCTAATTCCTAAAACTATTGTCGCTTCTATCTCCATCCCAAATTATAAGACGTGTGACTTCTTTACACCAAGTTTAACCACCCACATCTTATTCAAAAATTTGCAAAGGGCTTGCTTTATTAATAAAAATCGCTTTAAGAATGAATAAATTAAATTTAACTATGTTTGCACAAAATTTTTAAGTAAGATCGAACTGTCAAGCTTGGGGTCAAAAAAAGTTAAACGCCTTGTAATTTGGGATGACGAAGTACTATATATCTCGGCCGATAAGTTAGTTGATGCCGATTTGTTATTAGAGAAAAAATACTATATAATAATTGATAAACCGGGATGATATATTAGTTCATGCGAATAGGTTAGGCCATATGAACTTGTTTGCTTGGTTGCAATTGCTAATTTAGAAAAGGAGGAAATCCATCGGTGGTCCTAAGTTGTTTGTAGGTATCATATAGGTCCACAAAGTCTTAAAATACATTTTTATATCTCCAAAGTTAGTTCAGGTCTCATCTAGGCCCAAGCCCAAATGGGTGTTTACCAGACTTGTCGCTGATGTGGCATGTTGATCAGCCTTTATGTGGAACCAAGAGTTGGGACCCACGCACCAGCGACAAAGGCTTAATCTTAGAAAAAATGTATCTTTCAAACGTCTTTGGATGAGGATGATTTTTCATATGAAAATTTTAGCTCAATGAGACCTATATAACTTTTAAATTTTGAGCTTTTTTTCATTAAGATCGTTAAGATGATTAAAAATGTACCAAACTTACAAAAACCATAAATTGCTTATATGGTATCGAATAAAAATAATCTGTATATAGCTTTTCAATGAGATCTACATATTCATAGTTTTGAGTTTTGTTTCCATCTAAGATAATTAAGACTTTAAAAATTATCATTATCATTATTTTTAGCGGCATATTAATCGCATACCAAATTTGTCATCTTAGAAAAAATCATACCTTTCTTCTTTCCTTCTGCATGATTTCTGAGAAAAGCGATGTTTAGGTAGGCTGTGATCAAACCAATATTTTGAAGCGTGGAGCATTTGCATAAGCGCCCAACATAAAGCAGACAACATTTGAAACTGACAAGAATATCTTGCTGTTTAAATTCAGGCGTGAGTATATGGGAAGCTACGCCCATGGACAAGGAATAGAAAAATAGTCTTTGAAGCTGGCCAAACACAAATAGGTTGAGGCTGTGATCAAACCAATCTTTGAAGCTAGCGTGGAGCATTTGCATAAGTCCTGGACATGGAACAGATAAACATTTGAAAATTGAAACTTGACAACAATGTCTTGTTGTTTCAAATTCAGGCGTGAGCATGGGAATCTACGCCCCTGGACGGCATGTACAGAACCAAAATCAAAACATCCTTGTCAAATGTACCAAAGGGAATAGAAAAAAATCTTTGAATCTGGCCAAACATAAATAGGTTGAGGCTGCGTGAAGAAACCAATCTTTGAAGCGTGGAGCATTTGCCTGCTAATTGATGTGAAGTTTGAGAAAATATGAGATCAATGCCGGGCATAGATCGAGCATATAACATTTTAAACTGACAACCGTTTCTTGCTATTTCAAATTCAGGCGTGTCAGCAATCAGCAATATGCATATGGGAAGCTACGTCCCCTGGACGGCATGGCGTGTAATTAATTAAAGAACCAACACATCAACATCATTGTCAAATGACAAGGACAATAATTTCAAAATATTAATCGAAAACTTTGATGCGTGTCTGTTTGGCTGAATACACCAATCGAGTGCTATAAAACCAGTGCCGGGGTCCAGTGTGCCTCATCAGCCAATTCAAAAGCTCCTCTTCTGCTTCCTGCTTTTGAGATTCTTGTGTTCCAAGCAAGCTAAGGCTAAGCTCGAAGATGTCTTGCAGCTGCGGATCAAGCTGCAACTGCGGCTCCAGCTGCAAGTGCAGGTAAAGCCGTCAAGGCTATTATTCCCGTTCCTCTTGCAAATTACGTACTCTTTAACTAGCTACAAGTAACTTAACTTTGAATTATTAGTAACGAGAGAGAAAAGACTATATATAAATCTATATGGAATTTACGTTGGCTTTTATTTGCAGCAAGATGTACCCTGACCTGGAGGAGAAGAGCAGCGGCGCTCAGGCTAGCGTCGTCGTCCTCGGCGTTGCCCCTGAGAAGAAGGCGGCGCAGTTCGAGGCGGCGGCCGAGTCCGGCGAGGCCGCTCACGCCTGCAGCTGCGGCAACAGCTGCAAGTGCAACCCCTGCAACTGCTGATCATACGCACGTTATCTGCAGAGGGGTGGCATGCTTTTTACTGTATAAAATAAAGGAGGAGCCATTGTCAGGTTCTCCGCCATACATCATCGTCTACCACCGCCCCGCCTCTCTGCTTGGTGTCCGTCTTGCATGCATAGTCGGTCTTGTGCTTGTGTCTTGGTGACTTCTTACGTTACAAACCATATACATGCATGTATACATCTCTGATCTCTGTGTGTCAGTGCCAGTGTGTGCATGCATATGCAGAATCCCTGTAACGATGTGATGAATACATAATACTACTCTGGTTTGCTATGTCTGATCCTTTTTTTTTTTTAATTTCATTTTACGTTATATTTTTTGGTTTTAATTTTAACAAGACACTGCCGGATCCGGCTTAGTTGTCGAGTGCTTCTGGCACCCGGCAAAGCCCGAAAAACATTCGGCAAAGACTTTGCCGAGTACCAGCCGCGACATGTATAGCTTACTCGGTAAACTTTCTAACGGCAAAGATCCACCGGCCTGTTTGCTGAGTGCTTTTGTCGGGCCGAGTGCCAAAACAACCCACGGCAAATAAAAGTGAGGTAGATGGCGGGAAGACGGTGATGACAGTTTTATCAAGTGCCAGGGACAGAAAGGCACTTTGACAAACCGCTGGACACTCGGCACATGTAGACGAGTTGCTAAAAAATCTGCACCAAACAGTTTGAAAGGTAAGATTGCCTATGAAATATATGAGCAGGGCCAAATTAATTTTTAAATTTAGTTAGATGGCGCGCTGCCGAACAAGAAATTAATTTTTTATTGTGTGACTAAAATCGACTTGTTCTTGAGTAACTATGAAGTTTTCACAGTCTTCTTTATTCACGTCTAGAGTGCTTGGAGTCTGGACTTGACACAACAAGCAGATATTGTTCTTTATTCAGTTCTATCGTTGCAGTTTTCTGGTGCCTTGTCGTTCCATGCTACAAAATGGTCGTTATTACGCCCTCATCAGACTCGTGATCTTTGCCATCGGCCACGTGTTGCTCTTGGTCTTTGTCTTCCTTGCCCTGTAGCCATACGTGAAGCCCCAGATTCACAAGCTAGCACCCTCCAACTCCGCTGCAGATATCAGCGACAATTAACGAGATGAAGTTTATTACAACTAACGTGAAGCTCCTGATTATCATGGAAGCGCGCAGTAAACAATTGATCACCCTGAAAGTATTCTTTTGTAGAGTCAACAGGATTCAAGGTTAATTATTCTAAATCAGTCATGGTACCAATCAACGCCCAAGAAGAGATTATGGCATCTGGCATTGACTTTTTAACTATGAAAAAAGGAAGTCACCCTTTCAAATTCTACTAAATCAAGAAGGAAGGCTTTCAAACTGTCTTGAATCAAGAGGAAGGCTAGAACTCACAAACTCTGTGTTCTCACTTCCCAGCATTCCCAGCTTTTGCCATTCATGCCACAATGATCAACCAAATAGATAAGTTCAAGAAGTACTTCCGTCTCCATCCCAAATTGTACAAAACTTTTTGACACCAAGTTTGACCACTGCCTTATTACAAAATTTGTGCAAATATCACTTCTTTGTCGTGGTTTGCTTTATTAATAAAATTTCTACAAGAATGGATTAAATTTGACCCGTGTTTTGCACAGTTTTTTTGAATAAGATGACTAGTACGGTCAAACTTGAAGTTAAACAAGTCAAATGTCTTATCATTTGGGATGGAGAAAGTACTATTTATGGAGAGGAGCATATATAAATGCAAATGAGAGACTAAAAGCTGCTTGGACAGGTGGAGTTTACAAATCAAAGAATGAAGGGGCTAGGAGCACTAGTAGAAATGTGTTCATCCATGACGATTACCTCATGGCGGCCCAAAAATTTCACACCGAACAAGCTCTTTCTATGACGAAATTTCCACAATCGTCACAAGCCTCAAGTGACGGAGCTAAGGCACAAAATTTAATGACAAAATTGACATATCGTCATGAATCAACAAATCGAACATATCGCCATAGAAGATGTTAGCACCGTGGAGATGAAACCGATTAGTCACAAATTAGTTTGGGCTCGTCACAACTAGTGTTACCATTTGCCTCACTAGAATAATGAATTCAATTCCCCCCTTTTTCTGCAAAAAAATTGCTTTTGGTGAAGGTTTGAACCCACAACCAACCACTTTCGAAAAGGAGACTTACCATCGCAACCTCAACCTTTATTGTTTAAGGTTTGTAGGTTCTTCTACTTGTAGCATTTTAACACATCTAGGAGTTAAACATTTTCTCCAATCATATTAAACTAAAGTGTATTATAATTCATTGTTATTGTTTAAGGTTTGTAGGTTCTTCTACTTGTAGCATTTTAACACATCTAGGAGTTAAACATTTTCTCCAATCATATTAAACTAAAGTGTATTATAATTCATTGTATTAGTTTCACGTGCTTCAAAAAGTTATGAAATTTGAATGCTAGCTTACTTTTAGCTTGTATAAAAAATCATGATCATCGCATATGGTATTAATGAGTTATCAATTATTTTGAAAAAATGCAAAATCTATGCTCCAAAGAGGGTTCGACCTCAAGACCATGGGCATCTCAACCATTTGCATTACCATTGAGCTATAGTAACATTTGTGATAATGGATGCACTTTAACATATATATATGAATAATCTATGTCGTGAGGTAATACAACTTTTGTTAGGAAAATTACTACAATAATGCGGGTCCCATTTGACGACATGGCGATACAGTCCCACCATGATAAATGAATTGTTTACTTTTGCCGTGATGGATTAGTGATAAAATTTTCATTTTCATTGGATTTTATATTAGTGAATTGTCAATTATCTTGCAAAAATACAACAAAAAAGGGATGCGTAGAGTTCAATTCTACACCACAAGCATTATAACCATTTGTGTTACCATTGAGCTATGATGACTTTTTGTGACATTGGGCACACTTTAACATATATATATTTATATAAATCATGTACGTTACCTACAAATGTCTTTCACCCTTTTTATATGTTTCTAAAATAATGTTCTATCGTGTTGTTGTGTTCTTACATCTAAAGTGGAACTATGCATCGTTCACAACCACGAACATCTCTCACTTAGTTATATAAGACTATGTGAGTCATGTGCCTTTTGTGAGAACGTGTAGCAAAAACTTTGTTGAAATCATTTTATTTTTTTATGCGATGTTTACACAACAAAATTACGTGATTATGCAAGTTTCTAGATTTTTCTAGCCACTTTATTGAATTTTAATATTTATTCCTTAGTAAATCAACAAATAATTATAGTAATAGCTAACCTTGGTTAGAAAATTCTATAGATTCAAATAACAACATATTTTGGATTCACACCCATCTCATAAAAGTTTTAAAAGATTTCGACAAAGTGGTACTATACATTCTTCACAACCATGAACATCTCTCACTTAGTCATATAAGACTATGAGAGTCATGGATGCCTTTGTGAGGGATGTGTAGCAACACTTTATCGAAATTATTTCATTTTTTTTATGCGATGCTTACACAACAAAATCACATGGTTATGCAAATTTCTAGATTTTCCTAGCCACTTTCTCGTATTTTAACATTTATTCTTTTAGTAATTCAACAAATAATTACAATAATAGCTAACATTGGTCGAAAAATTCCATAAATTCACACAACAACATATTTTTGGCTCCATTACCATCCCATAAAAAGTTTCAAATGATTTCGACAAAGTGGTACTATACATTCTTCACAACCATAAACATCTCTTACTTAGTTATATAAGACTATGAGAGTCATGGATGCCTTTGTGAGGGATGTGTAAAACATTTTGTCGAAATAACTTCTTTTTTTATGTGATGCCAAATTTAGCGTGTTCAATTTTTAGTAACATGCATATGTGCTCGCAATTTCTCTTCAAATTATACGGTCGTGCTATTAAGTGTTTGAGATGCAATATTTTATTACTTTATTTTTCGCAGGTAAAGATCTGCGTCTCGCCATCCGATGGTAAAGAGTCACTTTATCCGCGTAAGTCAAGTAGTGCCATGATACAAGTTGCTATCGTTAGAACCCCATAGTTCTTAGTGTATGTATATGGGTTGTAATAGTACATACTTGTAATACTGGATCTATTTATTTATGGAATTGTTTGATCATATCAATATTATTTGCAAATACTAATGAAATTATGTGAAATCTATGACCATTTCATATCAAAGTATGATGATGAAAAAGAGAATTCTATGATGATTACAAAATGTATTCTGTGACGATTCCTAAACGATGATGTCATTGCCATGTCGGCATTAACGTCGGGGTGCCACGTTAGTTTGAACGTAAAAAAACAGGACACTCGGTGACGTAATCGAATCGTCACAAAGCTACAAAACACATTACTAGTGCCGTTAAGGCGGTACCGTTAGACGGAAGATTATGACGAAAACGATGGTTCTTCCATGACTAAAAGGCATCGTCATAGATTCAAACCACATCCATGACGACACTGTTATTCGTCATCGATTGTAGGCACATCTGTGGATTTAAATATACATTTCACACCGATGACAAAATGTGACGTGACTTCGGTGGCGATATGAATTTCGTCAAAAACTCGTCACATATACTTTTGGGTGACGATTTTGGCACTTTCATTGACCAATGGCGAATGTCATCAATGAGAACATCCCTAGTAGTGGAGTGAACTGCAAGACTAATTGTGTCCTTTATAACAGCCTTTTTCGAAATCACTAGCGGCACAAGATGCAACGGTCAACCCACAATGGACAAGGGACATCACTTTCGGCGTGCACACCGGCGGCTGTAAGTTCCACAATGTGCAACTCCCGCACAACATCCCAAACCGCTTCATTTGGAAATGGACATCAAGAGGCGAGTATAGAAGCTCCTTCGCTTACCACACGTTCTTTACCGGTTAGATAACGCTAGAAGCCAAGGAGGTTCGGCGTGCCTCGACGCCACCGAAGTGGAAATTCTTCTTATAGCTCGTCTTGCATGGGCGATTGTGGGCCGAAAGAGTGCGGGAAGCGTCACAACCTTCAACTAGGCGTTGGTTGCACGCTTTGCACCCATGAAGATGAGACCTCGGACCACCTAGTGGCCTCCCCGTGTGTTCACTCATGAGGCACGGTTACTTCGCGCTTAGCTTCCAGCACCTCTGTTGCGACCTTGGGCCCTTTGGCTCCTCCCTAGTCGACCGGGTGGCTACAGCATCGCGATAGGTGCCGAAAAATCTTCGAAAGGTGGCCGACTCCCTCGTGTTTCTTGTCGCTTGAGAAGGCGGTAGGGCGCAACCGCAAGATCTTTGATGACAATAACAAGACGTGCTAGCCCTCATTCGAGATGAGACCGACTCACCTGGATCACGGCCGACTACCAAGACTTGCACCGCTTCTTCATTGCCATCGAATAGCCGCACGGTCCTCCCTTAGTCGTACCACCGTTCTATTTCTTAATACGCTTGCCTCAGCTCCATTGTTAGAGCTCGTGATTGTTGTAAGTGTTTGCTTGTTGTTGGTTGGTGGCATCTCGCCTTCATACCTAGCAAGCCGTGTATCCTCACTCTAGCTTCTCATAATGAAGAACATGCCACACACGCTTTTGGAAAAACTAGCCTTTTTGAAGATTCTTGGCCTCCTCTTTCATTTCCCTTTTGCTTCAACTTGCTAGGCTTGGTTACAAATTTAAGTTCTCCCTTGTCTCCCTTGCTAGTATGCCTGACCCACCTCCACCGTTAGAGCCAGTGACCGTTGTAAGTGTTTGTTTGCTGCTGGTCTATGGCATCTCTCCTTCATACCCAGCAAGCCGTGTATGCTTACTCTAACTTCCCTTAATGAAGAACGTGCCATGCACGCTTTCGAAAAAAATGCCCTTTGATTCTTCGAAGAATCTTTGTTGCACCTCCTCATTCATTGACCTTTTGCTTCAAGCTTGAAAGCCTTGGTTACAAATTCAAGTTCTCCCTCACTAGTACGCTTTGCCCCACCTCCACCGTTAGAGCCGGTGGATTTGTTGTAAGTGTTTGCTTGCCAGCTGGTCAGGCATCTCGCCTTCCTACCCAGCCGAATGCCGTGTATCCTTACTCTAGCCTCCCTTAAATGAAGAATGTGTCATGCACACTTTTAAAAAAATAGCCTTTTCGAAGAATCCTTGCCGCACCTTTTCCAACCATAGACATACATGTCGTCAGCGATTGCTTGGCTTGTTACCTCTTTATAGTTTATAGATGACACCTGTAATTAATTTGGGGGCAGAGGGTGGTATACTGTTGTATTACTAGTTGCTTATAGTTGTTCTAGTAGCTCACTACTACAGAAATCGCTCATCACTACCGCCGGCATCACTTTGCCGAATTTAATCCACCTAAGGTGTTGAACCTCGTCCCGACGCTGATGAACCGTTCAGCGCTGGGAAACTCGAAAACTCCACGGATTCGACCAATTCCTAAGAAGATTCAGATCACCACCGGGTTGAATCGTTCCCGGCCAGATGGTCTTGATGGACCTGAGATCACTCAGCGGGTTTGAATTAGAACCGAAAGCGATTTGAAGATTGACACAAATCGGGTTGAATTAGAACCGAGAAGCGATTTGGGAGGGGAAGCAAATCAAAAAGGAACCGAGAAGCTTGCGGGGTTGAATGAAGAAGGAACAAGAAAAACAAACGATAGAAACAGAGAACGGAGATGAATTAAAAACGACTTGAGAGTCATTATATATTACTAGATAATATATTTACAAAACAAAAATAAAAAAAAGCGGCGTCGCCATCGCCTCCGCCGCCCGCCCCGCTCCATCGCCTCCTCCGCCGCCCGGGCGCTAGGCCTGCGTCGTCATTGCCGGCCTCGTCCTCGCCGCCGGGCCAGCGTTCCCGCCCGCGGCCGCGTTCCCGCCCGCCGGCTGCCCAGGAGCTCCGCCCGGCCTCACCGGTATCCCCTAGCGAGGATGTCGGCGATGGCCTCGACCTTGAAGGCGTAGAAGTTTGCCTTCTCCACCAGCGGCCAACCCACGGTTGGCGGTGCCGACTTTCTTCGGCGAGGTTGGTGAGCTTCCGGAGGGCGTCGTGGAGGCGCCCGCGGTGAAGACAAGCTCCTCGTTGGTGTAGACGCCCGGCCATCTCGTCGATGAAGAAGAAGCTAGCACGGGGTTTATGGAAAGAGAGAGGCTAATTAGCGATGGAGATGGTACCAAATCGAGGCGTTGTTATATAGTAGCAAGCCATGGAATGCATGCGGTCTATTGTCATTCCCAAGACGCGGCGCCATGAAAATGCCGATCGCCGGACGACCGGCTCATCCAATGGCCATCGCGATCGGCCCGTCTCCCCACGAAAGGCCGACCAACGCTGGCGTTTTTGTGGCGTTTCCAATGGCCGCTTCCTCGGCCGGCACGGCGTTTCCCAACACCCAATCCCGAAATCCCCGGTTCGATCCCCAATAAGCCGATTTTTGACCATTTTTTCAAGAACGATGATCGAGTTTAGCATTGTTATTTTGAAACAAGGAATGCATGCTTCACATTGTTTACCATTGCTACAAGATCAACCACACGCACCTTTGATGTCGACGGGTGAGGGAGCGGGAGGGAGGGAGGGAGACGAGAGACTTCTGGCCGGAGCACGAAAATGACACACTCAACAAGTCGTAGCACGTCCACAACACCGCCGGGCTATTTAAAGAATCAAACTTTGTACCGCACAAACGGATAGCCATCAATTTACATTTTTTTTTTTTTTACCACAATATCAGAGGCCGCCACGTTCACTTAGCGTGTTCCGCGGTGGGCACATCTTGCATGCATGCCGCCGCTTGGAGAACCGCGTTGCCCATTAGCATTCATCGCGGTTAGGAAACCGGCGGTGTCTCAGGAATCGATGAGAAAAAGCCTCGTGGCACCAGCCGCAGCGTCGGCGGGTTAAATCAATGTCGGTTAAAACACCGCCGGGGTGTAGTTTCACACCGGCGGTGATGTAGATCACTTTGCGGTGCATCTTTTACGCGATGGTATTCGACATCACTGCCGGGTGAAAACTTAGACCCGGCGGTGATTTCAAAAATTCAACGGCCACACGGTTCTCAACTCGATCGACCGGTGACCATTGCACCAATCTTTGGCGCATCTGCCGCCCGCCCTCCGCATAACGGCGGTCGACTCAACCACGCCATCTCGCCTATTTAAACGGCAAGGGGGACGCCGTGTTTTGCACCTAGTTTCTCCTCTCTGTTCTTGCATTCTTGGTTCGTCCAAGTAGTTCCTAAACCCTCTCCTCAAAATACTGAGGGCTTAGTTTTTGAATTTTAGTGTCATGGGTTTTGGATCTAGGAAATCTTTTTCTCCTTATTTTCCTTGTTCTTCGCCCTCGATCTTCTTTTGCTAGCGGTACTTTCGGCCCACATACATATGGCCTTTTTGGGAGAAAGCCCTCCACATACGATATGCCTAGTCCAAAAAAATGGTTAACAAAAAAGGTGCTAGAAGAGTCTTACTTGATGAAGGAGAGACACCGGGCTTGCGCTTACGTGGGTGCCATGATTCAAGATCGAACTCGGACTCATATTAAGAGTCCGAGTCCTTGTGCATGGGGTGCTAGTGTTCAAATTAATATCCCAAACACGTGGACATATAGTATCTGAATCATATGGTGCATCCATGGAAAAACAACCCTCATTGGACCAAATTACTTGTGATTTCATCCTTGGTCCAATGGTCAAGTTTGGGTGAAGATGAAGCTCGGTGAATCTCATCCTCCAACCTCCTCAATGAGTGCACGTAGCGGCCTCGCCACTTCTTCGATCCGAGGAGATGCTACAAGAGACTTACTTGAGGTGGTTAAATTTTAATGTGTTTGTACACTTTGATTGTAGCATTGACCTATCTCGTGAATTGGTCTTTGTTACCATATATTTAGTTCTATGTAAGGTCTTTGCTATAGAAATATATGTAATGTAAGGTCTTTGTTATGAAAATATATGCAATCAAATTTCTTATCTCATTTGTATTTACGTTTGTTATGAATCTTGATTGTCTCTTCGATATCTTTGAGTTCCCATTTTTTTACCCTTCATCGAACATAATAAAGACGGTTGCGTCAATAAAAATATGCTGCATATTATGAGGAAAATTCAACAGATATATATATCCAAATCTAATGTCAATGAAATAAAGTTATATATGTAACAAAAATAAAGAAACGGATAATGAATTTTATTCACATCCATATCCCCTTAAGAACGATAACCAAAACCCCAAATTGCGTGAAGCATCTACTCGTACATATGCGGCGGAAGATCGCAACAATGCATGCATGCAAACCGAGTGAAGTGACAACACTTGTGAATTCACTACGGATACATACAAACAACCTATAGTGATATTGTATTCAACTTGCCGGCTCCATTCAAATAACCCGGTAGTCATGTTTAGTTATCACTACCGGGTATATCTTAATACCGGGCGGTGATATGCATCATCTTGATCAACTTAGCTATAAATCAAGGCGCCCGCATCCACACACATACCCAAGCACGCACCCACGAGCTCCGGTCACCCCCCGCGAAATCCAAATCTTTCACTCTCTCTCTCTCTTTCTAGGAGATTTGTTCATGGCTCCGGGATATTACATTGGTAGGGATATTTTTTTCTTGTCTAGAATTCCTATATATATGCATATAAACAATACATATATATATACTATATATATTTATGAGCTTTGTCTTTTTTTTTTTCTTTTTATCGCCGGTGATGGTATGAACGGTCCTCCGCCTTTGCCGCCACCACAAGAACCGGTTTCCCACGGGCGATGAGCCATTCGCCCACGGGTGTGGACACAAAGGCCATTCCCTTATCCAGTCATCGTATGTAATTTTTTTCTAACATTTTTTATTTCTTATTTTACTATAACAAATACATAGACAATTAGTTTAACTTAACGTCATTTTGTTGCATTTATATGTTTCACAGACTTTATCCACAATACAATGGCTAGAAACAAAGACTTAGTCAGTTCTCTATCTCCGGTTTTGTGGAGACCACGACATCTAGAGCATCGTCACCCGGTCATCAACTATATACGTGTGAAATAAGTTTTTACATCCCTTCGAGGATTCCAGGACACAAAATGCCACCTAATCCACGAGAGGGGAAACGAGAGAACGGCCGCGTGCAAAAACGTCGAGTACCATGCCGTTTCCTTGTGCTTAGATTCTCTTCGGCGTGTTTGCTACATTGTGCCCGATTTCAGACTTCAAGATATTTGCCTTGTCTGGCGATAATATCCCCCCATGTCTATATATAGCGAATATGTTGGGAGTTACAACCATGATGATGTGGTAATAAATTAAATTCATCATTTTGGCAATACATATTAGATAGATTCACATCATCCTCATTCATTTTGATTCTCCCACTTGCATTTTTTGCTCCACGATCTTACTTATGCTTTGCATGTGGCTTGGCGGCCGTTCTCGACCAAACTCTGAACCGACTTCGGGTAATGCGATTGGGACTTACGTACTTTTACACTTGGCCCGCAAACTACGGAAGGGCGACAATCGCATAAGGTTTACTAACTTAGGCACTGGTCGTTCAAAGAGGTTATATCTATGGTCGAGCATTTTTTTACGTCCTTGCGAGGGGCGAGAGAGTGCAATCATAAGGGCATTGACCTCTATCGACTCGCCAGCGGATACTTAATCCGTGACATCAATTACCCGATATTTCTACAATCCTACATTCGTATTGCATGGATCACAAGTCGGACCCAATATTGATCCCGACGGCGATGATGATGATTAGTGTGTTTACTATGTTAATTATTTGTAAGGTTGTATGGTTACTTCCTAATTAATTTGTAATGTTCTTGTGGCCCATGTGGTCTCAAACTTTTTTCTCGAGCCTTTCACATGCAAATGAGGAAGCACCCACGAAGTTTGAGATTTTTCTGAGTTGGTTTGGTACTTTTCCTAGTTTATTTGAATTTCTGCTTGGCGGCGCCACCTTGTAATTATAGTTTAAACTGAAGCGTACCCACGAAAAGAGCCGAATGCTTTGCTAGACTTTTCCACGTGGTCTCATGTGCCCTAGGAGGCAAATCACCGTTGTTCCGGGACCTAAATATTGGGCCCCGAGACATTCTCCAAACTATGAGAATCTATCGGCTGCCAAGGCCCAAGAAAAACCTAGCCCGCTATCATCCCATAGACGGAGGGGCGGCCCGGCGGACGATGGACCAGCCCATCGGCCCGCGGACGCCCACAAAGCGCCCAAATGGAGTCACCACGGCGTAAAGAGCTCATCACGCCACGAAGGACAAGGTCAAGGACCTCCGCCAAACAACGAACCATGACGTTCCACGCCGACGTCAAAACCATGGCTCGGACTCGACCACGCATCTCCGTTTCGTCCAGGCTGGCCTAGCTCACCGGCCCGGGAGAAATCTCGCTTTCGTCCGAGGGTGGCCTAGCTCACCACCCTCGGGCGCAAAAACTCCGCCTCGCCCCAGGGAGACTAGCTCTCCATCCTCGGGTGAGGTACCCACTAGCCCGCCTAGGTCGCCCGACCCTCGGGCGTGGGAGGTCCGTCCGAGGAAGGGAAACCGCGCGCATTCAATGCGGTCGCACGACAAAGTAGGCGCCCGCGTTCCATCGATTCGCCCGGTCAAATCGAATGCCGAATCGCCTCCCCAATCCGGAACATGGGGACGCAAAGCCGAACCCGATGGCGTGTTACACCACCCGGCACGGGAAACCGCACGACACCGTTCATTTCCCAGCACCGGGCAAAAACGCCACGTTGGGCTAGACCCTCGGGCACTTGACACGCATAGCCCGGCAACCTCGGGACCGGCCCTCGCCATGCGGATGCTGAGGGACGCCTCCGCGGGACCCTCCGGGCGCGCCCCGGCGGCACGTCCACCATCGGATCGGGGAGCGTGTCTTCGTCAAGCAACATCCAAGCCAGCCCACCCCTCGGACATGCAACCGGTGTAGCCTCGGGGAATTAGCCACCTAGGCGTCCACCTGTGTAAACATTATCTCTCTCCTTCTCCTATAAAAGGGGGAGTAATGCCTCATTAGAGAGAACTTTTCGAGAGGATTGATTGATTGATTGAGCCCGGCCAACTCCGGTTCACCACGGAGGAAACGCACACCACCACCACCATAACCACGATCGTGGGGCTTGAGACCGCATCTCTCCCTGCGTGACGCTGTAACCCCTACTGCGGGCTCACCTTTGAGCGCGAGGTAACACGAAGCAGACACACCCCCGGGCTGGGCGTAGGGGCCCCGTTGGCCTGAACGGGATAAACCAGCTGCGTCCGTGTCCATCTTCTAGCTACGCCATCGAGGGAGGAGGCACGGCTTATAAATTTTTTATTGCCCGGCACCCGAACACCCACCGGATTCCTCAAACGCCGGCCCGTTGGCGTGCGAGTAAGGCGCCGTGTGCAATCTGCATCTCCATCAGCCCTCATAGGCGTTTCGCCTTCGTTCCACCACCTTTCGTAGAACCCGAGCTCCAGCGGAACACCCTTGTTCTTGGACGGCGGCATTTGTGGCGCTCGTACCTTCTGAATATCATTCAGAAGCGTCTGCGGTAGAAGGGAGGGCAACATCGCCACCGCGGCAAAGCCCATCATCACACGACGCCCGGCGCAAAGGCGAACCAAAGGCCGGACCCATTAAGCGCGCAAAGCGCGTCCAAGCAGCGATTACCGAATCTGTCAGCGTATCCCGGCGCCGACTCGCCCGGAGGGCTCCCGGGGACCCTAGGCCCAGGAAATACCTTTTCCCGCCACCGGCTCGTGGTAGGGTACCCCGAAACCAATGGGTCGGAAAAGCGCCTCCGCTGGGACATACTGAAGGGAATCCGGTGAATCTTCGCCGGCGTGAAACCTCGGTCGAAGCCCTCGCCGGAGAGCCGCGAGCGGACCACCCGTCGTTCCACGGGGGCGTTATCCCATGGACATTCACTTTCGGGGCGCATCCTCCGCGGGATCGCGGGGCGACCCGTCTCCACCCCCTCCGGGTTCAATGGGCTTTGGTCGGGGCGAGGACTCGCTCTACCGTCGAGGAAATGAAACCCCCCTCCGGACGTTGGTAGCACACCCGTACTTGCAGAAGCGATGAAAGGCGGTATTACTATGACCCGGCAGCGGGGAATGCTTCAATGTCGGATCCGCGCCCGCGGATGGCGATTCCGCTGGCGTCTCAGCGAAGACGGCAGCGGGCGTACCGCCACGGCGAGCTCAGCGCCGCGCTACGCCTCGGTCCATCCGTAGCGGTGCTGCACCTGCTGCGACAAACGCCCGGCTACGAGATTTGCGAGGAACGAATCCGGGGCGGAATCGCGACTCTGGCGGCTCGGAGCAAAAACATCCGGCGGGAAGCGGCTCGGCCATGGCAGTGCCCCGAGGGCACCTCAAAGCTCACAATGGCGGCGGCGCGAGCGGACCGGGCTGAGTGCCTCAATCCCGGCATAGCGGCCCGTTCAAGCAGCGACCTCAACGTGGCGGCGGCCGCCATCTGTGATGCCGGGAAATGCCGAAGCCCTCCACTACTGGGGTAGGCGCATACGGGAAGGCCTCCGTCAACTCCTTGACAAAGGGCGGTGCAACAGTGAAAGTTCCGCTTCCGGGATCGGGACCGCGTGACGTCAGCGGCGCGAGAGGAATCTGAGGGCGAAAGTCGGCAGGCTCCGTCCCACCCGGATCGAGCCAAGCGGCAAAGGCGGTCGGAGCGCTCGGGCGACAACCGCTGTAACCGCCCCGATGCTGAACGCATAGAAGACCGCACCGCGATCCCGCAACCCAGGCGCCCGACCTCGTGGGACGAGATCGAGCGACAGCGGCTCGCCACGAAGGTGGCTTCGCCTGGGGACGACGCGAGGGAGACGAGGCGCACGCCAGTCGAGGGGCCGAGGGTACTCCCTCGATACGCCCTGTGCCTCGAGGCCTTCACCGAGGGACATCGGGAGGGCACCACTCCTGCTAGGCGTTCAGGCCCCGAGCCATCTCGAGAAGTACACGGGAGACTCGTCCGAGGTATGGCCGGGCGACTCATCGGCTGGCATGCCCGGGTCGCGAGCGCCACGATGACAAAGTGATAATCAGAAATTTGCCCTCGTACCTCTCCGAAGTCCGCGAGCTTGGGTCGGAACACCTTCCACCCAACCTCATATCAAAGCTGGGGCGGACTTGGTGAGAACCTTCCGCGGTAACTTCCGGGGGCACATACCTACGCCCGGGTAACTCGTGGGATCTCCAAAGCTGCACGACAAAAATCCAGCGAATCCTGCTGCACTACATCCGACGCTTCTCCAAATGGACCGAGCTCCCCTAATGTGACGGATTCTGACGTCATCGGGCCTTCTTGGCGGCACCACTTGCCGAGACCTCGTGAAGAAGGCTGGGGCGCGGACTCCCTTGTAGGCAAACGAAGCCGATGGACATCGCCACCAAGTTCGCCCAACGGTGAGGCCGTTTCGGGGCTCTGTTCAATCAGGGCTCGCAAGCAAAGCGCCAAGGAAGAGGAGCCCGAGGGATCGTGAACCTCGGGAGCAAGAAGAAAAAGAAGAAAGATAAGAGCCGCAAGGGCAAAGGGCCACGCCACCCAGGCAGACGATGAAGACATGGTGGTTGCGATGTCGTCGCAAAGGGGCCTGACCCCGCCACAAGAAACCTTCGATGACATGCTCAAAGCCATGCGAGAACCATAGCTATCAGTCCAAAGCATACCCTCGGGAGTGCAAGAGGAATACGCCAACCGCCAAGCTCAAGGCCATCCCCTGGTGAAGAGGCCTCAGGGTGGCGCCAAGGGCAATGAGGAGTTCCCGAGGTGAATAACTGCTTCATGATCTTCGGCGGCGGCAAAGACCAAAGAACATGTCCGTCGCGGCCCGGCGCAAGAAGGCGTCGGGAGGTCTATGCCACGAGCCGGCAACCCCGAGAAGCCGGCGCAAGTGGTCGGACCAGGCCATCACCGACGATCGGATCACCCGGTACATCCGAACGGGGGCTTATCCACCGGTGGTGGATCCCATCATCGCCAACACTCGGCTCACAAAGTCCTAATGGGCCAGAGGAGTAGCCTCAACCTCATCTCTGAAGAAACCCTCGACCTCCTCGGGGTAGACAAGTCAAGATCCGCCTCGGAGGGCCGGCATTCAATGGCGTCGTCCAGCAAGCGACTAAAAGCCTCTGGGCAAGATCGACTTACGGTTTGTTTTGGTGACCCCTCGAACGGCGAAGACTCACATTTGAGATCCTTTTGGGTCCGGGCGGTACTTACCACGCACTCCTCGGGCGGCCTGCTACGCCAAGTTCATAGGCTGTCCCCGAACTACACGCACCTCAAGCTCAAGATCCGGGGCCAAAGTGTGTCATCACGGGCCCCTCGCACCATCATGCATACGGTGCGACGTGGAAGCGTGGAGTATGCCGGGCACTCGCCATTGCCGAGGCACTCATCGCCGTCTTGAAGAAGCTTTGTGAAATCACGATCGAGCATGAGGCCAAGCGCTTGTTGGGAGCCGAGCCCTCCTCGGGCACCAAGAAGATCCCAGCTCGATCCCAAGAACCCGAGAAGCCGGCGACCATCAGCTCGGACACTCCGAAATAGGCCCGTGCTCGCCGACTTCCTCCGCGCGAATGCCAAGACATTTAGGTGGGGGGACCCCTGACATGCCGGGCATACCGAGGGATAATCGCCCGGCCTCCCTAGACATCCGGGCCGGGCTCAAAGCGCCTCATGCAACGCTTTTGCGCCCGTTTTGATGACGCCTAAGCGGAAGATCATCGGCGAGGAGATCCACAAACTCGGAGGCGGATTCATAAAAAGAAGTATTCCACCCCGAGTGGTTAGCTAATCCTGTATTAGTAGAGAAAAGAATGGGAAATGGCCGGATGTGTGTGGACTACACTAGTCTCAACAAAGCATGTCCGAAAGTTCCCTTTGCTTTGCCTCGAATCGACCAAATTATGGAAGCTCCCTTTGCGGGATGTGAAACGTTGTCCTTTCTTGACGCTGTATTCCGGTTATCACGGATCAAAATGAAAGAGTCCACCAGCTGTGCGCCTCGTTCATAACACCCTTCGGGATGTATTGCTACCTCACCATGCCCTTCGGGCTGAGGAACGCCAAGGGCAACATACCGGCGGTGCATGCAAATCATCTTGGGGAACTCATTGGAAGGATCGTGGAGGCCTACGTCGACGACATAGTGGTCAAATCCAAGAAAACGTCCGGACCTCGTGGGCGACCTCGGGAAACCTTCGAAAAGCCTAAACAAGAAGGAGTCAAGCTCAACCCCCGAAAATGCGGGTCCCCCCCAGAGGGATCTTCTTGGGTTTTATAGATCTCTCAACGAGGCATGAAAACCCGACCAAGGTTGACGAATCACCAAGATGGGTCCGATCCAAGATCTCAAGGAGCTGAAGGTCATGGGCTGCCTCGGCTTCATTAAGCAAGTTCATCTCACGCCTCGGGGGAGAAGGGGCTTGCCCCTATAGGCTTCTAGCGCCAGTCCGAACGCTTTTGCACGGCACCCCGGCCGAAGAAGCCCTCGGCAACCTCAAGCTCCTAACAAACCCACCGGTCCTAGTACCGCCAAACCCAGAGAAAACCCTGCTCTTATACGTCCACCGCCACTACCGGGTGGTCAGCGCGGTGTTGAGTAAATAGTGGGCGCGTCGGAAAGAAGGGCCACCGCGTTGCCGGTGATAACGCCCTGTTTACTTCATCGGTGAAGTGCTTTCCGACACCAAAGGCGAGGTATTTGCCAATGCGAAGCTTTGTACACCATCGTACACCTGCGAAGGAAATCGCTTTTTCTTCCTCGGCACCAGGTTGCCGTGGTATCCTCGTTCCCCCCTGGAGATCCTCCAAAACCGAGAGGCCACGGAAGAGTGGCGAGGGGGCGGTGGAGCTCATGGGCGAAAGTATATCATTCTGCCCACCAAGGCGATCAAATCCAGGTCTGGCCGACTTTGTGGCAATGGAAATGCCCGGCCACCCCCCGCGCACCCATCCAAAGCAGTGTCCATGTATTCGATGGATCCATGATGAAGGCGGGCGAAGGCTGGAGCGAGTCATCTCACCTCGGGTTCACCGCAGTATGCCATCCGGCTGCATTTTCTGCCTCAACAACGCCGTTGAGAATCACGAGGCCGGTCAACGGCCTCCTGATCGCGGCGGACCTCGAATCCGACGGTTGGAAACGAGGGGGATCTGCAGATTGGTCATCGACCAAGTCATGAAGGCCTCGGCGTGCCCCCGACCCGAAGATGGGAGGCGTATTGTCGGGAAGTGCGCAAATTGGAGGAAAAGTTCCATGGGCTTGAGCACAAGCATACGCCGAGACGCTACACGAGGCCGCGGATGAGCGGCCAAGGTCGCAGCAACCGAGAGTACGGTTCCCCGAGCGTCCTCACCGAGACCTCAATAAACCCTCGGTCAAGTACACCCCTCGGAAGTACCCTCGGGGGCTCACGAGGGCGACATCACGACAAGCCACACCGAGAGCTATGGCGGTCGACCTAGTCCCACGACTGGAGAAAAACGGTGATGGAGTACCTCACCCGAGAGAGCTAGCCCGAGGACAAGACCGAAGGCTTCGCCGAGTTAGCGAGGCGAAGTCCTTCACATCGATTGGAGCGAAAGGGGAACTCTACAGAGAGGAGCCTCGGGGAGTATACATGCGATGCATACCCACCGGTGAAGGCCAACAATTGCTCGTTAACACCCACTGCGAGGGAGAATGCGGTCATCACGCCGCTCGAGGACTCTAGTCGGTAAAGTCTTCGTGCAAGGCTTCTACTCGGCCCTCGGCGGTGCGAGCCTTCGAACAAGTCGTGCGCACCTGCAAGGGGAATGCCAATTCTGCGGCGCGGCGCACCTCAACTCAAGCAGCGCAAACCATACACTCTTCACGTGGCCATTTGCGGTGTGGGGACTCGACATGATTGGGCCCCCGAAAGGGGCGCTGGAGGACACACTCACGTCCTAGTCGCCATTGACAAGTTCTCCAAATGGATCGAAGCCCGAGCAGTGGTGAACCCTCACACGGGGAAGCGGTGAAATTCTTCTACGAATATCATTTCCCGTTTTTGGAGTCCCGAACTCCATCATCATCGCATTAAGCGGAACCAACCGTGGGGAAGAAGTTCCTCGACTTTTCTGCGGCGACTATGGCATCGGTGGATACCTCGGCGTAGCTCACCCGAAGACCAACGGTCAAGTGGAGGCGTGCCAGCGGCATGATCTGCAAGGCTCAAGCCGAGGATCTTCAATCAATTTGAACCAATACGGGGAAAAGATGGTACCAAGAGTTTGCCGGAATCGGTTCTATGGAGCCTTGAACAACTGGCGAGCCACGGATTCACCCCATTCTTCTAGTCTATGGGGCGAGGCGATCTTGCCCACGTATTGAATATGGGTCCCCAAAGGGCTGCGAGCCTACACCGGGGCAACCAGCGGTGAGGCAAGACTCCATTGACCAAGTTGATGAAGCCCGAGGCGTTGCGGCTCACGCACTTTCCGGCGAGATACCAACAAGCTCTGCGCGTATCACGCCAATTTTTGAAGCGTCGGGAGTTCAAGTCAACGACCCCCAGTGCTCAGCCGAAGACAGACAACAAAGGGCTCACAAACTCACGCCACCACAGGAAGGGCCATATTTCATCACCGAAATATTAAGACCGGAACCTACAAGTTGAAGAACGAGAAAGGGCGAAGTCTACTCCAACGCCTGGGAACATAGAACAGCTACTGTCGCTTCTACCCTTAAATTCCGCACTAGAAGTCAAACATCGGTGTTTTTTCACTCAATAAAAGATCTACATCTTTTTTTCGAAAAAGTGCTTCTCGTGTAAACCTTAAAGGAGTCTTAGCCTCGTCGGCACAAGACTAAAACTACCTCGGGGGGCTACATGGGGACCCCCTCGGGGACCCTCCTTCCCTTTTTCAAAACTTTTTTCTCGAAGAAAAAGTTTTCTTGCGCGCCCATTCTCGAAACAATCGTTTAAGTTGCGAAGGTGGCTCACGCACAAATCCAAAGCAAAAGGTAACCGAGGCAAACGGACCGCCCCTAGTGGCATCGTATGGACTGCCCCGGTAAAATCCCGGGTTACCATCTCGCGGCGGAGAAAGCAAGCGACCCGGCCACACAATAAGCGAACAAATTAGAACGCAATATAAACATAAATGCACCCGCCAAGGCCATAGACCTCGAGGCGGCGCCATTGTTTATATACATCCATCTCACAAGCTCCAATTTTTTTCATACAAGGAGAGGTCGGGGCGGGATGGGCTTCATCCACTTGCGCCTCCACGGGCCGACGAGGAAGCTTCGCGCGAGCAACACCCTCGACAAATGCTTCCCAGGGAGGCGTGCGACCACGCCGAGCATCATCGGGCCCAGGCGTCCACCATCCTACGTATGCGGCCTCATAGGTTGACTCTATGGGGAAGTACGAGGGACACACTTCATCCTCGAGCGGGGAGGCCAACGAGATCAGCGGCGCGTCCGCGAAGTCGTACAGCGTCACGAGTCTTGGCGGCATCGGCGGCATCCTCTCGGCGGGATCAACTTCCTCCTCGTCGTCGGAACCGAGGAAGAAGCCTTTCACTGCTTGCCGTCCGGCACATTGGACTCCATCGGAAGTGAAGGCGAGAGCGGCCATCATGTCCGCCTGCGCCGGGACGAGGCGGTCCGGGAGCTTCCGGACTGAAAGTAGCCACCCACGGCGCTCGGCAGCTGCGTCTTTGAGGGGCAACCTCGGGTTGTCAGCAAAGCGGCCCGGGGCCGAGTCCGAACAAGGCCTCTTCCAGCTCACGGTATGACTTACGCTCTCGCTCCGGCTCACTGCGCTGGCGTGGGCGCGGTGTTCCACGGCCTCGGTCAGGACCTTCTCCGCCTACGGAAGTGGTGCTCAAAGCGAGTTAGCAAGACAAGACGATTGAAGGCAAAGCTCACTAAGGAAAGAAGGCGTACCTTGGCGCTCGTGTTGCCCGGCCCGGCATCACGCCGTGCTCATCCGCTGGCGACTGCGGAGCTCCTCCTTCTCTCCTTCCCGAGGGCTCGCCCTCGGACACCAACTTCGCCCGTCGAGTGTTCAAGGCGTCGCACATCTCCGCTGCCGTCGCCTCCTCCCACGGACCCGGTCCCGCTTCGTCATGGGCCTCAGACACGGAGGGGCCCGGATCGAACCTGCGTCAAAAATCATGGCTCATCCCGAGCCGTGTCATGCTGCACCACTTTGCTGGCCTCGGACACTGGCCTTGAGCAAGCTCGGCCTCCGAGGTCCGCCCGTTGGGACTCCCTTTCCTCGGGCGAGGGCGGCAAGCGGGAGGTCGCTACAGGCCTCGATCAACTTCACGAGTTTGACCAAGGGCATTCCGAGTTCAGGGGCGTTCGGCGAAGGAGCTCGGATTTCTCGAGCGAAGCGGCGAGTCTGCCGGCAATACTACTCATCAAGCGCAAGCACAAAGGACATCGCGGGGGATGGCGTCAAGATACTACAGCGTCGACTTCAGCGACGGCCGGTTATGATCTCCCGATCCTCGCTAGGCCTCGGCGGCCCACCGGCCGGGATCGCTCGTTGGTTCTCGCTCCGGGACCTTAGGGCGTGCCGTCACCACCACGGCGGCCGAGCCCCGGCGTGCCACCCAGGTCAGGTGGGCCGCTAGCGGGTCGGCCGAGGAGGGATACATCTCCTCCACCCGGCAACTCCGCAGCTCAGGGAACCCGGACCATAGTAGAAGTCCGCCCACGGGCTGACCACGCGGCGCCGTCCTCGTCATGGCCGAAGGCGGCGCCGCCTAGGGCTGCCTGAACCGGACACGTGGAGTAGCGGGAAGTCGGGGTTATGCGCCTCGTGAACCCTCGGATCGGGCGGGCGGCAGGACTTGCGGCGTCTCGCCGCCATGAAGAGCTCCTCTTGCGAGAACTCCCGGACAAAGGGCCCGACTCCTCGGGATGGGCGGCGTCACGACCCCCTTCGAATAGGCCATCTACTCCAAGACGAGGCGGCGTCATGGGCCCTACGGCCGAGAGCTCTCCCGTGCGACCACCATCGGGCTGGCGGCCGACCCACCATCGCCACCGGGCCCGCATCACCTCGGGGTGGCCTCGGCAGCCGCTCGGTCAGGCCCCACAGGGGCTCGTGTGGCGCCTGGGAGGATCGGCGAGAGCGGCGCGATATCTTGGTCAGGGCGACCGGCTCGCGGGCCAAATGACCGGTCGAAATGCTAGCCTTCAAGGCCTTCTTGAGTCGCGAGCCAGCGAAGCGGCCGTTTCCCGAAGTCAAACGTGTGGACAAAGCAATCATATGCGAAGAAAATCAAGGTTGCAAAAGGCGAAAGGAAACTCACGAAGCAGGGATCGCCCTTGGCGCCGACGAGCTCGGGAAGGCTGCGACACTAGGCGTCGCGCACTTGGCAGCGAGCCGAGTCAGCTCTACGCTATTACGTGCTCGCCGGGGGCTAGATCGGGATGAAGTCGCGCGGCTCGTCCCGAACCGTGCTAGGCGGCGGGTGCGCGGCAGTGGCGACTCCACCCTTCCAGGGCCTCGTGACGCTCGAGTGCCTACATAGCCAACGCCAATGGGTCACGAGGACTTCGGCCGGAAGAGCCCTCAGGCGCGCGGGTGTCAGCGAGTCCCGAGCGCCACCAGCTGCGCGCTTCGGGCTCATCGTGAAAGCCCGACTGCGATCCGGCCCCATGGCTCGTTATCCGAGCCGCCCGCGTCGTCATCCCGGCGAGTTCACGCGTGAAGCGGTCCTCCGGATCCTCGTTCTCGCCGGTGGTCGAGTGTCGGTGACTCGCCCCGCCTCTGCCGGCCCGAGCGCTCTCGCGAGCCACGTTTCTCTTCTTCTTCTCCTCCTTCTTCAACGCCCGGCGCCCGTACTTGGCTTCGTTCGAGACGCGGTTCGCGCCCGCGTCGGCATCAATGCCGACACGAGCGAGGAGAAGTCAGCTAATCGGTGACCACTGCCGGAAGAAAGAGTGAAGCTGCCATGGCGACAATGCCGAAGCAATGCAAGGACACGAAGTCAAGCACTTACAGAGATATGCCGCACGATTGATTAGCGCGCATGGGGATCTCAGATCGATGGCCAGTGTTGGACAAGCGCATCCCTCGCTCTTGGCGGGCCATCGAGTGGAAAGCGAGAAGGCGACATCCGTACGCTGCGCGCAAGGCCGCGGCCTCGGGGTCATCGGCACATGAGCAAAAGGGCCGAGCCATCGCGGCGGCAACTTACCGGCCAGCCCAGATGGAAGCGGCGACCCGCGGCGGCGGCATTCACGTCCTTCCCTCGGGCAGCGGGGCCGCGCAGCTAGGCCCTGCAGCATGATGATCCTCAGAGGGCGATTCCACTGCGGGAGCGATGCTTGAGGACACGCCGGTGATACCGCGAGGCAGCGCGTTCTGCGTCGTTCTTTGTGAGGTAGAACCACCGATCTTGCCACCTTGTTGTTGGAGGAGGTAGGCTTGGAGACGCGTACCATCGCATCCCGGCTCGGTTAAACCCGGACATGCACTCAGAAGCCGGACTTGGAAGCGTGACGCTTCCCGCAGCGCGGCGCCCTACGATCGAACGGCCTGGCATAGCCGGCGTGGTAGGTCCGCCTTGAAGAACCACTGGCGAGAGGTCCCAATGCGGCTCGATCCCCGAATCCCTCACAAAGGGTGGCGAAGATGGCTGCACGAAGTTCGAGGGCGAGGCAGAATGATGAAGCTTCGATTTCATAGTAGTGGAGGATCGCCGAATGAGCCGGCACTAGCAGAGCATCACGGCAGCGGTGGCGAGAAGATCCATCAAGCTCACCGCGTAGCCATCGAGGAGGGTTAGGCTCCTCGCTCGGTCCAATCCGGAGCGAAATCCCACTCGTACGCCGCTTCATCGGTCGCGCGCGAAGCCAGCCACTTCATCGGCGAAGCTGGCCCGGAGCTTCTCCTGCGATCGCCGTCGTCACTCGGCGCGGCTTCTGACGCTCGAGCACCTCCCACTCCGCAGCGTCACAGCGCTACATTTAGCGATGGATGAAAGGAGTCGAAGGGTGGCAGCGCTAGCAACCCCGATCACGCGAGCACAAGGCAGAGTGAATCTCTCCCTTAATCTCTCTCCACACACTATCTCTCTATCTCACGATTGCTTTGCGGCAAGAAGGCAAGAAGCGATGGCAAAGAGCAAAGGGAGCAACTATCGCTGCGCCATGCGGCACTCATATTTATAGGGAAGGGAAGGCAAACCGCCCGGCACAGGCAATCGAGCGAGCTACTGGAATGGGCGGCCCATGATGGAAGCGATAGCGCTCATCA
>JADLZK010005162.1:0-234122 GCA_015847255.1 Hyparrhenia diplandra | reverse complement strand
TTGACTGTCCGTCCGAACAAAACCAACAGTTTTCTGGCAAGTCTGTTGGGTTCATGATGAGAGTGAACGGGCGGCGATCACACAGAACACACACACGCAGGCGCCTTGGTCACGTACACGTCTCCCCGTGCCAAGTGTGCCCCGTGCCCGTATCCAGTCCAGGTGGACGAAGAGGTAGTAGGAGTATTCAGGCAGGCATGCCTTGTTTCGTCAATATTTCATGGCCAATTTAAGACGCCAATCAGGGCTGTGTGTTCCGGGTACTACACGATGCCGTGGGGCCTACTTGTCAGCTTTCCACGGATACCGCCGCAAGGCTTTATGGCGGCAGCAGGCAGGCCCACCGAATAAGAATGACCATGCATGCAGTCAGTTCAAATCCAAATCCAAGAGCGCACTTCTCGCCTGCCGCTCCGTCCGTCGTCCGGATCAACTGATCACATGGTGTATATGATCCAGAATATTTGTTTCATCCCTTCTCTTTGTTAATTAACACCACTAAGGTTTAGTGATTTTCGTGTTGCGTGGGTGTGTAGAGAAGCCTTGTATGCTGTTGGTCACTGAGCGCTCTCACTTTTGGCTTGACTATTTCCCGAGTGGCTAACGGGATTAGCAAGCGCCTATTGTAATCCTACTATTGATTAATGAAACTCCGTGATGCTCAAAAAATAATAATAACACCACTGACACTAAAATATGTATTTGAATTGTATATGAAATCTGGCTGATCACCAAAAGTCTTGTTATTGAACACAATGAGGATAATCAAAATCACTTGGATCCTTGTTGAGCCTTCAGGTGAGCACCACCTCTTCTTATTAATCGAATGCCGGACCCGATATCTGGATCCAATCTAGCTAAGCACGCACATGTGCTGAGCTGAAAGACCTCCAACTCATATGCGTGGATTTCCGGTTTGCTCACGTACGTAAACATGTGAAAGACCTTCCGTTCCCAATAAATTAATTTCTAGAATTCATGTCGGTCAAACTTATTTGAGGTAAATGCACCCCGCGCCCCCAATCGTGGGCGGGTCAAATAGGCCCCAAACTTGAAAAACCGTCATCCAAATTTCGAACTTGCAAAACCCGTTCACCCTGGCCGGTCGGTTTTGCATGGCTGCATGGCACTGTTGCGGACGTGATTTGCTACAGTAATCCCGGATTTGCTACAGTAGCCGCGGTTTTGTTTTTTTTCTTTTCTAATTTATTTTAGTCTGAATTTTCGAAAAATCATAACTCTTCGATACGACATCGGATGAAGATGATTTTTATATAAAAATTATAGCCCTCGGCGAGATCTATAACTTTTTAGTTTTGAATTTTTTCATTTGATGACGTTAAGGTGCTCAAAAAACTGTAACCTCCATGGCAACATATTTAATGGCAACATATTTCATAAGGTGGCATTAATTGGTGGCATTAAATATGTTGCCATGGCAACATCTATGAAATAAACTGAACACCTTATGAAAATACTCTCAATCCCTAAAAAGAATGCAATTATCGTCTCTTGATAAGTCAGGAATCTTTTAAGTTTAACTAAGATTATGGAAAATGTTCTTTACAATTGAACATCTAATTAAATTTATTATAAAGATATAACTCATAACCAATCTAACAATACTTATTGCACACTATAAACATTGCCGTTTTTCCATTTATATTTCGTCAAAATTTAGAGTCTTTGATTCATCGGGATATTGAGGCTACAGTTTTTTTTTTTTTTCTTTGCCATGGAGGTAGTATATTCTGTGTTAAATTTAATGATATTAATTTGATAACGTCAATCTTATCACTGCTCGTTCCAAAGAATAAATCTCAGGGAAAATGAAGAAGAAACAGGGTTACTACTCACTATATATGGTACTCGGCGAAAGTCGTCTACATATGCGAGAGGACTGAGTAGTGTACACTGCACGTGGGGTTGGATGATTCTGGCGCGAACGGTCAGGTCGACCATGCATCATATCCAAGCCGTGCTCGATCATCTTGTGACCTTGGTTTGGCACGAGTACAGTATACTACAAAGACATTTGCCCGTACGAAGCCACTGTTTGCCCGTATGAAGCCAAGGATGTTTGGTCGACAGTGCGTGACTGCGTGTCGTCCGTCCGGGAATACCCATCCGCACCGCCGCTTTGGCACGTCCACTCATCGATTTCGCTTACGTAGGCCCCTCTGCTAACGACAGCGACAGTGAATGGACGGCAGGTAATTAACGCGCAGATAATCCCTCTGCATGCCCCCGTACTGTTAATTTCCTCCATCAATCTTTCTGTTTTTTGATGATTGAAACTTCATCTCCTCTCTTTTCAGTTCTCCGCAACCGAAACGTCTTCCACATGCCTCCGCTCCGTGGCGTTGCGACGTCGCCGTTCCATGCGCGGGCCATCCCGTGCGGGGACGCGGCGGCAGCAAAAGCTACGCCACGCCATCCGTGCACCGCGGGTCCGGGCGGGCGTTGGGTGGACCGGCGCACCACACCATCTGTACCGGCCGGCCGGGGAATGGTCAAAGGCATCCACGAGACGGCGGCGGCCGCTCGGCAAAACAGGATGATGGGCTCCGGTCTCTGGACTACTGCTGATTTGGGCCGGATAGCTTGGGCATGCTGTTGATTTGGCCCGGATAACCATACCCACAAGCTAGTTCCTGTGTAGCTGTGTAAACATTTCTTCTTCTTCTTCTTCTTCATTTGAACTGCCGCCAATGTATTTTGTTTTGTTTTTGTCTTCCTTTGTACGAGACTTTTCAGTGGAATACTTTTCGTGCAGATGACCTCAAATCATCGATTGGCGGTGTAGACTGTTAACGTGTATGGTGAAGCCAATCGGACCATTTTGGATAGAGACCCCGCTTTTCGTAAACAAACGAGTTTGCCGGCAACCAGCCATGTCATGTCGATTGAGTCAAGCCGTCAACCAGCCACCAAACACCGGCATCCAAATGTAATTACTGGATCATACTCTCAGTGTCTTGTAACGGAAACCAGTGGTTCGGCATTTTTTTTTTTTATTAAACGTGCTTGTATAACTGGATAAGGACCAACAGTGAAAGCCAAGACATTACATGAATGAACCTAAACTTCTACTTCCTCCATTTCAAATTGTAGAATCTTGGAGAGTCAAAGCATCTCAAGTTTGACAAAAATTACAAAAGAAAACTATAAATATTTGTGACATCAAATAGGTATATTATAAAAATATAATTAAGGAAGAATCTAATGATACTTAGTTAGCTTCATGAACGTTATTATTTTGTAATATAAATTTGTTCAAACTTAAGAAAATTTAACTCTCCAAGATTCTTGGAATCACTTACAATTTGGGATGGAGGGAGTACAAAATAAGAGCGGCACAAGAATGCCAATGACATTACCTTCAAAATAAAATAACCTGCACCCAATGCGGCAGCAAAAGGACTGTATATAACATTGAACCGTTGACGAAATTCTACATTCACCTGACCAATCAATACCAACAAGTAGTGGAACAAAATGTTTATACAGTCAGCTATAACAGATATATGTCGCACCAATATTAACACCAATGTCACACCTGACTTCCTGAACCAATAATCAACAGATTCCCAACTGGGTGTATCAAAAGACCAGCCATAAGCATGTACAGCAAAAAAGTGATGGGGGTGGATAGTCACGCTCTCATTGCATCTACAAACTCCCTCCTTGTGGCTTATATGCTAGCAATCCAGAGCCAAACCTTCTTTTGGGGCAGAAGTGTCACCCTCTTTTGTGGTATTTGTAACAGAGGCAACAGCCTCTTTTGTAGTATTTGTAGTAGAGGCAACAGCCTCTTTTGGAGCAGTAGAGGTCACGCGGAGGATGGCTTGGGCACTCAAGGCAGAAAGCTTGGACTGGCAGAAAGCCTCCCATGATTCAGCATCTTGTGAGACAGAAGGTTCACCCTCATTTTCGTCAGAAGTTGAGGCCTGAGACTTCTCATAGAATGTTTGTAGTTCCAGCGCCAGGTTGCGAGCAGCCTCCCCTTGATTCGGGAAGCTGGTCACTAAGTTGGGTTGCTGCAATCTGGATGAGCTTATCCATTCCATATTCCCTGATTCCATGCAAATCCTGGACAAAAAGAAAATATTGTTGTTGTTAAATAACAAGAATAGCAATGTATCCCTCAAATGCAGGATAACAATACTGTGCACAAACTGATGTATCCAACCTTCAATCACTGTTGCTCTATTGAAGATGACAGCAAAGTATGAGTTAAGGCATGAAAAAAACATACAGCCTACAGCAAAATGCTCATCTGCATTCTTAATACTCTCAATCATCAAATCTACACGTCCAGCTAACTAAGTATTTGGATATCACCTAGCTCCACTTTTTTTTTTTGACACAGAAGGTCCAATGTTTAGAACATACAACAAAGTATCCTTAAATAAACTAAAAGATCTGGAATATATTGGATGGCGAAAGGATAGTATGCAAGGACACTGATTATTAACATCTACTTGACCGATCACTTGGTAAATCAGACAAAAAACTATATTTTGCATTAAATTAATCCTTTTCCCTATCTTAAGTTTCTTTAAGAATTGGGCCAACAAAAGCAACAGCTGTACAAAATTTTCAGGCAACAGATTTCACTTACCAGGCAAGGTACACTCTTGCTGAAACACACTGAAGCTTTTGCTCGAATCCGTGGATTCCTGTTCTTGAGAGGTAGGGCTGCATTCTTGGTAACAGTAGTAGAGGGGAGATCCAACTTGTCATTGATATAAGAGCTGCCTCAGCAGCTTCACAGACAAATCGCTTATCTTGTGAAGCCTTTAGAAAAAGCTGCACTAGCTGTAAATGCGGCAGTTGACAGAAAAATGTTTTCAGAGACCTCATAGTTAATAGAAAAAATTTAAATGAATAGCAATACTCACCAGTGGATCGATAGAGTCAACCATTAGGTCACCATAGGCTTTAAAGATGTCAGCACAAGTCATTAGTGCTGTTTTGCATACAGCACTTCTGGGATTCTTCACTGATTTCACGATAAGAGGAACTAGAGGCTCCCTGCATTTAAACAGTTCGTACTAACCAATTAATAAATAAAGGAGGTATGGAGGTATGGTGCAGTTCTCTATCACTCGCATGGATAAGTGGTACCAAAAGATATCTGAAGGATTTTCCAACAGGGAAACAAATTTCTTGTGCATATGATAGGATTGGGAACAACTTACAGCAGCTCCTGCAATCTTTCCTTGTGATACATTGCCAACTGACGAACATTGTTGAGAGCTTCACATGTCATAATCCAGTCCTTTGAATCCAACCTTTTGACTAAGCTCTGTTGAAAAGTACAAACAATAAAACTTAGCTTTGACTAGAACCAAAAACAAAGGAAAACCAATCTGTCCAATGAAATATATCACAAATATGAAACATGTTCCATACACTTAGAGCTGCATCAACATCTGGTACATCTACTAGATTCTCAGACTCAATGTACTCCACATCTGCATTTCCAGCCACATTTCCATTCATCACAGCATCAGGGCTAGCAGACGGAGCATTTTCTTCCTTGTTGGCACATTTGTTGCCATTCAACACAGGCTTGCTAATGCAGGATTTGACATAATTATCTTTTCCATTCTCCAGGTCTGTTGATGGAGAAACATCGGGATCTTTCAAAGCGCTTGTTGACATTTTCACGCCCTGCATGGGTTATTCACAGGAAAAGGCGCTTAAGAACAAAATGAACAAATTTCAGTCCCTTCCTAACAGGTACAGATAAATAAAATAGTTGAGAGTATCTCTGGTGATTGTTTGGAACATTTCCCATAACAAATAGATGGTAAACAGTGTAGTCAACCAGTCCATGGAACAACAGTGCAAACTGCAAAGACATAATTAATGGAAGCTGCAATTTAGGTGGTTCCACCACATCAATAATCATCACAAAAGCACACTCAATGACAAATGATAATCCAATCACCAATGAGATCTCACTACATTAAATTCCACAAGTATTACATTACCCTGACTCCCCAAACGTTTGGTAACTCATCAGCAACAGCGCCATGGTTAGAAGACCTAAATGAACCACGAAGCACATAAACTAGAACTAATTGAATGTGCAGGAGAAGAACTGGATTCGATCAGCCCACAGCCAGAGCAAAGTGGTCGAAAACCACTACCATTATTGGGGGCGGATCCAGAAAGGGAAATTGGTGTACACTTCTACACACAATATTTCTTGCAAAAGAATCGGCTAGTAAAGAATGTATACACTTGTAATTAGATCAGATCCGACTACTGAAAACCAAATAGCTGATTAGGGTTAGGGTTCTCTCGGTTTCGCACAGCAGGAGTGGAGGATAAAAGGTGCGCATACCTGGTGGGTGCTCGTCGCCGGCGAAGGGCGTCGGCGTCTGAGCTCGCCCAGTTGCCTCGCTAGAGAGAGCGCCGGGAGAACGGAGAAGAAAGGCAGTGGCGTTGAACTGGTGAAGTCACTCAGGGTGTTATTTTCACTTTGACAATTTGTAATATCGTCTTTTTACAAATAGATCCCTAACTAGGCTTTCTATACCATGTGTTTGGTTCCTGTACATGGGCCAAGCCCAACACAGTTAAAGGTACGCAGGCCCAAACCACGACCTACTCCCTAAAGCTATTGCAAAGCCCAGAGCGGTGAAGTAGAAGTACAAGAAGAGCCGGCATAGATATACTTTTTGTCAACACGCAGGTTCATCCAGCCAATTCCGTCTACATCAGGGCCATTATGACTGATGCAAAATCAGTGATCATGGCTGAGGCGGCAACATTGGCTCTAGCAGGACTGCTCTCCGTCAAGCTCAACTTCCGAGAGGTCTCCTTCCTTTCTGATTGCAGGCAGTTAGTGCTTTTCTTGAACTCCGAAGACCACAAACACCCACCGGACTAGAGGATGAAAACTTATACATAGATTTTTGACAATGCCATAGTCAACACAGGTGCTAAAGTCTACAATATTAGCGAGAGATCTAAATACCACAGGCTGATATTTTAGCTAGACTTGCCTACACGGCACCTGTAATCCGGTCGGCAAATTATTCTCCGGGTTGTTCTTATGTTGCCAATGATCATCGATGCCCACTTTCTAGAAACCTTTGACTCGTAAACCTTCCTTTTGTGAAGGTGCTTTGCAGCTTCTTGTTGCTAATCAATATAAGTTTGTTTGATGTCAAAAAAAAAAAAAAATAGTACCAGGTACATCAAGGCGGCCTTTAACGTACTCTCTCTAACGAATAAATGCAATTATAATACTTCTAAAATTCATCTTTAACCATTCAACTTATTCAAAAAAAAAAATTAATAAATTTTACTTTTTGTCATAATTTATTTTTTTGGTTAGAGATATTTTATAATTATTTATTCATTTTATTATTTGTAAAAAATAAGGCGAAAGGTAAAAATAAATTGTAAAAGTTCTAGAATTGTATTTATTTGTTGAACAGAGGGATTAGGGGCGCAAGGGTGGCTTGGCCGTCGGCCGGCTCTAGCCAGCCACGGCTTGGTCCAGCTTCGGCTAGGTGGTTTTGTTTGATTTCGTTTTGCAAAGAACGGAAAAGTAGCATAACTCGACTTAGAACATGGTAACTTTACCCCTTGAATATTGTAATAGCTATTTCATCAAACACCTACGGGGTGTCGGCATTCATATCGCCACCATGGAGGTTGAGCGTGCCAAGGGAGCCGGCGGTTGTGGCAATTTCGGCGTGGTGGTCGGCGGTCCCAAACCTCGGCGGCGACTGCTCTACCGCAACCACGTTCGAGTGGGTCGAACTTGGAGCCGTTCGGGGCGGGGACGTCGCCGGAACTTGGAGCCCCATTCGGGCGTGGCGTGTGAGCATGGGCGTGGATACGCTCCCTACGGAGGTGCGGGGGACGTCGTCGATCCGCTGGGCGGCCCGGTGGCGCATCCTTTGCTGCTAGCCCGTGTGCAGGCCACAAAGGACACGCGTCGTACATCACCACCGCCCAGCAGGGCCAATGCATTTCCCCCTTCACCACCCTTCCACGCCGCACCTGTCGAGCTTCAGCCGCCGCCCGTCCCCTTCACCGGGCGGTGACCGCGGAGTCGAGCCCTCGCCGACCTTTGGAACCCTACCCTTTCCTCGTCGCGCCCCATCTGCGGCGGCGCGACAAGCGTCGGTGGCGAGCTCCTCCGTGCACCGGGCCATTGCTATCTTGCTGCGCGAGGCTCTCAACGATTCCATCTCCTAAGCGCGCACACACGGGCTCGCGTCGGCGTCGTCGAGGGCATGACAACGAGGAGGTGCAGAGGTGGCGTGGTGAAGGCGTGGTGGGTGAGAGGAGGTAGCACTATACTCGCACGTGTCTCGCGCGAGCACGAGACGCACCTGCCTTAGAAAAACGGAAGTCAAGAGCATTTTTTGGGATGCAAGAGATAGAAGATTTTTACACCGTGGCATCCTGGTCATAGAACAGTGAAACGAAATTAAACACCATCCGCTTGGATCTATGGGGCTCAGGCCACCCAAAAGCCATCAAACGCCCTTTGCTCATCATTCATCGCTCCAGCTCACCGATCCTCCCTCCTGCGCCGCGCCGCGCGGCTCTGGCTCCTCCCTTCGCGAGCGCCATGCACAGCGACCGCGCCCTACTAACAGCAGCAGCGCTGCTGGCGTCAGCCGTCACGCTCACACTTCTCCCCTCGGCCGCCGCACGGTTCTATGTGGACCCGTGGCCGATGTGCGACGACACCACGGGAAACTACTCGGCCGGCAGCGCCTACGCCAACAACACCAAGCAGCTCATCCGCAACCTCCAGATGAACGCGTCCAACTCGGCCGCCCTCTTCGCGACGGGCTCCACCGGCACGGGCACGGACACCGTGTACGGGCTCTTGCTCTGCCGCGGCGACGTCAGCCCCACCGACTGCTTCGACTGCGGCACCAATGCCGGCCAGGATGTGTACGGCGTCTGCAACGGCACCCGCGACGCCGCGCTCGTCTACAACCAGTGCTACTCGCGATGCGGGTGTGCACGGGGTCACGTGTGCACCCTGCGAAAGACAGTTGGATGTTCTTTGAGATTCGTAAACAGTATCCTACATTCGTGCACTCGTTAAAATAAGAAAGGCTGCAGAAAGTTTGTAGGCCCTACCCCCTCACGAACGAGCTAGCGAGGCCTCGATTGAAAACGGATATTTGTTGTGTTTTTTTAAAAAAAAAATAGAAACAGAAAAGACAAACAAAGAACAGATGAACAATTTTAAATTAAGTCTAGAAAATTATGAAGTCGTAACCTAACCAACCATGATGGAGTCAGTTCATGTTATTAGGGTGAGCAAAGGGTTAAGGATTCAATTCCTTTTGTGTATGAAATAGACCTTTAGAGGCATATTTATAGTATCCAGGGACCTGCCTGTAATATTTTATTCCATCGGGGAAATGAAAACAAATCAGCTAGATTATGCAAATTGCAAACAGTACTATGAAATGGACTATCACGTCGATCTCAATGGGGTTTCGATGGATAAATATGTTGACATTGCGCTATTGATGAGGATTGAGAAGATATAAGTTTTATGCAATAGAGAGTTTTATTAGGATGAAACTCTTCTCATTAATTGCTTCAAAAATGTGGGTATGTGACCCACTGAGACCTTATAGTTTGTACTAAATCAAACTATATAATGATGTATTTTAAAATTATTAGTGAAATATATTTTTTTATAATACTATATCATGTATATATACATGTTGATAATATTAAAAAAAAATCAAGCTAAAATATAGAAAAGTCGGGCTACTGAAACTTGAGATATACAATTTAGGGGTTGTTTGGTATGGCTCGAGCTCAACTCAAATTTGGAGGCTGGGAAAGCCCGACCAAACACCCCAACTCAAGGCTGCTGGGCAGTAGTTCATTTGAGGTGGAGCTAATGGAGCACCTCTTTCCCACCTCTAGAATCGCTCGTATTGACCTAAACATAGAGTTCTATTTGAAATTACCCGCTCAGTCGTTCATTACACACCCAAATCATTATTTTCTTATGTTTTTAGTCCCCAACCCCATCCACTCGTGGGGAGGCAGAGGCGACCCCTTCCTCGCCGGGAATGGCGTGCGGCGGCGGCCCGTGATGGACCCCTTCCTCGCCGGCATCAGCGGCATTCCTCGCCAGTAGCGGCGCCCAGCGGCGGCTGAACCCTTTGCTACCAGCAGCAGCGACCATCCTTCCCAGCGACAGCAGCTCACGGCGTTGCTACTTGCTCGACGCCCAACGCCGACGAAAAGAGAGATGGAGGAAGGAGAGATGTGAGGTTGACGAGAGTGGCCCATATGTCATTGAATTGTGCTGCATGTGGTTTTTGTAGTTGGCATCTAAACACCTCGTTTTCACATCTACTTGGAGCTAGCTTCACGAGTGGAGCTGCTCAAGTGGAGTTGAAGCCATCCAAGACGCTTGTTCTTGGCTGTTACTGCTAAAAAGCAAAACATCTATCACAGGAGTCCCTAAAAGAACATCTATCACAGGAGTGGAGGAGGATGCATGCGTGCACAACAGTTCACAGTCACAGGTGGCCCTCTGTAGGTGGGCCCAGGTGCTCGTTGACCAAAGTTTTCTTGGGTGTTGTGTACCATGCAGGAGCAACAAGGTCAGGTCACAAATGAGGTTGATGGTACGGTACTTGTGCTTGAGCGAGACAGGCTGTTCGGGTGTCGCATTGCCGTGCGCGCAGTGATCGTACATGGTACTAGTACCAGTACCACGTACTAGTAGGATGTTGTACTCCTACGTCAACAGTACTCAGCGAACAATCAAATGGTCCAGTACTCAGTAGTGACGATGAACAATCAAATATACTCATCAATGTTTTGATTACATTACATTACTACAACTACACGATCTATCTAAAAACCTGGCTGGAATCAACGGGGCCCAATGCTAATCCTTGTTAGTACCGTGCTAGTATTAAAGGCCCTGTTTGGTTCCTCTGAAAGCTTGAGGGGCCCAATTTTTAATCTCGATTATTTCTAAATTTATCCAACAACAAGACTAATGGGTAATTTTTAGTCAACTTGTTCCTGGTCCATTTAGCCCTCTTGAGGAGTCTAGTGGGGGCTAGTCTGTCTTCTTGTCGGTCATCAACTCATTTGTGCACTTTTTGCGTCTGCTAATCGGTTAATAAATTTCTAGTCGCCATTAATCGGCACAACTAAACATCTTTTAAATGAGGCTAAAAATTAGTCACTGTCCCAAGGGAAACCAAACAGGCCCTAAACTGCTAATATTAGTCAACGTTGTGCCCAAGAATGTCCGACTAAAAACCACGCTTGAGCTTTAAAATATGAGGCTGCATGCATTTGACCGGGAGTATGTTTGCTGACTTGATGTACCGGCACATTTGTGGGTTCAGCACTCAAGGCTAGCCGTCTCAGGAATATACACCATTTTAATTTGCCGCCGCGACAAAACTAGGCATTTGAAAAAAAAGTTTTAGAATTGAAATCGACCGCCTTTGCCATATACGCCACCATGTTCAAATTTCAAAAATCCCACTACGTTACAAACAAAAAAGTGCCCTAGAGCGAGCAAGTGGCCATTTCCAGTTCGGTTACTACTTGACCTGTTTGCGGCAGCAACAGCCTTCCCTTTGCTTTGACCTCACTCTTTGGTTACCTAGACATAAACCGGCAGCCAAACATCCAACCAAAGGTAGATGCGCCATCGCCGTACGTGTCTTGAGCGTCTCATCACACCCACTACCCTACAATTACTATTACATTTACATATGGTAGCAGCATATATGGAGCTAGCTACTTGTCCTGAGTATGGACTGTTACCATCGACATGTTCAGTTAGTTACTGATGTTGTCTAGCATTACAAGCAAAGTTTCACTTTTCTATCCTCCCTTAGATTCTACTCAAGTCTCTGTAAAAGATGCTCTAACTTTCCACCCAACAGTCAATATCAGTCTAACCCAAGTTTTGTTCCCTTTTCAACCTCTGAAACTGAATTACAGAAGGCAGGGTTTGGATCAGGATTACAGTTCTAACCAGTTGCAAATAAAAAGATTTCTTTTCAAAAGAAAAAAGAAAACTCCAATAAGTCTTCAGACCAGTCCAATACTTCAATCAGACTCGTACACAAACACAGCTAGCCGGGCGAGGCGTCAGCAGAGAAAGGCTCGCCGCTGACAGAGCTATGTCACGCCGAGAAACAGACAAGAACAGTCAGTCTTAGAGACGTCGTTTCATATCATATCTGCAACAGCCAACAGACGGCTGCATACAGCGGGACCCTCCAAGTCCCTTGTTTTTCTCTCGACCCCATTCCTCTCCGTTCTTCATATCTGGATAATAATCTGCTTGCCCTCTTGCTCTGGATCACTCTCCAAAGATGTTTTCTTTTGTTGATAGTGCCAATTTTAGTTTATAAAATGGCTTCAAGAGGAGTTACAGTTCAGTAGTCATGTCTTGAGCAAGAGTTACAGCAGTGGCTTTGCTTCTCTTTTTTGTTCTCTAGCATCTGTCCATGATTGTTCTTGTTCATGGGGTGTGACCAAGGCATTGCCTTTTGGGGCATTTAGTGATCCCGTCATTCTCCAGATGCAGCAAGTCAAGAACTGGAGGTAGCATTAAATACCTCAACAAGAGCGAAATCCAGCATTCATGTGAAAGAAATCTGCAGCATCTATTCAAGATGCATTGCAGCACAAGGTTCGGAGAGAATTGAGTTTGGTTTTTCTTTTTGGTCGTGGGGAGATGAAGAGCGGCAGCGCCTCCTCGCGCCCGGCGGCAACGGCGGTGGCGGCGGTGGCGGCGGCCTGGCGATCACCGAGCGGAAGAAGCCGGCGCCGCCGTCGTGCGTGGCGGCGCTGTTCCAGATGTTCGCCAAGAAGAAGCTCTTCTCCTCGTCCTCCAAGAAGACCAAGCTGCTCCCCCAGGTGAGATTGCAACGGGACTGCGTTGTCCTTTCTCTGCCCAAATCATTCCCCCTTCCCTCCTTCGCGCAACTATGCGAATCCGCCGCTTTTCCTAAGCTTTTCGTCTTCGGTGTTTCAGTGCGCTCGCACAAGTTCTCGCCTGGGGAGACCGCCGGTCGGCGGCGAGAAGACGGCGGCTGCCAAGATGAGTCCCCTTCTGGTAAGTTAAACTCACCCCGTTTCTTTCTCTTTAGATATTCTTGGTGGTGAAACTGCAAAATTTTTCTTCAAATTTCTGGTTTTGAAATTATGAAGAACTCGCCATGATATTTTGGGACCTTTGGCTTCTTAAAAAAACTCTATGCCTGAAATGTCAAATTCCCCTGCCCCCAAGCCATTCACCATTTGTTTTGTTCCCCAAATAGTTCTAACTCTTCCATGTTATTTTTCCTCCAGCTTGATTCTGCAGATAACTCAAGAAGCAAAATTGAATGCAATGGCACCAGTCACTACCCACAGCCTGGCCAAGACAGAAACTGCAGCGAGAACGAAATGTGTGCTCCAGGGGTGGTGGCCCGGTTGATGGGTCTCAGCTCCATGCCAGCCAACCAAAGCCATCAACGACCAACCAAAGCCACAGACTCCTCTGAACCCGGTGACCACTGGAATTCAGGGCGTCGAGATTGGTCTGGTTCGTCTCAGAGCATATACACATCACCTCAGAAGCAACAGAAGACAGGGCAGCTCATATATGATCAGCACCACGACAATGCAGGTCAGTTCAATGCTCCTGATACACGGCCATTGTGGCCACGGAAGCATGCACACAAAGTAGCCTCGTCTGTTAAGAGCCCAAGGTCAATGTCCAGCAGGAACAAGGCTCGGCTGATTGAAGCAGCAGTCAAGGTTCTGGAACCTGGTTTGCAGTCCAGGAATCGCCGTCTCTCTTGGAGACATGCATACCTGGAGTATCCATGCAGCAGTGGTGATGGTGCACCTGGTGCTACTGCTGTCATACATAATGTGTCTGATCAATTCTTAAGAGATATGTGTGATGTTGACATACCAAGATTAGGTGCTCACAATACAGGAGCTACTGCTCTGGACAATTCTACTGATCAGAGGACTGAAGAGGATACTTGTAAGAAGATCATTCCGAGCAGGAGGTCAGACCAGAACGGATCATGTCAATTGCAACCTGAGTACTTACTCTTCAGCTCAACTAAGAAGGCTGGATTTGGGGACAGTGTTCAGAAGACCTCTAATTTTACTGCTGTTGCAAACCAAGATGCACCGAGGAAACAGCTGAAGAGCAATATATCCCGGGACAGTGCTCCTCATGGTCCTCTCAAGCAAAACAACCTGAAGCAGAATGCACTGCCTGCAGCTTGTGGAGCGGCAGATCCAGGATATGTGATGCAAAGTAAGAAGCATAGAAGTGGGGCGCGAAACATGAGAAACAAATCTCAGGACTTTATTTCTCTGAATAAAAGGATGAATGACAGTGCATCTTTGAGGTCAAAAAGAAAGGCACTGGATAGATTCGGAGAGTCACATACTAGTGTAGAGAACATGAGCACAAAAGGTTGTCGAGCCAGCAACCTTCACGGTGGAGCCTCTAACAAGCTGAAGCTAAAGACCGGAGCACCGAAAGCTGTAGAGAAAGACATGATAATTGCAAAAGGAGCTGGGTTAGTCAGTGAGAAGCCGAAGCCTGCCAGTCCAAACTGTGCAAGAAGTGATTTTCAGAGACAGCCAGTGTCACACAATGTTTCAAGGGGTACCAAAAAATCAGGCATCATTTCTCTCACTTCCAGTTCACCGATTAAGGTTGCCCCTACTTTGCGTGGTGGCAATGCTAGTGGAACTGCTACTGCTGTACAGAGATCTCCAGTTGATACTTGCAATAAGAGACGCTCTCGTAGAGATTGTCAAAATAGGTCTACTCAAAGAGAAATAATTTTCTGGGAAGATTTACAAGGCACATCAAATCTGAAGTCCACTGAATCAGTTTTCTGTAACCAAGATGAGGTGAAAAATAAAGTTATTCTTTGTGGCAGAGTGCGAGCAGTCTCTTCTTCGTTCGAAAATAAGGGTGGTGGCCATGTTACAGAGGAGTCTTTAAGCAATGAACCGCTCAAGCAGCACAACTCAGTGGACTGTGAGATTTATGATAACAAAGACCCTTATAAAGTGGCCCACTTGCTTGAAACTCGTAAGAAACATACGGTCAGTACTCTTGATCTTTCTTCTTAACCATGGTGTAATTCTGATGAAAACAACAATATAAGTTGTCTGACAGAAAATTCCTTGGTCGCTACCATCTGCAGGCTGATGATGCAAAAGGTAGCAAACCATCTCCATCTATATCCAGAGGCAGCAATAAGGGCAGTCCTATATCTATTCTTCAATCTAGAAATGCTGACGTTGCCTGCGGTCCTGGTATTCCACGCAATACTGCAGGTAAGGAACCAACTCTTTTTTTGTGTGTGCCTGCTGACAATAATCTAGCTATGTTGCTTATAATTAGCTTATTTCTTTCTGCCCTTCCTTTTTTTAGAAATTCAGTCTACAAGTAAAAGCTTGTGACAGCGAACACTGTGGTTACCTAATTCTTTTACATGCCATTATTACAAACATGAACATCCTGGTAGATATGCAACGCAATTTGAGCTGTGCTCTGACTATTTCCTGTCGTTAACTATTTCCAACAGAAGCTACCTCCACTAACTATCAACCAAGGGAGACGGGTACAGTAGCAGTTAGCATTGTGCAAGATATAACTACCGAGAGCAACCCCAGACACGGCAATCCTAATTTTGGCCAGCATGGTGTTCAACCATCTGAATTCCAAGACGGCAAGCCCAAACACCCTGGGGAGGTTACAGTTACAACAACGGTAGAACTGCTGCTAACAAACGTCCGCGCTTCTACTCGACATAATAAATCCGAGGAATCACACAAGGCATTCCTCCTCCGAACAACCGAGTGCGCTCTCGCCACCTTGTTGACGACGACAGGCTCCAACTCCAAGCAGGAGGATCTCATCAACACCGCCGCCATCATCAAGGACAAGGAAGCGAGCGCGGTGAGGAACCTCGCGCTCGACTTCGTCTGGGACTGCATGGACTCGATGTGCTCGCAGCTCTGCGACTCCGGCTACAGCTCGTTCTCGGAGCTGCTTGCTCTGATATGCACCGAGGAGAGGCTGGTGGACAGGGTCGGGAAGGAGATCGCGAGGTGCAGTGGCATGGCTGGGAGGAGCTTGGACGAGCTGGCTGTGGACGAGGTCGAGCGCACGGTGGAGGCTGGCATGGATCCCATGATAGAAGCGGTTCAGATAGGCGCCCAGATCGAACAGGATCTGGTCCAAGAACTTTTAGATGAAATCGGAGTAGATGTGTTCAAGCGTTGGTGACTAAATTGTACTACTTCGTACTGTACTTACATATGTTTCCTTATTAGTTTTTTTTTTCGGGTCTTGTATATAAAATACTGTTTGGATGTTTGCCTGCCGTGCTGTCGCAATATTTGCAAGCTGTCGCAATATTTGCAAGCGCAAACAGAATTTCGCCAACGAGCAGATAAAAAGCTATCCAAAACAAACAGATAAAAAAGGGTAAAACCAGAACTTAAATAATTGCTGGTATTGGATCAGACAAACAAGTTATCACTTGCTGTGAAATGCATTATGTGCTTTCTTGCACTCTTGCTTACATGTTACCACTTACTACCATGGCTACAGAACCTTCGAAATTGTAAATTCTCAGACCCCTCAGTACGCGTGGGTACATTTGTTTTTCTTTTCTATTGAGATCCAGGTGGGATCCTCCCCCAATTTACCCTTACAAAAAACTATCACAGCTAGTCACAAGGTTTCTACCCCGTTGATATATATATGTACAAATGAATTGCGGAAAAGAAATTACAGAGGGCGAGAATTGCAAAAGAAATCAAAATCTCGCCTGGTTAGTTTGACGTAGAACACTCTGCCGTATCAGTCTTTATAACTCTGGTGTTGTAAGAACCACAGAAGCCACATTTGTGGTAGAGCCAATGGAATCGTGATCTACCTTTTCTCTCACAGTCGTTACAAAGTATATCCTGCAACAGTCGCGCAAGGATGGTTAATATAAGTGAGGTATATGAAAGAATGAAACTGGGATTAGGAGTGGTTTACCTGGCACCGGTCCGGTATTCCTCAGGAAGCTGTTCTGCAGCCAGCAAACCATCAAGCATTCCAAAATACACCTTCAGAAATGAAACATCGCATTAGGTATTTACTGGACTGGAGAAAAGGGCAAATGGTTGTAGGACTTAATATCATCAAGATTAATTTGGAATGCACGGAGTATTTATTTATTTCAAAATGAAATACTTCAAACCTACAGGGTCCTTGGGCACCCCTCAGACTAATTTGGAGAAGAGAGCACAAGAATAGTATGCCTATGGGCTACCAATGGAAGAGCAAACTGAAATGGTGAATGGAAAATAACTCTTTAGCTTAAGTGGTCTAGTTTACCGTCATATCTCCCAAGGATTTGCAGCAGATTGGACAAGTGTAGTGGGTACAAGTATATGCCTGAAATAGTGAAATCAAATGCATTAGAACAGCACTTTACACATCCATAATAGCAAATGAGAATGCCACTATATTGTCATACCTGAAAGCAAGGCGAATGCATGAAATGGCGCAAGGAAGACCTTTCACTGGTGCACTGGATGTAAACAAAAGTCACAGCAAATTGGACAGTTCATCTCTAGCATCTTTTTCCCGACATTTATGTTCTATCATCTTTATGCCAAGACAACAATTGCACTTCATGCAATGAAAAAATCAGTGCCCAATCCGGCTCCCAAGGCGACATAAGTTGCAAAAAGGACAATGGTAGACACTCTGAGAAACAATCCATAATTAGGAGTGTAAATAATCACAAAGATTGAATCACATCAAACAAGATTCAACTTCAAGTAATAAGGCAACCAAATGAGGCACATAACACATTAGATCCTCAAAGCTGCTACTGTGGCGGTTTGAATTTTGCATGAAGCTGAAATTAGAGAAGAAATATAGTACAGTGCAGTTTTACTGTTCATAAGTAGAATATCGCAATAGGATGATGATAAAATAAGCATCCATATATTTGGTGGTAAGAAATAAAATCATTATTGTTTCAAAAGGATAATGGTGGAAACTGAACCACCATGCATTTATGGAAGAGAAATGTGTGCACCCTACAAAGACAAGGATTGCGTGAGTGCAGAATAAACTAAAATGCAGATCTGCACAGTATTACCTTTCATCATCGAAGAATTTGCATATGCTACAATAATACTTTGCCATGGACAGTCCATTGCAAGAAGGGGATTGGCAATTTGGACCAACTGGTTGAACATTCAGGCATAGCATGCACATCATTTCCACCACTGATTTCCTACAAATAGCAGCTCCACAAAGTAAGCAATATAATTGTTTCTTTTTCTTCGTAACAGATTTCTAAGTTCTAAAAATCAGCACGTCATATGACAGAAAAGGTCGTCCAGTATACAAATACAAGTATGTTCTTTTGTCCTTATTATGCAGAACTGATATACTAAGAGCCAAGAATCACACTGGAAATAAAAAAAAAAAAGTTAGAAAGTAAATGACAGAAAAACAATTCACTTCACAAGGGGAGGCACAGGTCCATAGCAACACCACAAACAGCTATATCAAATAAAATGTCATGCTTAATTGGCATTAGTAGTTCGGTGTTAAAATGAAACCCTTGAAATTCTAATAGCAGAAGAGGTGCATAAGCATCCCTCAGCAGGAAAAGTGTGGACGGTAAAATAAATGGTTGTGGTGAAGATACCTGTCCATTGTATGGTCACTAACTTTATCGTGACAGAATCTGCATGTGAATAGCTTATTGCAGCATGCAGCAACAAGCTTGCAGTTTCTTTTGTAATGCTCACAGCCAAATATTTGTTTCTCTGGGTCTCGGTATGAAGGAACACATCCAGGTCGTTGTGTACATCCATTATGTCCTTCGACACTTGGTTGTGGTGATTTCTGCTGGGCAGCTATCCAACGGCTGAAATTTACAAATTTAGAAATATATATAATACAGAATTATTTTCTGTATTCTTAGGGGAGATAACAGTCAACTTATTTACTTTATTTTTAAATAACAAACCTGGTCATGAGATTTTTGGATCAGATAGGCCTTCCTCCTTGGATCAAGTGTAGAATCTCGAGAGACCTTTCGAATCTCAGCCTCGAGCTCACTCTGGTTCATTCGGAAGATGTCCTTCCAACCAGGCCTAAACATCTGCTCACTTTGTTCAAGATTCTCCTGAAAATGACTTTCTACAAGGCCAAAGCAAAATATCTCAGTGACATAGAAATCCCGTCCACCATTCTAGAGGAGAGGAAAACCAACTGAACAAACCTTCTGAAAGGGTAGAAGTTTTGTCTGATGGATCAGATGAAGTTGAAGGCCCCTTCCACCATTCATTTAGCCATTCATCAAACATGGTGTTTTTCGTTGCTTGCTTCCATGTATCCAGCATCATGTTCTGTTCCTCTAGACTAAGTGCAGATGTAACCCAAGGTAACATTGACTGCAGAACCTCAGCACCAGTAGTTCCAATTATACGCCCAATAATCTTATCCTGCTCGTCTACAGAAAAATGTTTATCGAACAATGGCCACAATTCAAGTTCTTCTCTATGAACATGATTTGATAAAGTGACATGGACAGATTTGCATAATCCTTGAAGTTTTGTCAAAAGTTCATTACGCTTCCTAGCCCAATCAATCTCATTATTTGAAATATCATTTGTTCCAGCTTCAACATCAAGAGGATGGCTCAAACCATCATCTAGTTGAGAAAGTTCAGATAGGACAATGGATATATCTTGGAACAATTCTTCTTCCTGCTTATGATCAAGAGTGTATGAATGACTAACATTGTGCAATGTCTCCTTTGATTCAAGAGCAGGAAATACAATCTCATCTTCAGCATTGCTGTGTGCTCTATATAGACCCACAGTAAACGAAACCTTCCGATAAATTGGCGAAGGCAAGATTCATTCCCATCAATAAGCTTTCCAGATTCCGCGTCCCAAAAACTCTAGATCCTTACGAATTGCCTTGTGGAATTTGAATATGGTATCAATTGGCTTAGAAATGCTATCTGGGCCAGATAATACTGCATCTGTCTCCCATGAAAAAGGCTTGAATATAATGAAGGTGCAGAATTATTGTAAGGCAGAGAGCGAAAAGGATTTTGCAGGGGTAGATGAATTAACACCATAGCTACTTTCTACTCTTAACCTCGGAATGTAACAGGGTCTGTTGTTACATGGCGAGGCTTCAGCATCAGCATTTTGTGAGCAGTGACTTCTGTTAATATTAGTGCTAGATTCTCCGTGACTTGCTCGCTTAACTGGTTTCGGAAAAGCTCCATTGCTACTTACATAACATGGACAGAATGACTGGCATGTTTGGGAACCATTTCCATTTGATGCACAGCCGACCGCTCCTGATGTGCATATGAACTTTCCAGGGTTGGATGTGTCCTCCAGACGACCTTTGCATGCCCAGCCGGAGAGAAGGGTAACCAATGCACTTTCGGAGGAAGGTGCTGCGATGCATTCAATAAATATAAAAATTAAGAAAGCTATGCGAAGCTGTTGTGTTATTCAAGAGAGGTAGGAACATAACAGAGAGACAACCTGCTAATCGCATATTCTGAAGAAAAGACGCTGCCTCTGCATCATTCAGCTTCACTACAAACCATGGTAGAACACGTTCCAACAGCTTTAGTGGCATGACACATAGACTCTGGTATAAAAAAACAAGTTCCCTCTCCCTGTTTCTCTGGTGAGAATTTTATCCTAGCTTTAGGAAGTACCTGAGTAATAAAGGAAAACAAGACCTGATGATCTGTTGGGCAAGTAGGGTTAACGTTCTGGTTGATAGGACAGCAGTCCCAGCTTCTATAGTACTAAACTAACCTTTATTTCCTCATCATTGAAGTGACTCTCAATTTTCTGCATTATTTCGTCAGCTTGTGAACATAACTCAGAATGAAAATCAACTACAGTTGACTTGGCTCCTGTGATTTGAATTTGTTCAATTAAACTCCTAAATTCATTTAACCGCTGTTCTTCTTCAGCATGCTCCTGTGCAAAAAGATAATTCACCATCCACTGCAGGGAATATAACTTGATCCTCGGCAATACTGCAGACCAACAAAAAATTGACTGATGAAACTAAGAAATCAAGATAATAGACTTCACGGAGAGCACAAAAAAACAATAGAGTTGGATATGAAACATCAAGTTTTTTACCAAAACAATAAGCTATATTATCAAGAAGAAAAATAAAGAATATATTCTTAGCATATGGCTAGTATTTCCACTTCTTAACTATGGCATCTGGTGCGTTTAAAGCATGTATCAGAACATTAACAATTTGTTGTCACAATACATGTAATATTTGTGCAGCCGAATAGGTATCAGCAAATCTAACACGATAAAAAGAATATTGACATGAGTTGAGTTTCAAAGCATCATACCTGTGGAAAATGCACACATCTGCAATAAATTGCAGCCTCATATTAAAGCCTGCTATGTCAGAAAAATCTCCAGACTGCTGGATCCTTTTCGTCTCTTCTGCTATATCACTCAGTTCTCTCCAATGGCATTGTGCCAATACATAATTTCATCAATTGGATGTGTGACAAGCTGATTAGATTCTGTGGACTTCCTCTTTCCAATCTTGGAGTGTTCAAGTGAACATACATGTTTATCTGTTCGACCAGAGCTAGACTCAAATGTAGAACTGCTTTCTGAATAAGGATCACTGATACCTTGTGCTATTGTTCTGAATGATTTCCCTCCAAACCACGTGAAAACAATCTTCACAAAGTAAAGAAAACTAAGTTAAGTGAGATACATAAATAACTTTACAAATGGAAAGTTAAGATGTGTGATGCCAATCATCTGGACCTCTTGGAGGAGTTTTCTTCAGGAACTATTTTACTTAGAGAGTCAAGAATATCTTGATTCTCATCAGCTGAAACTGAAGCAGATATCCATGGAAGGAATTTTGCCATCATATTTACAGGGATACTGCACAAGAACTGCCAGACTAAATCTGCTTGCTCTTCGTGTGAAAACTTCTTAATGAGCAAGGGGAAGACCTGCAAAGTTTTCAGAAGATTAGACCCCCAAGGCCCTAGCTGCTACAACTAAGGATGGGATTGTGAAGTAACTACAGTTTCATCATGTTTAGCATGCTGCTCAGAAATGTTTAGAACTACATATGGGAGTAAACTATAAAATTATGGATGACTTTTCCTCTCTAACGTGTACAAGAACCATGTGTCATGCCTCAAATAGAGGAACTGGCTTAATTGCAAAAATACTGTTATAGACAACAGAGAACACAAAAAGGTTGACAGATATTCCTTATTCCTTATTAAACTAATTGAGCATGCCAACATTGATGGTGTTTGGCAGGAGCTAAGGATCTGTCCTTGCTCACTGCAAGGGGCATTTAGTTTCTTATATTAGCCCGCTCGGTCGTTGTATTCTCAGTTTCAGGTGATGAAATCTTAGAATTCAGGGTAGGGGTGGTGAGAGGTGTGAGTGTGTTTGGGTCTCTGTATGACTCTTTTTCTTCTACTAATACAATGATATGCAGATCTCCTGTGTTCAAAAAAAAAAGCATGCCAACATGTCTGTCTCATACAACCACTTGATAGAGAAAACTGAAGGCCTGCGAGCTATATTTCAATATTTCATCAAATTGCATTTAAAAAGGCAGGACAGATTAAGCAGGGAAACAGGAATACCTGTTCTTCTTCCTTGGACATATGTTGGGTTACAAACGTCCGAATTGCTCCAGTACAGGATGCAAGTTCCCTCGAATAGCATCATCATTCTGCACATCCAGCTGTAGCAGAGTGAACAAATGTGCGAAGAGATCATTTTAAGCCTTTGTGTTCAAGAGAATATGTCCCTGCGACATTTTTCACTCGAATATCTAGTGCTGGAAAAATAACCTGCAATCATCAACAGAAAAATCTTATACCACAAATGTTCTGTGCATCACAACAGGCTTTCAGCTGGCCAATAATTTACACAAATATACAGACCTATGGGCATTAAAATCAGCAATTAATCTATCTATGACAAAAGCATGCAAGGTCCATGCTTTGAACAATTGGTATAATAGGCCTAGGGAAGCATTTCCCTATATGACCGTATGAAACAGGAACAGTAGTTGTAACTGCATACAGGAACATATTTGTTTGTAACATTTGCACTATGTGGATTGCACCCTTCATTTGTTCCAAACACGAAGATTCTAACAGGAAGAGTTGTTTCTTAGAAAATAAATAAATAAATAATGTTCTCCACTGTAAACAATTCACATTAGCCATGGTACTCTAACAAACAAAATGAAACAAGTAATTGAGGTGAAACCGAAAAAGTAAGATGCAGTCAAGGTTGACAGTTTAGTTTAAGGCATAACTAGACGTTCACATCAGAATGACAGCAAAATCCATCAAATCGACACTGATGTCACACAACAGCTAATTGTTTACAGTCACACGGCCTGTTCACGTACACGCATATCAAACTGCAATTGGGAATAATCAAATCCCCAGCTACCGATCTACACTTGAAAACTCTTTCCGTTTTCAGATCATGTCGACGCAACCGCAATTCAGCCCGAACAAGGAGATCCTCTGAACCTAAGCGACAATTCCGCAATCTGAACACTTCCCCAACCGCAATTACCACAATTCCCCTGGCCCTGGGTCATGTGCACAGGGGGACTCGTAGCCGTCACAATCTCAGTACGAAACCACTGCGAAACAAAAATGCGACGAGAGGAAGAGCAGAATCCCCGGCGGCGCGCCGCGAACCGCACTACGTACCGCGTCCTCGGCGTCGCAGTGGTGCCTGTAGACGGTGAAGAGGAACCGGCATCGCGCCTCGAGCGCGGGCACGTCCCCGCCCGCGCGCCCCGTGGTAGCGAGCCGCACCGCCGCGGCGTGTATCCGCTCCAGCTCCGCGCGGATCGCCTTGTGGAAGTAGACGAAGATGAGCACGGGCGCCTCGGCCGCCGACCCTCCCGCGCCGCCCTCGGACAGCGGGGGGTGGGGACCGCGGGATCGCCGCCGCGATTGGGCCCTCCCCGGCCAACGGCGTCGCCATGGCTGTGGCTGCGATGCGCCTGAGCTCCTTGTTTGGTGGTGGTGGCGTCCGACTCAGAGCTCAATTGGCTCAGAGCGTTCGATTGGCTTTTTTTTTTAACAGTTGATTTGTTGTTTTCTGACCCTTTCTGTTCTGTGGGCTGCTTTATGCTCGCGGCCAATGCTCCGTTTTTTTTTTTTTTTTTTTTTTTTTGACACGACAATGCTCAGTTGGTGTAATGCCTTTCTAACTTTCTAGAATTCTACTAGTGGGATTGCATTTTAAGGTGGAGAGCATGTTTGACTTGTCTAGGTTGAGAAGGCACGTTGGACGTGGTACATATTAGTTGTATTTTTTGTTGAAAAAATAGTTTTATTTTCAAAATTTATACTCCATTTATTAAAAAAAAAATAAGTGCACTCAGAAGTCAAATCTATTTAAGTTCAACTAAATACTATATACATGGAATATAATATATATGTTATTCGAAGATATAACTACTTTTTATATAACGCTAGGTCAAATTTAAAAGAGTTTGTCTTTTTAAGGAACGTAAGGTGCGTTTATTTTGGAATGAAGAGAGTATTCTATGTCAAGATCTGATATAACATCAACGAGTAGAGACATTTTGTCCTCTACCTCTCTTCTTTCATCTCTCACTCTCATCTTTCCTTCACTCTCTACTCTGTTCGTTAGTCTCTCTTACTAGATCCTTCCCTTCATCTCTCTCTTACTCCTCCCATACTTCCCAGGCTACTCGTATCCTTAATATCTGGTCCGATCCATCAGTCTTTTACTCATCACTCTCTAATCATTTCGTCGCTTACTTTCACTCTTTTTTGAATTTAGAGCTGCAAACCATTTGTTGTCACTGCATCCCGGCCTCGTCCGTCAGTCTCTTACTCCCTCTATCGTTGGAGTTGCTTTTGTTGTGGGGTGTAATAAAACTCAACAACGATGACACCATGTGTCACTTGTTTGGTTGTCGGGGCTTGTTGGGACCTATCGGACTTATGATAAGTTCCGCGAGTTCGGTAACGATGACTCCTACTCATTTTAAGGTTTCTTCAAAAAAAATTGCAACTAGAAAGACCTCGATCGACCATCCAAAAGAGGAATAAAAACAAAAAAATCGTTGACGTACGTGCCGTGGCTGCCCATTCGTCCAAATTCATGCAGCCCATGCACACATGTGAGATGAGATGTGACCCGCCACCTGCTGCCATGTCAGCTGCTTCAGGTACGTGCTGCCTCGGCGTAGCCTCGTAGGAAAAGGAGAGACGGCGTGCCGCGCCGCGCGCTTAATTAGAAAATCCTATGTCTCCGATAGGATAGTGTATTAGCGTGTCTGATAGTACGTAGTAGCATGCATGGGACGTTGACAACGAATTTAACCAAGTGCAGAGTTCATTTATTATTATGATGTTTATCTGTCGAGCCAGCCCGGCCAGATATCGTATCTGACGATCGACCTCGCAGTCAACATTTGGGAGACTGTTGAAAGATACTGTTGGTTTCGTCCTAAAATATAAAGTATTTAATCAAACTATATAAATTTTTATTAAATTTACAGAAAATATGTTGTTCGGTATTTATAACACGTATATAGGTATGTATTATTAAAATGTGATGATACTTGTATTGGTACCATAAATACCGATATTTTCTCTCTCTGTGTCTGTATATATGAACTTGGCCAAAACCGAAATGACTTAGCTAGAATTATATTTGTTTTCTAGATAGAAGGGAGTATATATATACAGTTACTCCTCCAGGAGTAGAACAAAGCACCAGAAAAAGGGGGGCTCCTGTTGCCCTCCACGTTCCCAAAGGGTTGCTCTCAGATATAATAAATAATGATACTAGTCCTTGTTTGTAGTGATCAGTTTAACTAATGTATTCTGGTCCTTGTTTGCACTACCAGCAGGGCAGGACAGTCTGGTGATCAATTAAATATCTATATATGCATGGCCAGATTGCAGGAGCAAGATCATTTGAGTATTTATACTGTATGGTGTGATTTTTGTTTGTGACGCGTGACAGTGCGTGGGTGGTGACTGCTGACTGGTGGGTAGGCGCCTTACCCACCTTGCGTCGTCATCTAGTTTGGAAAAGCAGTCATTGTAACTTTTACTCCCAATTATAAATCATTTTGATATAACTCTCTCCGTCCCTATATTTATGTATAGATATAGATATAATAACATATGTAAAAAAATCTATATAGAGAAGTAAAAAAAAAGTCAAAGGACTTTATAATTTGAAACAGAGTTAATAGATAGCAACATAAATCCATTGGACTACATAACAACAAGCTTAAGGAAATATTAAAAAAAAAAAGCATTCGACCCAGGCGCGCCCAGGGCTCAGGTGGAGCCATGGAACCGTGGGGTTAGCTGGTGGCCAATATCTACAACTACATGAGATAGTGGCCAATGGGCGAAGCTACAATATATTTAGTGCTAATAGGTCATGATGACCCCATCCATTTTCAAACAAGACACCAGTGGCCATCTGGTCTAGCTTCGCCCCTTGTGGAGGTACCTTCTGTTGGAAATAGTTAACGACAGGAAATAGTCAGAGCACAACTCAAATAATTAGAGCACATGGCATATCAGCTTGCTTCACCTGTCTTTAGCTATGAATGCTAGAGATGAACTTTCCAATTTCTTGTGACTTTCTATTTACATCCAGTGCACCGACAAAAGGTCTTCCTTGTGGCCATTTCATGCATTCGGCTTGCTTTCGTGGTATGACAATATAGTAGCAATTCTCATTTGCTATTATGGATGTGTAAAGTGCTACTCTAATGCATTCGATCTTCGCAAACCTTTTGTTGACCCACCAAATGACACATAGCTCAACATGAAGTACTTCATCATCACCACAGACGACATACATGTAAGTTTGAGTTGCTAAGCTCGGCCGGGGTAGAAACCCTTGTGACCACTGGCGGAGCCAAGGGGGATGGCAGGGGCCATACCCCCAACATCATGCAATTTTTTATTAATATGTAGTAATATGCATTAGAAAGATATAACAAAAAGCTTTTATATATATTTTTTTTCCATGACTTCTATACCATAAAGTCGCAAAATTTCATAAATTCTCTTTGGGCAGACTTTATGTATAATAGTTCAACACTGACGCCATTACAGAGGCCATTACAACAATTAAAGAAGATAAAGCTAACACGACATAGCTCAACACAAACACCTTTGTGACCATCACGAGCATAGTACCGACAGACGTAGGTCAACATGCAGCAGGTCAACAAAAGGTTTGTTAACCACAAATGACACATTTGGTGGGTTACCACAACTCATCGTGCCATGAAGACTTCATCATTACCACAGACGGCATACAGGTAAGTTTGAGTTGCTATGCTCGGCAGATTATAAACTCCCAAACACTAGACCCTTTGCAGAAACGAAAAACGAGCTCATCACCTTGAGATATATTGTGCTCCTTAATGAAAATGTCCCACTCGCCTGTAATCCTTAAGTACTGTGACCCGTACCAACTCGCCTAGTGAAGTGAAGGCTACTGTTTTCTTCTCCTTCAACAGCAATTTGGTGTATTGTTTGGAGAAATACTGTAACAGAGGACCTTGTCAAATTGTGGATTAAACGGGGTAGAAACCTTGAGACCACTGGCGGAGCCAGGGGATGGCAGGGGCCATATGCCCCCACCCACCCAACATAATGCAAATTTTTATCTAATATGTAGTAATATGCATTAGAAAGATATAACAAAAGTTTTTTTTATATTTTTTTCCATGACTTCTAGACAATAAAGTCGCAAAAAGTTCATAAATTTTCTTTGGGCAGACTTTTATGTATAATGTTTGGCTCTGTTGTGGACAAACACGGTCGTCTATCACATAAGTAACAACATGTACGGTTAAATGCTAAATACTGAATAAATTTAGAAAATAAAAGCCTAGCCCAGGTCCAAAATTTTAGGCAAACAAACAATGATTTTTTTCTTATATGGTTTAAAACTCCTCGACCGGCCTCTATGCATAATTTCTGGCTCCACCACTGGCCAGTCGTTCATAGCGTCCAAAATGGTCGGGTCACTTGTGAATAATTGTGATATTGATACTCTGTGACTATGTGATCTTACAAAACCGAACTGATCCACTAATATGTGATGGTGGTTGCACCATTAGCCCGGCCGGGTCCGGCCAAACTGGTCCCTGTCGGCTTATACACGGAGAAATGCCGACGGTGACGTTTTGATTAGTTGACAACAAGGACTGCCGAGGTGGGAGCCCTAGGTAATGCATGCTATTCCGATGCACCCACCCATCTGATATGCTTTTGCTGATTACACAAACGAACAAAAAACGTGTCGGCCCTGGGTCGCATATCCAAGACTAGATCGACCGTGACGGAATTTTCTGCACGCCTTTAATTTGCTGGCACTCTGAACTCGATCAGGCGATGGACGAATGATGATCGATGACATGTCTCGACTCTTTTTTTTTTTAAGAAAAAAAGAAATCACGAGAAGCTAGCGTGAATCATGCACGGGCCACGGCATGCCGTCCTGGACTCCTTTTTTCAGGTGATGACTTGATGAGACCTGACTGCCTGAGCTAGCTCCTCCTACTTGCGGCGTTGCCAAGCCAAGCCGGGAGGGATCGCATCGCATCGTCGCATATATGCCAAACGAATTCGCCGCGGCGAGATCATATTCGCGGGCCCAACGCCACGCAGGTAGGCGATGCGCCCTGTGTCCTCTTTCGGCGGCGGAGCCGCGCCGGGCGCGGCGTGTGCCGCCTCGCGCGCCGGTCGCGGTGGCCTCGTGGCGACGCTGGCTCGCCGCGAGGAAACGGGTGCACGACGGCGGGCCCGGCACGCGCGGCACGCGCCCCTCGCGTGTCTGCCCTGCGCTGCGCTGCTTCGCGGGTGGCGCACACGCCGTCAAGTTCACGTACGCGCACCGAGCAAACCACCGGCGCTCCGCGTCCTGGGTCTGGGTCCAGCCGTCCAGCGCAGACGCCAGGAGAGAGCAGCGCGCTGGGGTTTGTTGGATACGACTAGCTGGGCCGCAAGATGGGCAAAAGCGAAATTCCAAGAATTCTGGCCCGTTGCGTCTGGCTGAGTAGGCCGAGCTCTGAAAAGACTGATCAACCGACTCACAACACAAGGGCCGTGGATTCGTTATCTGGTCTAGCTTAGGAATTAATTCCTCTAGCTTCAAATTTATAAGGGGCGTCTCCAATGGCGGCCAAATAGCTAAATTTAGGAGGAATTTATCGTATCAAATGCACTTTTTCAAATAGCTAGCTAGATGAAGTATAAAAAATAATATAAAAGTAACATGTTGATTGGCTCTCGAGGAGAGAGACCAAATAGCTGCTTACTTCTCAAATAGCTAGCGACTAATAAATATCTACTCTAGCCCGCTCCTAGAAACATCTCTCTCACATAACTCTCAACGACCATTGGTTAGGGGCTCTCACCCGGGGTTCAAATCCCGGGTGCGACACTATCCTCGGATTTATTTCGGGGATTTTTATCGCTTATGCATTAAGTGGTAGGCGACGTCCCCGTCGATAGCGAGGCGCCGTGGTGACTTCCGAAACTTCAAGATTTGCCGGCTCAGTCCTTGAGAGGTGCTCATAGGGGTAGGGTTTTGCGTCGCGTGTGTTCATAGGGGTGAGTGTGCGTGCGTGTTGAGCGCCTGCGTTGTCTTGTGTAATCTCAAAAAAAAAAAAAAAAAAACTAGTGTTTATTTTTTCTTATTTAGATGTCTCATCTAGCTAATGATTTGTAAAGTGACATTGATAGCCAATAGAATTGTTTCTAGCTAGCGATTTGGTAGAATCATTGAGACGCCCTAAGGGGCGTAGTCCATAGACCTTAGGGCTTTTATTGCCCATGCAAAAAAAAAAAAAAAAAATGTATTCATTCATCTTAATATAGACATCCAAATAAGCCCTTTTATTAAAAAATGTTAGCACAATGCTTATTCAAAAAAAATTTGCAACGCTGATTGGAGACTTTATTTTTTTTTAGTAGAACGCTGATTGGAGACTTCAGCAAGGAAGATGCTACCAAAGTTCAAAAAGGGAGGCAATCTTCTACCCTACTAATACACCAACTTCGCCTATTCAAATCTATTCAAATCTACGCCCAGACATTTAAGCTTAATCTTCTCTCATACTCAAACACCATCCGACGACAGGATTAAGTGTATGGTTCACTCATGACAAATCTCGTGCATGCAGCCTTCCTCCTCCTACCGCACAATTTCTTCTGGCCTCAAATCACGCGTGCCCTCTAATCGCGTTGCCTTCCTTCCCCACGGCACACCCAAAAGCCGCCGGCCGCCTCTCACACACTCCTTCCCCATCCTCGTCAAATTCTTCTCCGAGGAGCGCGCAGCGTCTCCCCTCCCCTCCAGTCGCGTCGTCCTTTTCCCCCCTCCGCTCGAGCGATAGAAGCAGCGGACCTGACTTCCGACGCCGCCAGAACGTCCCGGCGAGCTCCTTACCTCCGGCTCGGCGGCAATGGATTGATCTGATAGATCCGGATCCCCTCCACGTACCCACACCATTTTTCTTCTTATCCATGGGGAAAAATCATAGGGTTTGACTGACCGGCGATGGCTGCGCCGGCGGCACTCTCTGGCGCTGGGTGACGCCTTCGCGGTCCTGGAGGACGCGGGCGCCAGCCACCGGGCAAGGCGAGGCCGCGGCGGGACACGCCTCCTGTGGGCTAGGAGAGCCGTGACCGCCATGCTGTATGCGGGGCTGGCACGCCTCGTGTGGGGCTAGGTGGTCGTCTCCTTCACCTGGTTCGTCGGTACTGCCATGGACAACATCTGCTCCTCCTTCACGGTATGCCCCATGCTGACAGGGATGCTGAGTGACCTACTCTCTGGTTACCAATTTTTTTATTCCTGATCTGGCCAGTCGTGCGAGCTGGCAATTTCTGTTTCAAAGGATTCAATGTTGTGTCATCAGTCTACAAATTGACGTGCGCAATCTGCTAAATATCTTTGTCTGCTATTGGCTGGCAGGAAGTTGAGGATATTCCCGGTCCAAGGAAATGAAATCTTGTTAATTGAATTCTTAGAATCAAAATAGGCTATGTTTTGAAAGGTAAATTTTGTTTCAACTACAGATAATTTCAGTTTCTTTTTTTTGGGAGACGTCGGGCCACTTTTTGCCTTGGTATTTATATGAGGAAGAATTTAGAAAATTAGAATCAACGCTACTCATCAAGTCATCATGAACCTGTTCTTCTAGAAATTCTTGACTTATTTTTTACGAATTTTATGGACAATAGCAGCTGCATTACAACATTTTTTTTTTCAAGAAAGTTCTTTTGTATTATCTTCGTAAGGACATGATTCAGGCATTAATACTATCCTTTTGTTTCATTCACTCTGCTAATGTATATTGCTGGAATTGGCACACAGGTAACCTCTGTTTGTTATCGATCTTGCCGCATGCTGGAAGCCTGGAACTGTCTACAGACTGCAGTGATCTTCCTTGTTAGTGAGGCTGACTTGAAAGAAATATCTGGTGACTTTGTGTTTATATTGAATATACTCAAGGACAATAAAACTATATTTGCATGCCCAGATGCTCAGTCCCAATTTCCTTGTTGAATGTAGAGCACCAGCATGTTCTGGGTGATGCCTGAGTCAATGCAGCGTGCCTACGACAAGATGAACTTGGTGCCCAAGATCCTTCTACTCATGTAACAGAGGCTACCATTTTTTTAATCAGTAACCTAACAGAGGAGTACTTAATTTTGTCTTGCTTTGAGGAGTTTGAGTTGCATTGCTTCACTTACATAAGCGGTTCTCTGAATATGAGTGTTTTTAATGGTATCTGTGTAGACTGACAACATAGAAAATACTAAATTTAGCATTTGGGAGGATTAACATTCATACTCAAATGAGTACCTGAAAAGGTGAGATGATATTTCAGGATGTAATTGTTTCCATCAAGTTTGAACAATCAATACCTTTGTCCTAAACCACTAGAGATTTGTTTGGTTTCTGTTTTTAGTTTCTGAAGTTTGTGTTAGGTTGTTCATTGATGAGTACTGCCGCGCAAAAATAGTGCATAATAGATACATAGTAGCATTGACTAATTCGAGGCCGTGGCACTATTCTGAGTTTTTAGGTTTGATACATATTGTGTTTTGATGACTTGTTGGATCCAACCATCAGAAGTTGGCTGGATTGATTCCAACCTTCTAGATTTAGCTCATGAATGGTGTTGAAATTTAGTTGGAATAAAATCGAATCAGAGATCCTATATAATTGTTCTTTTGGTTTTACTTGTGCTGTTAGCTTTATGTGGGAGAGGTTGCTATGATTCCTAATAATGTGATAAAATGTTTTCCTGTGGGGATTGCTTATATATGTTCATGCAGATCGATGTAGTGGATAATTTGGTTTTTCTATTTGCATTGCAAAGTGGCTACAATAGCCACTCAGTTTCAGGTTTGTTGAGAACGGTAAGATCAGTTGGCCTTATTATTTAATCTATTTTCTGATACAATTGTTTCTGAAACATTGCAGGGATAGCTTAGCCGCTTCAACCTGCTTTGCTACTGGTTTGCATTGGCGTAATGGTCTGGCTCACAGTTTTGCGGTGGAAACTGCATCTTCAGAGTTAATAATGCTCACGATAGATGCAAGAGAGTTATTAGTTGATACTCCATTTTATATACAAGGGAGTTGATGATATAGGCATACAGTCATACATCAGTGTAGTGGTATGGAGCTGTAAAGTTTAGTCGCTACCGCTAGGACTCTATAGAAGTAATTAATGATTGATCATAAGGCAAGCATACCATAGGAAATGTGATGTCCATGAAAACTCCCTTGAGAAAAACACAAGAAATAGGAGTTCTAATTTGCATATATATATTCTGGATTCTTGATACAATATCAATTGAATCTTGATGAAGGTATAAGATAACATCCAGTCTTGCATGTAATCTTTATTTGAAATACCAGGTTGTTATTGGAATCATGTTTTTTTATTCTAATATTATAACATGTATGATTTTTCAAAATCATTAAAGTATGAACACCATTTTGGTTATTTAATTTGTGTTGTTCTACATGCCACCGTAAGCGTTAGCACGGGCATTATACTAATCTTGTAAAATTTATCCTCCAAAAAACACGCCCGTGCAGCGATATAAGAACTTTTTTTTTAAAAAATAAAAGATCGCAAATCTTATACGTATTCGAGAAAAAAAAAAGTTCAAAAAGGTAACATCCTCTGAAAGTCAAGTTTCAAATCATTACCATGGCAATTATTTAATTTCATTTATGCTGAGGTATTTTGAAAGCGAGCTTAGCTTGTACTTCATTAAGAGGAGTTAGAAAAGTTTTTACACGACTTGTCACAAACCCATAGCAAGATGCCGTGAGATTGTTACAAGTAAGCACACTTAACAAAAAGACACCGCTCTAACGACGGAGCTACTCAGATGTAAACTAAGGAGAAAACAATTGTGCTACAAGGGAGAGAGGAGAAGGCCCCTATCAAACGGACAGTAGCACCGCCACCACTGGCTGGATGCCTCTGAAGCCGCCATGCGCCCATGCCTCCGCCTTAGCGCGAATGACCTGGAAGAGCTGCAATGGCGTGCGTGGAGGCGGAGTCGGAAGTCGCCGGTTGCGCTCCTTCCAAGTCTCCCGAGAGACGAGGAGCACAAGGGAGTCAAAGGCCCGCCTAAGGCGATGCGGCACCCGGTGCGCGGCCCCGAGCCACCAGTCGACAAGAGTGGAGTCCGCGGATGGGCAAAGGTGCTCCATCCTACGCGAGAAAGAAGGGAGTGCCACACCTGGAGAGTGTAGCTGCACGAGGTCAGAAGGTGGTCGATGGACTCGTCGGCCTGCGAGCAAAGGGTGCACTCGGTGGATGCTTGGAGGCCATGACGCCTCTTCCGATCGGCCGTCCCACGGCCGCCCATGCAAGGCCGGCCAACATAACAACTTGACCTTCGGCGGGCGGGCGCCTACCAAACCTCCTTAGCCCTCGCGGCGCGTTCCTTCCAGCGAAGAAGAGCTAGTAGGCCGAGGAGCTGGAGTACTCGCCATTCGTTGTCCATCGCCCAGACGAAGTGGTCCTGGACATCCGGCTGAAGGTGCACTCCGTGCAGGGCGTCCCTGAGGCGGAAGAACTCATCTATGTCCGCCGCCGTCTGCGCCCCGGCAATGTCCCGCTTACACTGGTCATTGCGCAGCTTCACGAACAGTCCGCCCGCGACGGCGACACCCAACTACCTTGAATAGGTTGGGTGCGAATCCACAGATGGCCCCATCAGGGAGCCATGCATATGCATCCGTCTAGAACACTTGTATACCAAATTGTTTGGCAATTTATAACTGTTTACCCAATTATTATTGGATAATACCGCATTGTATTTTGGAGGACCTAGGTTGAGTACTTGAGTGTTTCCGAAAAGAAAAATCCTTGACTCAACAAGCAGCAGACACATTACCAGCTGCCACTCATCCAATATACTGTGACAATAATTCCAAATCCAATATATACATTTACACGGTGTATGAAAGATGTAAAGAGTGACATGATTTACATCAACCGGAAGGTCAAAATCATGTCTCCTATTTTTACAAGATCTCAACAAAATGACACGCATCAAGTCATATTTTTACAAGATCTCAACAAAATGACACGCATCAAGTCATGACATCTTTTGGCCCCAGATCTTATCGTACTCTCCTAGACTACTACCGTGCACTCGTCAAGGTGCTCAGTGTCATTGGCTACTACTGGGGGTTGTACTCATGCTATCCCACGGAGCGTGCACGGTGTCAGGCGAGCGCGGCGCGACGAGCGCGTCTTTCTTCTCGCCGATCCCGTCCTCCTGGATGCTCCTGAGGGCGTCGAGCACCTCCTTGATCGGCGGCCGCATCTCGCCGTTCTGCTGCAGGCACCGGAACGCCAGCTCGGCGACCATCGTCATGGCCTTCCTCGTCGCCTCGTCGGAGCCGTACCCGAGGTCGAGGTCTACCAGCTGCTCCAGCTGGCACTGCTGGATCTTGTTCATGGCCATGCCGGCCAGGTTGATCTCGTTGCGGTCGCGGGTCACGTCCACGGCGGGCTTCGACGAGATGAGCTCCACGAGCACGACGCCGAAGCTGTACACGTCGCTCCTGTCCGTCAGCTGGTAGCACTGGTGGTACTCCGGATCCACGTACCTGCACATGCCACCATTGCCACGACGGTAAACAACAGAGAAACACGAGCTTCGATCTCGCTGTCAATGGCGTCAACTGTATCCAGTTCGATCGATCAGGATTCAGGTCATCGGCCATGGCGGCTTTTATTTACCCGGGGTGCCCTGCGGGGCGGTGGAGACGTGGGTGACGTCGAGCGGGAAGAGGCGGGACAGCCCGAAGTCGGCGACCTTGACGTGGAAGTTGGCGTCGAGGAGGATGTTGTTGGTCTTGACGTCGCGGTGCACGACGGGCGGCTCGACGGCGTGCAGGTACGCTAGCGCCGCGGCAGCCTCGACGGCGATGTTCAGGCGGAGCGGCCAGGAGAGCGCGCGCTCCTCGGCGCGGTGGCCGTGCAGGTGGTCCGCCACCGTGCCGTTGGGCACGAACTCGTACACCAGCAGGAGCTCGCGGCTGCGGCTGGAAGTGCAGCCGTAGAACAGCACCAGGTTCGGGTGGCGCAGGCGGGAGAGAATGGCCGCCTCGTTCAGAAACTGCTCCACGCGCCGGCAGCTGTTGTTGTACAGGCGCTTCACGGCCACCACGCGCCCATCTCGGAGATGCCCTGATGAACACACATGGAATCCACCAATTACATTACATCTCGCCTTGTGGCTTGCTCATAGTATTTCAGTGTGATGTGTACCTTTGTACACGGTGCCGAAGCCGCCATCGCCGATCTCCATGGTGCCACTGAAGCTGTCGGTTGCCTCCTCCAGCTCCTCGTACGTGAAGTGGTGCGTCTGCAGGCTGTGGACGCTGCCGGACTCCATGTCAGTGCTACCTCTGGAACGCGGCGTGCCGCCGGAGGCAGTGGGCTTGAGGAGCCTCGAGGACGAGCTCAGCTTGTACTGCCTTCTCTTGCGGATGTACAAGCACGACATGACCACAAGAAGCAGGGACAAAACGCCGGCAGCTACGGAGGTCCCTGAAGTTGCAAAAGTTTGCAAACGGTGAGGACATTTTTTTGAAGCTACAAACGGTGAGGACATTGTTCACGAAACAGCAAAAATGAATCATTTAAATGATATTTGATCGAACGATGAATTATTTACAGTTCATGTCCAATTGTCCATGCAAAGACTATAGTAGTACTGGTAGAGCAGAAAGAGGTTCAGAATTTACCTATTGCAATCGCTTTTTGTTGCTCTTCGATCCTGCAAAAGAAGTGGGAAAAAAAGGTTATGAAACAGGGCACAAACAAGTACATCAGTAACATCTTGTTCTCCTAAGTAGAGTTTATTACTACATAAACCCCCAAGGGGTCATTTTTTATTGCAATGCAAGTCGGTCATAATTTTATCTCGTTCTTGAGAGTTAGGTCCACTGTCAGCATCTGCTGCTTGTCAGCAGTACGAACTATTCAATCAGATTTGACATTAAATGTGCGTTTAGATGAAAATGAAAAACTATGTTAAGAAAACTTTCAAAGTCCAGTTCTTCGCTCGCATCGTTTTTTATCTTGTTACTGCTAGGAATGTCACTGTCATAGAGATGAGAACAGCCAATGTGGATTTCCTTTCAGGAATGGACGAAGGGTTACATTGGATGGTACTTAGTTTGCTTTTTGTATCGTCAACTTAATTAACTCTCCCATACCTACTAATCTTCAAGTCAACAATTGATTATCAGTCTAGGTGAAGTGTCAATATCAAGAAGGAAAAGTTTCAACAGACAAAGTAATGGACCAATTCAAGATGAATTTGATATTTTACATTCAGTTCATGGACTTCAGGTATGGTGTAAACAATGTCAGACTGGGTCATTTGAACCATGGCAAATATGTACCTTGAGTATACGTCACCCCCTGCTACTGCGATTCAGATTGAATTGAGTTGCTATGGGGAGCTCCCAATAAGGCAATAGAGGTAATATATTTTCAGGTCAGAACTATCCCCATACTATACCTAAATGACTCAGTCACACTAGTTTGTAGTTTTCTAGTACTAACCAACTACAGAGAGAGCAACCTTGATATGGTGACAGAAACAAGAAACTTTGTCTTGCAAAGCTTGAATTTTGGGGGACAAAAGATACCTGACGAACATGTTCCAATAACTGAACCATCAGAACAGTAACAGGTGTGATCAGTAGGACTGCTAGAGTTAAATCCACACCGCCCTCCGGAATTCTCACAGTCTCGACACCACCCCGCACCCGCCTTCCACCGCGCGGCGAACCCACCCATTATGGCATTCCCAAGGGTAAGTCCAGAGCTCCCAGCCATGGACGAGTTGTAAGGCACAAGCAGCGTGGTGCTACACGTTCCCAGAACCTCCGGCGCCACCGCCGTCCCGTTGTCCAGGCTGTAGTACGACCGGCCCCGGACAGGCACGAGAGGACATCGACCACCAACGGCAGCGTCGACGGCGATCCGCCGCCGCTGCAGTTGACGTACACCGTCAGTAACTGGTCGCGGTCGGTGTAGGCGAACAGGGTGTCGTTGATGGTGGTGTTCCGGTACGACTGCAGGCACGTCTGCTGCGCCAGGCCCTGGTCGACGAGCGTGAGCAGGCGGTTTCCGTAGTCCACGCCGGTCACCTGGAACGTCCAGACGCCGCGGGTGGATGAGTCGGCCATGGTGATCAGCAGCTTGCTGCTGCCGTTCGTGTTCGTGCAGACCAGGCGGTACCCCGGGAACGAGCAGTAGTCCGGCCGGTCGACGCCGGTCACCGACAGCGGGTAGGCGACGTCGAACTGGACTGAACCGCAGCGGTACGGCGTCGGGGTGCAGTTGCTGTACCGGAAGTAGGCGTCGTCGTCGGGTTGTGGCTGGCATTGGGGCAGTGATGTGAGGAGCAGGGTGATGAGGACCCACTCTGGGCACGAAAAACCGAAAAACCGTGCCGAACCGAGAAAAACCGAGAACCGAACCGAAAAAAGCGAAACCGAAAAATTCGTTCCTATTCGGTTCCAGAATCCTGGGAACCCGAAGAACAGGTACTTTCGGTTCCGTACCTCAGTAAGCGAAAAGAACCGAAGGAACCGATTTCGGATGAAAACGCTTACGTCGGACGCAAGGCCCAATAACGACCCACCGCGTGGAAACCTACCTCCTTTCCTCCAAAGCTCGCCACTCGGCGGCGTCCCTCCGCAGCCGCCGCCGCGCCCGTGACTCCCTCGGTCCCTCCCCTCCCGTCACGAAACGCGCCCGCGTACACCGCCCTCGCGGCCCGCGCCCGCGCCGCCGCTCGTCAGCGCGCCCGCCTTCATGCCGGCGACCGCCGCGCGCCCTCGTAGCGGCCACGCCCGGCCGGCCGCCGCTCCATCCCCGGTTCGCGAAGTCGCCGCCCAGCCAGCGCCCGCCGCCATCTCCGTCTCGATTCTTGCCGCCCGCCCCGCTTCGCGGAGGCCAGCGTGGATCAGCCGCCGCCACCTCGTCGCATGAACCAGCGAGCAAGGAGGGCATGAGGCAAGGAGCCACGAAGCTAGGCCGCTGGCCGCCGGCCTCCGCCTTGCCGCCGCCCGGCCAGTCCCCACCCCAAAGTACGCCCCCACACGAAGTACGCCCGACCGTCCGTCGCCCCCAACCCTTCCCTTCCCGGCGCGGATCTGAGCGAGAATAGCAGGCTGCTTCGGTATTTTCGGTAAGTACCGAAACCGAACCGATTTTACCGAAACCGAAATTGCTCGGTATTGACTTTTTGGAGGAACCGATCGGTACCTGATTTGTAGGAACCGAATTTCCAGTGGAACCGAGGAACCGTACCGATCGGTTCGGTAAGTACCGAATGCCCAGAGTGAATGAGGACGAGGAGTAGTGGTGCTGAATTCAGGCACTGCATTTGCTCTGAATGTGACATTGCATTTGCAGAGGGGAACGAGGGATGCCGCCCGGAGCGGAAGGTACACGGACGCTTAGCCAGAGGTAGTAGACGGTGGCCGGGTGCTGCTACTTAAGCTGGTGGTTTCTTGGTCCTTGCAATGGTCATGGCACGTTGGCATAGGTCAAGATAGGATGGCTGAGAAGTGAGAACGGAGCATGGTGTCAGTGTAGGGACGTACAGTGCGTCAGAGATTCGGTCAGTTTCTTCTCTCGGCGGCACGGCTCTAAGGAAACGAGACTCTTGGCGGTAGTGCGAGGACAAGGTCAAAGACTTGAGGCTGCGCCTCTTGCGGATTGTTGACGAACAAGACTTTTGCTTCGATTCAGGTGGCACATCGCCCGCGCTAGGTCAGAATTGGCGACAAAAACAAAGTTTTCGATCACTGCGTCCTGTCAATCTCATGAATAATTGGAGGATCGGCTGTTTGGCTTGGTGCGCCGCTGGCATGCTGCTCACCAGCTGCGACTAGGTAGGGGTCAACTTCTTCGCCGCATGGTTGCGGTTGCGTACTCCTCAAAGGATCAGAAACCACTGCGGCCAGAACCAGAACAAAGAGGACGAAACCAGACCTCTGCTCTGCAGTAGTGCAGGTTGCAGCCCGGAAACGGGAACTATGGTCTAATTGAAGTCTGGCTTTTCGACAGTCACGTATCTACCAGGTGTCCTTTTTCTCTGAAGTCTGAAATTTTGGCAGTAACAGTAGAAATGACAGAACGAGAAACTTACCGCAGTTTTGGCTACGCACGCGGCCGTCGGAGCAGAGGCAGCCGATGAACTCGCCGACCTGGTCATAGCTGCACTGCCCACCGGAGTTCTCGCAGAAGAAGCAGGACCCGGCGCTGGGGTCCCACGTCAGCTGGAAGCCCTGCTTCAGCAGCTGCCCGTAGCCATCGTTGTTGAGACGCAAGAGGTAGTCAGGGCTCACGAGCCGCCTCAGCACCGGCGCGACGACGGGCGGCTTGCACGCGCGCGGCCACTCGTCCTGCAGCCTCATGTCCGGCTGCATCACCACGAAAGACTCGGCACCACTTGGGTTTCGAAAGCTGCTGCAGTTGATCGGGGAAGGAGGACCGCCGGCGGCGGCGAAAGGGTCGTCGATGCCATGAAGACGCAGTCGTAGAAGAAGACGAGGTTGTCGTTGGCGGAGTCCGACAGGTTGAGCCACGTCTCCGTCGGCACGGTCACGTTGTGCGCCACCCTCGGGCAGTTGTCGTCGTCGGCGCCGACTAGCACGTCGGCGTCGGCGACCGTCACGGTGTGGTTGGTGTAGTCGATGTTCAGCACGGTGTAGTTGTCGCGCCCGAGCTTCAGGGTCGCGCGATGGCCGCCGTCCTCGCAGGCGATCGCCATGCCGGGGTACCCGCAGTAGGACTTGAGTAGGCCGTGTCGCCTTCCACGGCGACGTTGGTGGCGTTGGCCAGGAAGAACGGGTACCGCACCTCGACGGTGTCGCCGCAGCGGAACGACGACTTCTGACACGCGCCTTGGTTGTAGTAGTGCGCGGCCTCGTCGGCGACCGCAGGTGCTGCAGCGAGGAAGACGACGACGAGGACGACGAACGCGTCCGAGGCGAGGAGAGCCGCCGGCACTGCCATGGCGGCGGTGAGAGGTTTGTGGCGACGCGGCGTCCTTTACTTGCACCGTACGGCCGTCGGCACGTACTAACGTCGTTGATCACAAGACAAGGTCGATCGAGACGTCTGGTATGGTGTCGCGATGGCGGTGCGTTGGTGCACGACTTTGACTTGCCCGCTGGAGGCGGGGGTTGGTGGCGCGGGAACACGTGGCGGGGTGTGATTTGCTGGGAGGGAGGTTGGGTCTTCGGTTGCTGGTGGCACGCCACCGGTCGACCGGTGGATGACGTCAGTCACCCGCCCTCGCGTGTACGGCTGCACGGTGGGGATGGACCGGATCGGTCTCCGGCTCGAGCGCTGCGTTCGCGTGCTCGTTTCATTTCCGCGGCATGTTCCTCGTTTAGAATTTTTCCTTTTTTTTTGTGGGTGGTGTGCTTTTGTTTATTTGGGACTAATAATTTGGTGATTTTCGCTACTCCAACACGAAATAAGCACGCACATTTGTGATCGTGTAAAGTGGTGGGAAACATATCAGCATACTTTTTAGACCAGACACCAGCAGAGTTCAGGAGAGTAGGCCAAAAGAATAATTAAGCGGCCGAATGCTCGATCTTGTTAGGTGCTTGATGATGCGGGCACCGTGACCGAAGGAAACCAAATAAAAAAACAATTGTCATCGGGCCTCCTCAAATTCTTATATACTACTTCAACGGTCGCCACAAAGACAACATTAGGTCATCCTAAGTTGTATGCATTCATTACCTAAAATGTTGTATGCATTCATATTTTCTTTTCTGAAGAGTTATGTGATTTGGAAGCAAAAAAAAAGTGATATTGCTTTGTCACAGCCAATATTCACTCTCCTTTGTGATTTCTCATATTTCGTTTCTCTAGTATTCTCAACATTGTCTATACAATTCCCGCAGCAACGCTTGGGAATTCATCTAGTATTAACTAATAAGGATCACATGTCACTTTATTATTATTATTATTGGGAAACTGCATACTAATAAGGATCACATGTCGCTTTATTATTATTATTATTGGGAAACTGCATTCCATGTACAGTAAAGACCCTTTCAAGTAAGTCAATCCCACTATTCCGACTTGCTACTGTACTTATCAACCTAGTCCTTCATATCACAAATAGATGAGTTTTTAGGGCGGTCAACTAGTTTCACAATTACTTCCTCCATTTACAAATAAGCGCATGTTTGATATTTTGTAGTTCTTAATTGACCATTCGTTTTATTTAAAAGTTTTGTTCAAATAATAAGAGAAACAAATTACTCTAAAAATATCTCTAATGATTGAATAAGTTATAACTAAACAAATAATATTTATTAATTTTTTAAAATAAGATGAACAGTAAAATAAGAAACGTAGAAGTCAAAACGTGTACTTACTTATTCGTAGTAACTCTCCGTCGTCACTTGACTCCTCTAAATCCCCCATGCACTGGATTAACTCAAGACTCCTCTAAATCCCCCATGCACTGGATTAACTCAACCAACCAGCTACGTGAAAGGCAAAAATTATAACCCCCAAGGAGTCGAACTTCGAACTGGCGACCACCTAGCATCCAACTGAGCTAAGAGAGTTTAGTTGCTGGAGTCCACCCACCACCCTATTAATTAGGGGCAAACAGGGGAAAACTTATCTCTAATTAATCACTTCTTGATATGCACAATCATGTCTAAACACCCATCTATTTGTGATATGGAGGCCTACATGCACTCTCAAAATTAAATTAATCAGTGGTTTATAATTAAAAAGAGGAAATTTGATTTGTGGAATCAGGACCCAGGATTTGCACCACTACGTGGAGGGTGACGGCTCGCTTCTATAGGGACTGGGGAGGGCGACTACGTGGAGCACGATGGCTGTCTTCTGGGGACTGGGGAGGCCGACTACGTGGAGCAAACAAGGAAGCCGAGGTGCATGCCTTGCAGTTGCAGGACAGCTGGAGGCAGCGCAACACAGATTCCACCGTCGCTGCCATCATCTACTACATGGCCATGGAACGCCGGCCGGTGCCGGGAGGTTAACCCGGGACATGTGTGCAGTCACCGGCGTCGCCGAGAACACGATCAACCATGCGTACAGTTAACAGTGCCCGCACGCCACTTTTGGGTTGAACTAGGACGGCATTATTAGCTCTGCCTGTACATTTTAGCTTTTGGTTATAGCCGATCTGTTTCTTTAATGATATTCCCTTGTTTGCTTAACTGAGACAAATTCATCTCTCACTGGAATATATCTGTAACAAGAAAAAACATCTATCTCTGAAGTCTAAAGAGTTGTTATCCCTGTATTTGTTTGCTTGTACAAGAAAAAAAAAAACCAATTGCTAAAGTTTTCCATTGAAATTTAAAATGGTTTTTGGAGTTAGATTCAAAGGACTTAAGCCGCTTCTTCCTTCGGTACGCTCGCTTAGGTCGCAGGGGCGATTCAGTCATATATGCCTTTTTTCTACACTAAGTGTTGGGGGAGACCGTAGGCCAATTACCCCCTTGGTTCGGCTCAAAGGGCAACGAATGGGTTTCCTTTCGGTGTGATCCCGCCGTGCATGCAATCGTCGATTTGACAACCGAGGCCATGACTTTCGGTTGACGAGTCCCCGAAATTACGGTCTCGGTCCATCCAATGTTAGGGGACCGAATGAAGGCGCATCGGTCGCGACGGCCGGATGGTTAAGTCCGGTTCCGATCGTCTCATGCGCTTTAAGGCAAGTGCGTTGGTTGAGACGCCCGAAGGATAGGCCCTCGGCATATTGGGGCCGAATGGACTTGTTCGGTCAAAGGTTGCCCGAGGCTTTGCTTTGGTCTGTAAACTTTTTTGTGTCCTTTGTAGGTGACGTTCGTCGGCTTGGTGACCGGAGTGATGGCATTGGGTGCGGAGGAACCGAAGGAGGAACCAATGTGGTCCCCGAAAGTGCATATGTCCCTTTAGTGGGTTTTGGATGATTAATGAAAACACGATTAAAGGAGTAATGTGTTTACTAAGTGTTGACAGAATATGGATTGTCTCACACATACTTGTACTATAGTGTGTAAAGCCGAAATGATGTATTGTTGGAAACAATCTAGTTCAAACACAAGACAACAATGCAAATGGATTTCATGTAAAAGGCTTATCTAGTGTGGGACTCTATCATCCATCATTAAGCTAGCATGGCACATGTATTGTGAAATGAGACAAAGAGAGATTGCATATTGATTGGTCTCACATTTGGAGCTTGCTAGTTGAAAGACAAGATTAAGAAGATAAAGCTATTCATTGGATTCAACATCAAGTGACGTTTTGGTGTGAGGTAGTGAAGATAGCAAGGAAAGGCTTCGAGGTACTAAGCAAAGGTGAAGGACAAGCGACGACTTCGACCAAAGAACCTAGCTAAGGTGAAGAAGGAAGTACTTGCATTTAGTCCAAGCTAAATCAAGCCATTGGTCGTGAGATGAAGAATCAAAACCTAGTTACATTTGAAGAAGAGTGACTTGACATATTTGAAGTGCAACTCAAATTCTTGTATATGATCAAGTCACTAGCTCAAGAAGGCTTTGCTCAAAGGAAAAGTAAGATAAATGGTTGGCACCCTCAAATTGATGAAGATTGAAAGATATGACATTTCGGTTTGGAGGAATTCAACTCAAGAGCTCCAAGTTCCTTTTCATTTGAAATTGAGTTAATAGGTATGCCGTACTATTAAGAGGGATGCATCATGTTGATAGATTTATATTCATAATTGCTCAAGCCAACCCATGAGAGAATAGGGAAAGAGTGCCTTATAAACTAACTTTAGTGAGCTGTGATTGGTCATACCAGACATGTCCGGGTTGAGCTAGGTCACAACAAATTTCCTATCTTCTCTCTATTTTGGTTCAAGGGAACCGTAGTACCGATGGAAGGCGGGTGGTACCGATAGGTTTTTTCTCCGCGTGTCTTTGGTCATCTGGGACATGTCCGGGAGGCTTACCGGACATGTCTGGTATGCACGACTAGAGCCCAACGGCTAGAAAACGACTAGTTTTTCAAAGGGGCTATAAATACCCCCAAGCCTCCACCTTTGGGGACTTTGTTGATTCTGCTATCTTGCATACACGTTTTAGAGCCTTGAGAACACTCCCCAACCCTCTCTTAGTGAGTGTGTGACCCAAATTGCAATATCCAATTTGTGGGTTGAGTGAGATTCAAAATTGAGAGCAAGCCACTTCTTGAGCACTTGTGCATATTGTCGATCTCGTGATTCACATTTGTTGCTCTTGGATTCTTCGGTCCTAGACGGCTAGGGCGTCACCGAAGAGCACCCAAGAGATTGTGGTGTGCCTCAGAAAGTTTGTACCGGCCCGATTCTGCCGTAACAGATCATCTACTACGACGAGGGAAAGGAGTTGGAAAAGACTCCGGCTAGAGTGACCTTCGTGGTCGAGAAGGGCTCACCACCAGCTGCCCATAGCCTCCTCAACGGAGAGTAGGTTCTCGGTAGAGAACCGAACTTCGGTAAACAAATATTGTGTCACTTATCTCCTTTTGATATTTGTGATCGACTTAGATTGTGCTAGCTCATGTGCAGGTGTATTTTGTGAGATACAACTCTTAGTAGGTCCCTACAGCTTGGAGCAAAGATTGGAATCAGAGACAACAAGTTTGGAGCTAGCTGTGCTGAACCCGTGCATCTTGGACATGTCTGGTATTTATCACTTGTGTTGATTTTATTTATCTATCATTCTAATCTTTGTGTTGTAGGGTTGTAGCTCGTAGATTTATCTTATACTTGTCATATTCTTAGTGGGTTACTCTTGAGGGGTTATATTTCTCGATTTGGAGATTTCAAATAATTGGAAGCTCCCACGCTAATCGTTTCTGCATTTTAAGGTGTTCATTTTTAGAAACGCCTATTCACCCCCCTCTAGGCGACATCCTCGGTCCTTATAGTCCCAGGGAGCAGTTGGGAGACAAGCCAGAAAGGACTAAAGTGCCCCGCGCGATGGGAAATATCTGGTGGCATCAGAGTAGTCGAGGGGTATTTTGATCATGTAAGGTGATACAGACACCTATAAATACTCCCCCTAGTGGGTGTTATAAAGACGGAGGGAAGATCAATAGAAACCAATCATACACAATATGATATACTCCTGTGCACACACAAACATGTTAATTGATACACAAAATGTATTCATTTCACAATCCATAGATCCGGCCTCGTGTTTACAAATCACAACTCTTATCAGCACATAAAACTATAGAAAGTAAAAGGGTAACACTATCCTCCATTTACCAAACATGAACTCCGATAGCAACCAATCTATCAAATGACAAACAGAATCTCAACAATAGCACAAAACTTCCCTAATCCCTAAAGTAGTACGACCTCGGGGACATTGCGATGGTATCACGCCTTAAACTCACAATCCTCGTTACGCTGTCCGATCTATTGAACTATGAAGGACTAGACTAGCAACTCAAGGATGCGAACGATGCATGCGATGTGAGCAACTCATGTGTAGTGATACCGGAGCACAAGTTGCCTGCTCTGTGCGCTAGGATTAGAGTCCATGGCGAACGAGGGGTGGGATAGTACTGCCACAGAATTACCCTAGAGAACTGACCGTGAGGGGTGGGATAGTACTGCCACAGAATTACCCTAGAGAACTGACCGTGGAGAACTATCGTTATTGGCACGAGATGCAATGCTGAGCCCAGTTTGGACGACGAATTGGGCCCGATCTGTGTCGAAGTTTGGACATGGGCCCGAGAAAAGAGTCTAAATTCTAAAAGCATACTTCAAGCGTGTATTTGAGAAAAAACTTTCAAAAATGCCCAAAAAAGACAGGGTGTAGAGTTTGAGACTCTCTTGACTACTTGGGCGTCACACTCTGTCTGCCCATACAGATGATTGAGCCAAGCCGGCCTCCAGAAAAGTTTGTCACAGAGTGAGATGATTTTAGTAGGATAATATTTGTGTTGCATAGTTATATACTAGGAAATATACCCATGCGTTGCAAAGAGAAGTATAACTTATGCGAGTTAGACTAAAAAATTGACTCTTGAGACGAGCCTTGTGTTTCAATTAATTATAGAATATGCAATGTTACAATTCTATCATGGAACACTTCTATTTAGATTTAGTTCATACTCTAGACCAAAACAACGCTGGACACCAAGACACATTGTTATAAACATGATGCAATTATGATAAAGGAAACACAATCAACCCACGGGAGACACAAGATTTAACGTGGAAAACCCTCCCAATGCGGGAGAGTAAAAAACCACGGACGCCGGCAAGCAAACACTCCTCACTATTATCAAGAGTCGGGTTACATGCCCGTGTGGCGGCTTATAAGAGAATGAATGAATCGGTACTCCGATTGGAAACCCTAAGCTCCACCCAGCTTCACTCACCGCCCCGCCTCCGGCTTTGAACGGGCCTCGCCGTCTCCGCGAAGCTGGCCTTACTTTGGACCTGAATTTGGAACATACTCAACACACATATTTTTTTTTTACCAAAGCCAAGATACATACCTCAATCTCATCAACTTTCAGACCCCAAAACAAAACGGCATGGGAGAATGGCAGTGTTGCCTTTAACTCATCCACCTACCAGACACAATAACATGAAAAATTGATAGACCATAAGGAAGTGATGGAAACCAAACTTATGCCATGGCATCTCCTTCGTCCTTGGCTCACCACTTGTTTTTGGTGTTAAGAGGGGTTGGATTTCAGGTTGAGGCTCTGGTGTTTTGTAATGATTGGTTTACAGAACTGTAAAACTTGGTTTCGGAATCAATTATCCAAATCGTCATTAGGTGCGACAGAAAGCTTCTTTGACAACGAACCAATGAAGTATTTCAGATTTCTTCCTCAGATCCGACGAGTAGTACATCTTCAATAAGGCATCCTACTGCTTCCTCTTTTTTTTTTTTAACCAGTTCTATGCTTCATAACAATCGATGATGCTAGGAGCATTCCACGGCTAGTGTTAGTCTTACTGAGATCAAAGAATTAATAAAGAATGTCATTTTGAGTTCCTGACCTCCTTCTATTTCTTAGATATGCTGATATGTTCAACTTTTGGTCACTGGACAAAATGGCCTCTCTGAAACTGTTAACTGTTGATGCAGTACACCAGTTGATGTTGGATCCCTTTTTGTCAACTTCTTCACCAATCTGCAATTAAAGAGAACTTGTGTCATCTAATCCACAAACATGCAAAGAAGAGAAGTCTCCGTAGGAAGAGTAGACCAAGCAGTCGTAATTCAGTGCATATAGGAATATAAATTTTTAAGCTCTTCTAGTTCAGAAATATAGACTCCCTTGAAGAATAAATTACCTTGTTTGCATGATTCTGTTGGCTTCCAATTTAGAATTCAATTGCTTGAATAATAAAATTCATCAATAAACTGAAAATATTGATTCTCCAAATCATAATCTGAAAACTGAATAATAAAGTGAACCTGAATAGTGAACACCTTTAATTACTCTGTTGCTTTTATGATGGGGAACATGTTGAATCCGCGCGAGCATGGAAAATGGGCGAAGGACACAACCTCATATTGAAGCCATGAAGGACGATATAAAAGTTCCAAATCGAAGATGCAAAAGGAATTCACTTAGAATGTAGAGTTGGTAACATGCCATAGATGTGATGTTTGATTCGATTCCAATCGAATACCGATTCAATTCCCACTCTGGCTCCATCGACCAACACGGCGGCGGCAACTCGTAAGAACGAGGCAGCTTGGCGCCTGGCGGCCAGATGTGGCCATGCCGGTCGGCCTAGGGAACAGCCTAGGCCTGTGAGTCGCGGACGGGCGGCCTGGGTTGCTAACGGAGCCGGCTTGGGTGGCTGAAATTTCTTGACTTTATTAATAGGTATAGATTTATTAGTAGGTATAGATATAGATATACGAGTACCTGTGAAGCACACAGAGTCTTATAGGACAGCTCCTTTGGCGGTTGCCAACTTCAGTGGATTTATGCAGCGAAGAAGCAGAATCCAAAGATTGTGTGGTGCTCAATATATCATATATAATTGAGGTATCGTTTGGATCCCAATGGATTTCAAAAATTTAGATAAAAACCTAAGACATTTTTTGTTATATACAAAAATCTATGGATATAGTTGATGCTTGTCCGGTCCAGTAGTACTAATTGTGTGATCCGATGGCCAACTTCGTCACCAGTATCCATGTGTCGATTCCCGCTAGATTGGGCGAAATTGACACGTGTTCGCCGACCGTTGAAGCTACCGAGATGGCGTAGGGGCTGCAGCTTCGCGCCGCCGGTGACGAGCGGCAGCACGAGCAACGAGATGGAGAGGAGGAGCCGTTGGAGGAGGAGGCGGGTGGCGGCGGCGGGCGCAGGGCGGCGCGGCTAGGGCGGCGGCCGTGGAGACCTGGAGCTGAAGGCGATAGATATATTTTTATTGCTTGCTTATCCCCTAGAGATTACATGCCTCTGCTTATATAGCCCGGCTAGTGGGACTTGTAATCCAAGCAATCTCCGTAAGTTTCCTTATACGATCGGAATACCTTTACAAACATATCCTATTTATTTATTTCCTAATAAGGATCTCCCTTATAGATGAGATATCCATTGCACACCAAAAATTCCTAAGATAATCCTAACGTGAAGACAAAGCAAACTCGGACTCATACGGGAGAGGGAAGGCGCGGCGGTCAGGGCGCCGGCCCCCTTGCCTTGCGCCCAGCCCCCTCTCGGGCCGGGCGGCCGTCGCGTCAGGCCCATCTAGCCACTCTCGGGCTGGCCCAATTCTGATCATGACACCATGCAAAACCAAAGCCCATTGCGATCCGTCCCCCCCACCAGTGATTTTGGTTTTTATGCCATCCCGTTTTCCGTTGTGTTCCTGATAACAGATGAATAAAACTTGAACTCCGAAAATTTTGTCTGACTTGGAAAAAGATAGATGGTAGCTGTGTCTTCCTACTGTCAGAATAGATTGTCAAAGCCTGACGAATAAAATGTGTCTGAACTCTAAAAGAGCATCATATGTTCTTGATAATCGTCAAGCATCAGGGAGGCTTATAAATATGTCTTCAGGGGCATCCGGACCAGCCTGCATATATAGCATGTGCATCCTCTAGGCACAGTAGAGTATGGCCATTAGGATCTGCATGCATATGGGCACTACTGAATCAAGGTGAGAGATAAATTAGCTTTATGTTACTTGTCTTTCTTGGATTTATTAGTTCGTACGCTCATGTTAATACTTCGATAATTAATGATGTATTTTGAGCTGTAGTGTTCCTGAAATGAATGACATTAGTTTCTTAGTAGCTGTTCTTAGATGTATATGTGCCTATTGTACGGAACAGCTTATGCAGTGGGTGCTCTGCATATTTACACACACTATGCAATTGTGTTTGTATATCTTCCTAATTGAGTTTTTGGAAGGGATATTGGCACTTTACTGAACTATACATTAAATTCTGATGGAAGTTTATTCTAGCTTCTTATTTACGCTAGCTGCTTCTGTTTTTTGAAAAGCAATTTGTAAGTGTTCATTGCCCTACCGAATTTCTTCTAAAAAATGATACATTTTTGCAAGCAAATAAGTTGGATGATCAGCTTTGCCCACATGTTTTTTCAAGTTCCTTCGCTAATCTGATTGAGATCAATGAGTGTTTTTTGACCCAGGATTTGCACGACTACGTGGAGCGCGACGGCTCGCTCCTGGGGAGGGCGAGGTGCGTGCGTGGCGGAAGTGGCAGCGGTAGCCGTAGGGGCAGACGACGCCAGCGAGCACCATGCGGCAGAACTGGGTCTTGTAGCGCGGATGGCGGATCACGGGTCGGAGCTCAGCGATGCCGCGCGCGAACTGGCACTGTTCACCGTACGGGCACACGCCGGTCTCCTCCCACTTGTTGCACAGCCCCGTCTTGAGCATGCCCTGGTTGTACACCTCGAACTCCAGCCCGCCGTCGAGCTTCTTCTCCTCCACACCCTTGTGCTCCTCCTCCCCTCACGCAGCCGTCCATGCCCACGAACTGCTTGCATTGCTGCAGTGAGAACAAACACGAACATGTAAGGCTTATGGACCGAATGGTCGAAAACTGACAACATCGCGGGAATGGGTTGGCTTGGGCGGGCGTTGATCTCACCGAGAACTTCGTTGGATTGGACCCCGATGCTTGCGGTTCTGGTTCATCATGAGGTAGCCGGGCGAGCGGACGGAGATGCTCTTCGGCATCACCGGTGCGGCGGGCAGCGGTGACTGAGGAGGAGGTGGTGCGTGGTGGTGATGTTGTGAAGTGCTCCTTGGCGAGACGAAAGCCGCTGAACTCGTCGACGAGCTTGCAACCGACGACGTTGATGCGGCGGGCGAGGAGGTCCTCGTTGGCGACGTGGAGCTCATCGTTCTCCCGGCTTAGAGCGGCCGCCTCGTTGCTGGCGACGGCGAGGCCAGCCCGGGGCTCTTGCCGAAGAGGGAGGAAGCGGTGGTGGTGAAGCTGCCGCAGAAGCGGTCGCCGCCGAGCGAGGACTGAGGAGAGGCTGGAGGAGAACCGCCTGTCTCCGCCGATACCGCGGAAGGTCTTGGGTCCAAACGCCGCGTGGAGGCCGTCGTGCTGGGCCGGAGCGAGCACAACCTCCATGGCGCTACCCCGCAAACCACCTGCCTTCCCCCTGCCACCGAATCGGTCACGGGAAAAATCGAAGGAAAAGCAGAGGGGGCAAATAAACCCCTGGAGCGATTGGGACTGCACATTGGAGAGTAAAATCATCCCCGGATCACAACGCTCGTAGCTGAACACGAACTGAACTCTTACATACAGAGAAAAAACTGGGCAACAACAAGGTAGCAATCTATCAGGCAGTTCCTCACAATCAGAGAGTAGCCGATGCGTTGGCTCTGCAATTGTTCAGTTTCATGTAGAACTGAACCCGACATTAAACAACACAAAATCGCAGCCCCAAATTGATCAGTGAGTCGATCAAACAACACGGCCGAATCGATCAAATGGGCATCCCCGATTGAATGAGTAAGGAAGGGAGGGAGTCAGAGATCGAACAGCTCACTCAATTCTTAGACTAGCTTCCTGTGGATTCGAGACTTCTGCTGCTGTGCTCCTAGAGAGGGAGAGGGGGAGGAAGCGGACTAGCAGAGGGAGTTTGAATGATGCTGGGGTGGGCGCATATACATAGGCAGCGCAGCCACAGCATGCGCGATCGAGCGGCGGATTCAGTGTGGCCCGCGCTTCTGCACGGTGGCAGGTTGTTACGAGGAATTAACAACGGAGTAGCGTGCAAGTCCAACTTAACAGGAGAATCCAAATTGACAGTTGAAATTAAGTTTTTTTTTTTTTTGACAAGAACAACGTAATATATTAAGCAGCCAATTTACATAAAGATCTTCTAAAGAAGACCGAAACATAACTTGGTCCTGCGACCAAATAAGCACAACAACTGCATCGGAGACGTTGACTATGACAGGTTCGCCAGCGAGGGGCCTTAGGGGCGCCAATGGGAGATCCGTTGCCGCGGAAATCGCGTGGGGGTCGCCCTGGGTCAGAGCCACTGTGAAGAACGCGCATGGAGGGGCTCCGTCTCGCACGTGGGGCGGCGCAATCATGTTGTCGCTGATCCCACCGCTTGGAGCCATGAGTGAGCGGAATCCGACCGGACGCTGCTAGCGCGCATGAGGCTCGCCGCTGGTGGGCAAGACCTGGTCCTCTGGGTCTGTCTCGATCTAGCGTGTCGTACGAAGTTGCAGCTCATCTCGGCTAGGCGCCCGAGCGAGACGACCCGCAGGGACCTTGAGTGGCCTGGCGCACGGCCGGCGAGAGTGCAGGTGCACGCGTGCGCCACCGGCACGCACTGAGGGTGAAGGCGGATGGAGGTGGAGCAGAGGAGCAAGTTTATTTTATTACCACTAACCATGGAAGCGACGACGAAGAAGACCATGGCAGCCATGGCTGTCTCGGCGACGACGACTCCAAGACGGGACATACCACAGCAGGCTTACCACTTTGGGCTACTACTAGAACTAGGAACAAATACTAGCTAACTACCGGAGATAGGGCCCCGCCCCGGCGCGCTCGCCAGAGGCAGACAGGAGGGGGCCTGGTGGGAGGGTGGCGGAGGGGCCTAAAGTTTGTCACTCTATTGGCAATCAATCCTAAAACTAATTCACTAAGCCCCCCAGTTGAAATTAAGTTGGACTTGGATAGACTTGGATAGAAACTAGCGTGACCCATGGGCCATGGACTATAAAAGCTAGCTTGAACAAATTACAGGAGAATCCAAATTAACAACACGACCCACGCAAACTCTTATATAAGACACGAGAAGTGTGTTCCAAGGCGAGAGTTGCTTAGTTTTTAATCACTGGGTGGCATAATAACGAGTCCTAAAAACAAATCAAGCGAATGTTACGTAGTCGTATTAACAAATCAAGCTGTACTGCTCGTAGTACACTACTACTATATAGGAGGAGTCGATCGAGCGTCGTGGTTACAATGCGTTTTCTAATGGGAACCACTATTCTAGTTTGCGTGCTTTCACGGGACTATCCCTGTTGGAGCGAGCGAGCTAACCCGCGTCGTCTCGAGCAAGAAAAGGCATGCAAAAAGGCCAAAAAGGATCAAGCCGCGCCTCCGCCCGTAGCGTTGGTTCCTCGGCACAGCTAACTTGGACCACGGGACCGCCGGGCGCGACCATGCTGCACGTCGCCGTCCGCACACTGTGCATCGCCCGCGGCCGCGCGCCTGCCGGCTGGGGCCCGGGGCCGGGAACGAGAACCCCAACGCCGGCCGGACGCCAACGGCCAAACGATTCCGCGGGACTTGCCGTGGCGGGCCCTTTCCGTTTAGCGCTGGCAATCTCAGTTGGTTCGTTCGTCCTCGGGCCACCCAGCCGCCAATTAAACGGATCGGATCAGAATTTGTGTTCGGCCTTCGCGGTCCGATCAGTTATTCGTTGCACTAAAAATAAGAGTTATTGGCGAGCTTGTGTGTTGGGGGTTGGTTGGTACTCGTGTACGTGCAGCCGTGCAGGTGAAGTCATGCATGCGCGGCGACGCTGGGCGCCTTGGACGTACCTGCTGATGTGCAGGTCGCACCTGCAATTAACGGGGTGATGTGTCCCCGTACTGCATCTTATCGCACGACTACGTGGAGGGCGACGACTCGCTTGTGGGGACTGGGGAGGCCGACTACGTGGAGCGCGAGCGCGACGGCTCGCTTCTGGGACTGAGGAAGCCGAGGTGCGTGCCTTGCAGTTGCAGGACAGCTGGAGGCGGCGCACGGATTCCACCGTCGCTGCCATCGTCTACATGGCCATGGAGCGCCGGCCGGTGCCGGGAGGTTAACCCGACATGTGCGCGGCCACCGGATTTAGACAATGCTAATCCTTCATTTCCTAAGAACATCTGGCCTCCACGGCAGCTCTATCTATTGTGCTACCGTTCTTCTAGTAGAGTACTGATGGAGCCATGCAGGTTGAGTGGAATATTTTTTTAGATAACGGAATTACATTCCGGCTTCTGGGTAACGCACACAGCCAAATTTATTACGGAATCTAACAATGAAAAGAAACTTTAGTACATGAAGATATGTGTACTCAAGATCGACCGACATCCATAGAGTTGAAGAATTGAGATCCATGGACACCCCACCTCAAATACGCCAAGACGACGAGAAGGCAAAGTGATGTCGCCTTCCAGACATCCCCACTGGCAAATCGGCCCACGCTTGATCCAAAAACTAGAATGTGGATCAGATCTGACGATAGATATGCCGCCGACTCTGTGTGATACCGGGTCGCCAGGGTGCATCGCGACGTCGAATAGTCGCCATTGGAGAAGCATCGATCCGGCGGAAGAGAGGTCGGTCGTTGCTCACCGTCATAATGTGTGAGCAACGGTCGTCGTCGTCGTGTCGGCGAAGATGGGAAGTCGACACTAGATCTGCGACCTCATCCTCTCCTCTTCGACCTCCACCTTGGGCACCCCCACCTGCAGCTTACGCGAAGTCGTTGCTCAATGTTAGAATGCGTGTGGAACGACTCCATCGTCGTGGCGACGAAGACAGGTAGTCACCGCTGGATCTGCAGCCCCATCCACTCCTCGACCTCCACCAAGGGTGTACGCGTGCACACACCGAAGCAGAGAAGCCAAGGATAGAGAGATGACTCCTCGAAACGACATCTTCGACCGGGACATCCCTCCATCGATCCGCCTTTGATCTACCGGCCGAGGCGATGTAGGGCTCGGCGCTGGGGGAGAGCGCCTTCCCACGGCCGAAATCCACTCGCGGCTACCGATGCCAGGGAGGGACACTCAAGAGTGGGGAGAGCCGATCCCCGGTCTGCAGCTGCGGCGGCCGGCAGAACGTGAAGACCTCCATGGCCAAGTTGGCCAGATGATCCTCCACAGCTGCCTCCTGACCATCACTGGATCCGTCCTCCCGACACCGGACTGACCGACTTCACCTGCTGCCGCCGGTCGCTCCTCCTCTCGTCTTCCCGTCTTTCTTCCGGATCTCCTCCTCCAGATGTGAGCAGACCTCGAGCGACCCACCAATGGGTAGATCAGCAGGAGAGGAACCTGGATCTGGATGGGGAGGGTGGGGAGCTGGCTAGGTTGACTGGATTCCCGGCGTGGTGCTGTGACACCCGGTTTTAAGGAGAAAACCGAATGAACACCATATGATGTGAGCCCTGGAAGTCAAATCTCACATAAAGCTACAAGTAAAGGGTAGTATCAAATCAACAATGCTTAAAATATAACGAACATAATATAAAGAACATAACCTCAAATAGCGTGACAGAAAAAAACACTCCGAACTTCGGTGTAGACTCCACAACGACCGACCGGGTAGATCACAAGCCTAAACTTCACCTGAGGTGTGGGGGAATAGCAAGAGTGAGTCCATGTCGAACTCAACAAGAATGGCAAGGCAATATCTTACCCAAATAACCCATGATCACTATAACATAATAATGTAGAGCATAAACGATAAATAATGAACTGTTAAACAAGCATAGGTCATCATCTTTAGTGCAAAGGTTCCAAGGCCGCTCATGACCATGAGCACGGCTGATATACCAGTTTTACTCTGCGCAGAGGTGTACACTTTCACTGTGAGCCGTGAATTGCCCTTTCGCCCGAGGCCCGTCGACCCCTTAACCCTCTTCCTAGGACGATCGGCAGGGTTCACTATGAAGCCTTTCATAGGTTCTCCTAACAAGTTAGGGCCGCTAGGTATCTTCCGTCTCCGTCGGTCCGGGTGATCAACCCGCAGAATCCTCGGTCTCGCGGCAGTCCCATGTGATACAACCCTACACCGGGGATCCATAGTCTGTTTTACCTTAACGCCTTTCAGTAACCGCTAATAAGCTAGAAAAGGTCCTAGGTACTGAGCTAAAACCAGAGCCATGTAGCCCTCACAGTTGTACTGTTTTCCCGGAGACTCTAATATAGACAAGTCCATATGTTGCTAATAGTCATGTTTAACGTTCATTGCATAAACATCATTCAAGTCATATGATCATGGTTTAAAAGCTAACATATCCCAAACAATACTTGCCTGGTCATTCTTCAAGTCCAAAGCTCCAAAAGAAATCCTTCTTCACTTCCAAACTTTCAAGATAACTCCTTCTTGATCGACAACGAAAACCTCACCGTTTACTTGACTCCAAGCATCAACACACAATCATAAAGAGCCAATCATGCATGACAAACAAGACTATAGAACAGTACACCAACAGTAGAAAATCAAGTTAAAAAGCTTATAAACCTATTCTACACGTCTCTATGATCACATCGGGCGTAAAGATCACCAAAAACGGAGCTAGAACGGAGAATATACGCATTTTGCAAGTTTTACATGAATAAAATAATAAATTAAATTTAAACTGATTTTTGATGGAAAGGAAAAGAAACATGGCCACTTCAGTCAGAGATCATTGCCAAGATAAACATGAAGGATATAGTGGAATTGATTTGATAATGGAATAAAAGATATACGTAAGTATATGTGTATTAGCATGGTATTTTCAGATTTACTTTTGTATAGAAAAATGACATCAAATAGCATGTGACGTGATGATGGTGTCAACAAGCTAACTAGATCAAATCATGAAAAGGTACGGCCGGGCTGCCAAGGTTTGCTGCTTGCCGGTGACGTGACGTACGTATATGTTCAGTTATCATGTATTTTTGGAATTGTTTCTCTGAAAGAAAACGGCAAGAAATCGTATCGATGTCAGCACGATATGTCATCAAAGCTAGATATGACACCATCAAGCTAGCAATCTAGCAAGCAAGGCACGATGCAAACGCATGCTCGGCGAGACTTGGGAGCATCGACTGGCTACTGCAGTTCGCAATGGGCAAGGAGATGATGGAGAACTCACAAAGAGGTTCAAGTCAGGTCGAAGAACAGCGCAGACGTGTGCTCGACTTGACAAGAAGATGTGGTTCACGTGGACAGACAACACGACCTCGAGAAGCAGATCGTCGGTGGCACGGAGATGAACGCGCCTCTGCAAGGTTCGGCTAGCGAAACAAAGAGAAGCAGAATAAGAAAACGACCTCAGCGAGTGCGCGAGATTGAAACAACGGAGATCAGCGACATGCTTACGGTGGTGCTGTGGCGACGGGATCGACGAAGCCGAGCTTGAGAGGAAACTCAACAATGGCGGCTAGGGTTCCACGGGCTGCGGCGATTTTCACCTGGCGGCTGCTTTGATTAGGGTTGCCAAAGACGGTGCGGACGCGGCCGCTGAGCTTATAGAGGACGCTGGTACGCCACATCAAGGAGGCCGGGTTCGCAGGATAGCGCGCGACGCGCGTACAGGCGAGGCCGGGCTGGCTCGAGTCCGGTTCGAGCACCAAGAGGAAAATAGCGACGCTGTCAGGTTGGGTCGTTGTCAAGTCCGACTCGATGAGGAAGAAACGGCGACGCTGGCCAATAGGTCCCCTGGCAGCACAGAGAGGCATTGCTGCACATATGAGGTAAGGCCATTGGGCCGGCACCTTGGCCCAGGAAAAACGGGATCGGGCCAAAGAAGAAATGCCCTTAAATGTTAACGGCCGACCAGTCGGGCGCGAATCGCGCGCGACCACCCCTCAGCTGGGCCGGCCCATCACTTTGGCGCCCAATAGCCCATCATCCCGCCGTCGTCTCGCCGCGACGCCGCCTTCCTCGCCGCGACCGCCGCCTCCGGCCGCCGCTTCGATGAGGGTTGCAGCTCGTCCGCCGCTTTAGGGTTGCAGCTAAATGCCGCCGCCGCCGCCGCCGCCGTCGACCTCCCCTCCCCCTCCATTCCTCCCCCGCCATAGAAAGAGCCCGGCCCGCGGCCGCTCACGCCGACACGGGCGGCGGCAGGCGGCTCGGGCGGCTGTGAGCTCGGGCGGCGGGGCGCGCCGAGCTCGCCGGGGCTCACCCATTCGGCCGGGTACGAGTAGGAGGCGGGGGCGCGAGTTCGGCGGTGCCGGAGGACGGAGGTCGCCGGATTCGAGGAGAAAGCGGCGGCGGCGGAAGAAGTGGGAGGGAAGAAGGAGGCCGCCCTGGCGCGCGCTAGGGCTCGCCGGAGCCCGGGCGAGCTAGGGCAGCCCGCGAGCCCCTTAGCGCCGCCCGCCAGCGGGGGCCGTGGACGGCGGGGCGTCGTGTTCGTGGAGGAGCGGGCGGCGCTGCCGCCGCGCGTCGCCGCGAGGAAGATGAACAGGGCCGGGTCGTCGTCTTGGGCCGCGGCAGCCTGGGCCGCCCAAGCGAGGGCTGGTCGGCGCCCCCCCCAACTTGTGGTCGACCGCTAACACGACCCTAAATGCCACCAGGCTAAAAAAAAAAACAACAAGGTGATGGCAAGCGACGAGAGCTGCCAGGTCGAACTGAACTACATAGAGAAAAAGGAAAAGGAATCCCTTTTCTTTTAATTTTCACAGCTTTTAAACACATTTGCAAATTACTTTGAAACAAATTTCAATTTCAACAAAATAGAACACCACAAAAATAAAATGCAACAGCATGGATGCTCATACATGTCTCTAGGCCTTATATTTTATTTTAATTTCATAAAAATTACTTATTTTGCTATATTAAATGCATCACACAATTGCAAAAATAAATCAAATTGGCTATTTTAAAAAGTTGCAAATTTTAGGGCGTTACAGGTGCGGCGGCTCGTCCCGGCCCTCCATGGATGGAGGAGAACCGCCAGCCTTTCCTCAGTCACCAGCTCGAGGCCCCCAGGTTGAGTGGAATGGATGAAGTATTAAATTTCTCAGTTAACTACTATGGGAAGATGCTTGTATCATCCTACAGGGAGACCTCCATGGACTCTCTTCTTCAAGTAACCAGCAGACAGGCTCAATTTCAGACGATTCGTCCGCATCCAGTGCCACAACAGTACCAATCGATGCTGCCCTGGGACTAGCATGCTTCTGGAAAGTACTACTATTTACGTTCTTTAAAGAAAATTTTCTATTACGACTAATCTGAGCTTTGTAGATTCATATCATAGAGAAAGTGATTAGGATCTCTTTTTGTCTCCTTTGTTTCATTTCACAAAAGAACCGGAACTGAACATAGTGCATCAATCGCAAACTCTAAACTGCATGTCTGTATCAGAGGGAGCCTTCCTGAGTGTATATTTTCTAGACTGGTTATGTTGGCAATGGCAAGTACCCAAAAGTGATCCCGTGCGTGCATGGCAAATTAGTATAGTGCTACACAAACAGATAGAAAATGCCGACAGAATAAAACTCCACCAATACTTAAGTTATAGACACATTATCATATCCAGATAAACATTACAAACTCAACTAAGTGTTCACAACGACAACTAACACTGTCGACTCACAGAATAGGAACTTAATCCATTGACAAAACATGTTGCAATGGCACTCAGATCAAACACCCCCTACTCAGTAGTAGTAGTTCCTCGGCACGTTGGGGATCGTATCCTCCCGAAAACTGACAATTCGGTTCTGCTGCTCGATCTGCTGAACAGTGAAGAATTGGACCAACACCTCCACGATGGGATCGCCCTTTTACAACATGAGCAACTCACGCGTAATGATATCAGAACATGTTGCCTGCTCTGTGCGCAAGGATAAGCATCCATGGCGAACTGACCACCGGCAGGAACTACCCTCAAAAATTTTGTACAAATATTATTTATTTTGTTATGACTTAATCTATCATTAGAGATACTTTAATAATAATTTAGCTACTTTATCATTTGTATAAAATTTTTAAATAAGACGAACCGTCAAACATAAAATCTAAAGTCAAAAAGGACAAATTATTTTAAGACGGAGGAGTACTCTGCATCTTCTTCATAAGTGAAGTCATTGCTCTACAACTAGAACTACTCTGAAGAACTCAGGTTATTGTGGTTATGGATGACTTGATCTCTAGAATTTAGATAATGATCTATACGGAATTAGTGTTCAAGGGTGCTCTCAGCCCTTGCTTATATAGCCTTGAGGGATGAATAGTGTTCATTGGATCAAAATGACTTAATTGGATGGTGGAGATGCAATCTCAAATGCGGTTGGAGAAAGCTTCCAGAAGGAGAACACATGACAACACTAGGGAGGGTGACCACCCTAGCTAGTGGGGGTGACCGCCTTGGCCTTGTCAGGTGCAGGCCCTACCTTGTGTCTGGTGTCTTCTAGATCCTTCTTTTTTGTTCTAGCCATTGTGATTCGAAAAAATTATTTGTTTATAGCTATATCTTGGTATTTTCTAGTTTATTCCTTCAGAGATAAAAAAAATCACACAACTCATATTTTTGTTAATATAAACCCTATCATCTAGTGTTCTTATTCTCTTTGGATTTTTTCTCATATTTGTTTACCCACAAAAAGTTGACGCTATCCACTACCAAGCGTGACAGAGCTCGACTTCCTGGATTGCTCCAACCACTGTCGGTGCCAACGGCCTCATGGCAAGTGATCTCCATGGACTTTGTTGAAGGACTTCCACGGTCTAGTAATATGAACTGCAGATTGGTGGTGATTGACTCTTTTACTAAGTATGGACATTTTCTACCTCTTAGCTAGTGTTGCTAAGGTATTCTTGAATCAAGTGTACCGACTCCATGGTCTTCCTATGGCTATAGTCTTGGACCGTGACAAGATATTCACTATCCAATTCTAGAAGGAGCTATTCAAGTTGGTCGATGTGAACTTGCAAATGAGTTCTAGTTACCATCTGGAGTCCGATGGTCAAATTGAATGCCTCAACCAGTCCATGGAAACGTTCCTTCATTACAATGTGAATGCTTGCCCTTATCTTTTGGCCGAGTTCTAGTATAATGCACGCCTCATTCAGCTATTGGTTGTTCTGCGTTTGAAGCGCTTTGTGTTCATTCCCTGCGCCATTTTGGGTCCGTCTATAGTCAATTTGGTGGTTGTGCCTAAACTGTTAGTGTGGCTTAGTAATATGCATGTGATGAATGACCTCATTCTGTAGCATTTGAATCGATCCAAACAGAGAATGAAGCGCCATACTGCTAAACATCGATCTGAGAGGCACTTCAGTGTTGGTGATATGATGTTTCTCAAGATGCATCCGTATGTGCAGTCATCTTTGGCCCCACGAGCTAATTAGAAATTGGCTTTCAAATACTATGGTCCATTCAAAGTCATTGCTCACACATTGGGTCTATGGCGAACTACCTCCTACAACTTTCATCCATCCTATGTTCCACGCTTCGCAACTGAAGCAAGCAATTCTTCCTGGTACCTCGGTAATTCCTACCATTCCCACTGACATTGAACTTCCTCAAATCCCTATGACAATCCTGCAGTGCTGTGTGATTCGGGGTGACAATGAGGTAGAGCAAGGGTTGGTTCAGTGGTCGAATTGGCCTGAAGAAATGGCTACCGAGTCATTGGAATCTCTTTGTCAAGCATTTCCTCGTGCACCTACTTGGGGTCAAGCAGTCCTCAAGACTCCGAGGAATGTCAACAACACCCTACGGGGCCTCGTTGTGGAGCGCGTGAGCGTATGCTCAACAACAAGGTAACCGGGAACATGTGGGCATGAGTGCCTGTGTGCACGAGTCCAGGGCATACAACCATGTAAGCAAAGGAGTATAAGAGATATCGAGAAGAGAGTGGGAGGACATCATTTGTATTGAACCCAAACAAACTCTGCCTAATTTTTCGTGGTCGATTCACCCCAATTCCGTCTGCGTGCGGTTCATCCTCTTCACCCAAATTTCTCCAATCATTGCCCGATTCTATCCTACCCTAATTCATGTGCTGCTAACAGTGGATGAGCATGATTGTATTGCCGCGTGCACTCAAGCGAAAGGGAAATTCTTGGTTGGTGCAGGAAACAAGGTGCCGAGAACAACTTTCTTTTCAACTGAGCCCAAGCGCATAAGAAAACGGCACACACTAGGGGTGTGTCGGACCTTGGCCAAATGACCAAGCTAGATTTTTTTTGCTGGGGCGAAATTCACAAGATACTAAAAGCACAAAAAAAAAGAAAGGATGTGATACAATATCAATCGTTGAACGTATCATTTTTTTACACCTCTTGTCGGTGTTTCGAGAACTGGGTACCCAAAGTGCCCGACTAGTGAATGTTGTCGCGTGCTCCCCAAACCGGATGGTGTGCAAGGACACAAGGTTGACGCAGGGGTTTATCCCCGGTTCGAGCACGACCCTACGCCCAAAGCAGCCCAAGGAGCCTCAGATTATCTCACACGAGTGGTGCTCGTAGTAGGGGTTTACAAGATATTGAGAGAGGAACGAGCGTTCCACGTCTCGTGGGTGATGTGGTGTAGATCGGTGGAAGGTGTTGAGGTGGAGAAGAAGAATAGTGTTGTGGAGAAGAAGATGAAAGATGCATGTGTCTGTTCGCCTTCGTCCCTGGCTGCCATGGGAAGGCCCGTACGCCTCCTTTTATAGTATGAAGGGAGGGTATAGGTTACATAGGTGCTAGGTCATATAGGTGCTATTTGTTTACTCCAAGAAGTACATCTGAGGTCGTCTAACCCGAGGATGTGCCAATGTCAAGTTGCTATCTTGTCGGGCCATTGTCATCATTGCTGCCTCGGCGGGGTCGTTGACGCCGAGACCGCCGCCCAAGCCCTTCATGGTGGGGGTTTTAGGCCCACTTGTTCCTTGTCCCGTTCGCCCGTGACCTGAAAACATGGGCCCTTGATGGGACATGGCGTAACCAAGTGTGTCTTTCTTGGCAAGGCAAAGGTCGGAATGATGAAAATTGTGTAAGCCTGCCTTTCCTACTCCATCACGGCGTTAGTAAAGCTTTGTACCGACAACCGATGTCGCCGAGTCAAAACGCTTAGACATCCGTAGTCGGCCGGGCGGGATTCCCGGCCCAAAGAAATGGTCGAGCATAATGAGTGTTGGTCCCGCTCGTCCCGGATAGGAATTAATCTTTGAGATACGCCTAAGTTAGGCTCGGGCAGAGCGGGAGTTGTCTTCTCGGCGCTAGCCCGAGTGTGCCGAATTGTGTGTTGTCGGTTTGTGGTCGCTCGGGCGAGGCGGACCAGGCTCTCACTACTACAAAATTGATTTTAGAAGACACTTCAAAAACATTTTCCGTGGGCGGGCTTTTTAAAAAAACGACACGGTTAATATCATGATTAACCGTGGACGGTCATTTTTATTAACCGTGGCGGTTATAATAACCGTCATGGTAAATCTCATTAACCGTGGCGGTTTTTATAAAAACCGTCACACAAGTTAATGAGGCCTAGAGTTCCTGTCCGACAAGCCCACACGAGCCCATAACCGCCTAGAGCATATAAAGCAGATGAAACCCTAATCCACTCACCACCGGCCTCCCTTCTCTCACACTTTCGAATCCGCACGCAACCGCACGCACAAGTCCCACGACTCCCACCACCGGCTCCCTCGTCACCCTCTCTCTCCCTCATTCTCCCGACGTCTCCCTCTCGATGGCACCCCTCCCGACGGCTCCCCGGCGGCGTGCATGGTGCTACGGCAGATGTTGTGGGGTGGAGATCCGGCGCATGTGGGGGGGCGGAGATCCGCGGTCCCGCGCGCGCATGGTGCTACGGTGGGATACGGCAGCCCTCCTCCTCCCGGTGGCGCATGGTGCTACGTCCAGAGGATCCACGCTGGCGGCGGCGAAGCTCGAGTCCGATCCACGGGCGGCGGCGAGGTCCAGGCGGATCCATGCGGCGGCGGCGAGCCCAGCCGATCCACGCGGCGACGGTGAGCTTCGAGGCGGATCCACGCTGTGGCGGGCGGCCGGATCCACGCGGTGGGGCCGGATCGACGTGGTGGCGGCCGTATCCCGACCCCGGGCGGCGGATGCAGCGCCGACGGCGGCCGGATCCACCGTAGCCCGATATGGGCCCGTTTGGGCCCGGATGGGCTCCTATGGGCTCGATTGTTTTTTTATTTTTTATTTGTATTAACGGTGGAGGGAAAAACCGCCACCGCAGATAAATTATTTTCGGCGACCCTACCTTGGTGGCGGGCAGAAAAAACCGCAACCGAAAATAGATTTTGCCCGCCACCGAAAATCATTTATCTAGTAGTGCTAGTGGTTTTACGACTTCTACCCTAAATGCATGACGACCCATGGGCCACGATCGGGCCGGATTCTCATCAGCCTTTGGCTAAGGCCGGAATCAACGTACTAAGTGGTTAGTTTAGGGTACCCCTATCTATAGTCAACACCTCTTATCTTACAGCTGTAGGATCTGTTTGTACATTAGCACACCCACTCAACACACACAATACACACCATCCCATATACAAACAAACCTACCGACGAGGAATGGAACGCGGGCCGGTGGCCTCCACGACTGCGCTACAAGCGCGTTGGCTGAACGTATCAGAGTTAATTGTATTACGCATTGCCGGACGGACTACAATCTACTATCTACAGAACATTTACGTCTCATCCATGGTGTCGATGCTGTGATGGCTGGTGGGTTGGTGACGGGCTGCCGGCGGCCACTAGCTAGCTAGCGAGGCGGCGATGGCGCCGGCCGGCTCTGTGACTCTCACCTAGCAAAACCTGGAATCGACAAGGCGTCGAGGAAGGCAAACAGACGTACAGGGGAGTCTCGTGTGTCTGGAAATGCAGACTAATCCAAATGAGTCGTGTCAAAAAAAAAAACCCTAATCCAATTGATCGAGCTTGGGCTTCTCTATCACTAAGGCCCAGACGTGGCCCAAAGCAAAGCTAGGAAAAACGTTTCGCTAGTCTTGGCCTCCTTCGTCGTTTGTCCACGTCTCCGGAGCATAGTTTTAAATAGCGGGCTAAGGGTGTTTAGCGGTTTGCCTCTAAAATAGTTATAGTGGAGCTAATAGCGGGCTATAACGGCTAAATTATACATTAACGAAATAGCGGCACCCCGCCGAAAGACTATAGCGGGCTATTTAAAACAGGGCTCTCAGTCGATTGCATGTAAAGTATCACGTGCGACCTGGCATGTAGTCCAATGGTAGGACGGTCCAGTGGGGACGCTACCCACCGGGTTCAAATCCTGGTGCTCGCACCTTTCCCTCGATTTTCCCAAGGATTTACCGGCGTTATGCATTAAGTGGTAGCGGCGTTCCGTCGACGACGAGGCGCCTATGGTGACTTCGAGAATCTCCAGATCCGCCGGCCGCCCCAGCCTCCTTCGGAGGTGCTCATAGGGGTAGGGTTTGGCGTGCGTGTGTTCATAGGGGTGAGTGTGCGTCGCGTGTTGTGAGTGTCAAGCGTTGTCTTTGTAATTCTCAAAAAAAAAAAAAAAAAAAAAAAAAAATAAAGTATCACGTTTTGTGGTTGCTACTAGTTTCCCACTCGCGGCAGTGCGGCACGTTGCTTTCATGTTTTGTGAGTTGTCGGAATCATGGCTTTCGGACAGAGAGTGTAAGCCGTGCTCGAAACATGAGAACACTGAACACATAGCTAGTGGTTTCAGTCGAAAGAACTAGTTCTGGACAAAATTGAAAAGGGGAAATCTCTGAAGAGGCAACACTTTTATTCGTTTTGTAACATCATACATAGTATTTGTGACACGTATGAATACATGACACATCAAGTCTGCAGAGTAGAACTCACACTGTGCAAACTATATGAAATACTGAAGTAGTACGTCTCTCCGTTTATTCTCATGCAATACTAACTCAGCCAAGTATAAGTACCATACACGAGAGTGCGCACCGGCGAGGTCGTGGTCGACGTCGATCGACAAGGAACGGACTGAGTGGAGGCATGCGTGCACTTTATTCAGCACTTGGGCAGGGGGCACCTTGCAGGCGGCGAACACCTTCTTGCCGTTGGGGAGTTGACGTAGCGCTGCATGTTTGGGTTCTTCTTGTACTGGCAGAAGCAGCTCGCCGGGTGCGCCTTGAGCCTCGCGCAGCACGCCGCGGTGGGCGCCGCGTTCCCGACGATAGCCGGCGCGCACGGCGTCAGCTGCGTGGGGTGCACGTCGTCGCCGCGCCCGCGCCCGGGGCCAGAAGGCTCAGCACCATGAGCGCCGCCACCACCAGGAACAGCACTAGAGACGCCCTGCTCGCTGCCGCCATGCCGCTTGCTTCCCTGACACCTGCTGCAGGTTCGATCGAGAGACGAGAAGCACCACGGACTGTGTGTGTTGTGGGTTTGCCGTGGAGAGCGGTGAGTGATCCATGGCGTGTATTTATAGGCCGTGAAGTAGTAGATGAGGAGCACCGATCGAGCACGAAACGTAAGCGTTGCGCAACCGACCAAGTTTGGTATGTGAGCAACGGGATTAGTGCACACTAAGCAACCACCAAGCATGCATTGGGCCGGCTGACACGCAGCACTGCTCCAGCGGCGATGCACCTGCACTACAGCTCGATCGATCAGCTCACTGTTGCTACCAAGGATTCAACGCGTGGAGCATCAAACGTACGGTCCAGGGGTGTGAACTGTGATGTGTTGCAACAGATGAAGCTTTTTTCAGTATGAACATGGCGATCCTTTTTCTAGAGAGATCGTAGTGGGTTGGGTTAGTAGAACGAAGGGAATTGGGAGGCGGGCATCATGATGATGAGCGTGCTGAACTGATGAAGGGGTGGCAACATAAAAGGTGGTCGATCAGCAAAAGTCTCTGCGGCGTTCACTGCATAGTTACACGTAGTACAAGGTCAAGCATGCGCACCCGAAGCTCAGGGTCACGGCCACCTTTTTTGGACGCCAAGCAAGAGGACACAAGCTGGCATGCCTCGTTCTCTTTGCAGATGTCTAAGCCTTTGGAGTCGTCAAAACTGAGTGACTGACGTGATCATGGGTCAGCATTTCGACATCGGCCCATAGTTGAGGTTCAGTTAATTCGGATTCCTACTACATTTCTAGTACTAGCATATAGATCATTCTCTCTTTTGCACACAGTGATGAGGGTGTTAATCATTATTGGCAACGAACATGTTCACTTTCACCTAATCTATGAAGCTTTATATTGGCCAGAAAATGGGTTAACCCCAACTTGAAGACGTCGAAAACGTATTGTGGCATGTACGTGTTGAACACGTACTATAGGCTTGTTTAGTTGGTGAAATATTTTGGGTTGGCTACTTGTAGCACTTTTCGTTTGTATTTGATAATTATTGCATTATTGTGGACTAACTAGGCTCAAAAGATTTGTCTCGTACTTTTTAGTCAAACTGTGCAATTTGTTTTTTATTTAACTACATTTAATGCCTCATGCATGCGATAAAAAATTCGATGTGACGGATCTTCGTAGCACTTTTTCGGGTTCACTTTTCACCAACTGAACACACCCTATCTACACCGTCCAAATATATCTCGAGATTTGTGCCAACTTTCTCTCTCCTTTGTATTCTTCTTTGACAACCTTTGTTTTTCTACCGCATTTTTCTTATATTTAGGGTTTGGAGTTTATGATTTAGGGTTTATGGTTATGGTTATGGTTTAGGTTTATGATTTAGGGTTTAGAGTTATGATTTAGGTTAGGGTTATGGTTTACGGTTTAGGGTTATGGTTTAGGGATTATGGTGCTTAGATATATGGTATAGAAGTGGTATAGCTAATGTGTACTCCTCCGTCCCTATCACAGTCATTGTGGCACCCAGTTCATCCGTCCAGATTCAAAGCTCCCTGGCATGCACCTAGACCATTCCTCTCTCCACATTCATTTGCTCTTTCTGTACGCTTGTCGGGGCCTAAAACGACTTGTAAATAGGGACTGAGGGAGTAGGGTTTAGGGAGAAGGAGATGGACGGCTGGTATAGAAGGTGCCCAGCACGTAGATACCAAAAAAATCTGCGTTCGACATATGTTCGCCTCATAGGTCTAAAGTGGTTCAACCATATATTATTATTACTAGGAAATATGTCCGTGGCGTTGCTACGGGTGATTTTTTTTTTTTCTCTGTCATTTTCTCTAACGTAAAAGATAAATTTTACTATTTATTAATTCTTTTTTTAAATATGTTGTGTACGTGAAAATAATGGAATGGAAAAATAAATGTAAATGAATACATTTGTATTGGATGTGCAAACTGCAAACATTTTTTGAAATCAAAATTTTGTATATTTTGTTTGGACGTGTGTGCTATTATAGCTCATATGAGCATGATGATAAGTTCAAGTTACCCATGGAATACTTTACCACCAATTATGGCTTTTGTCTTTAAGTTTTTTTTTCTCTTTTAATAATATTACATATATAAATTAAATAGTACTCTGTAATAAGACCGTGTGCATAGTAATTGGATGGAAAAAATTATCGCGTACAAAGTACCCATATTATGGCCATACCTGCGTTGCTGCTCGTTGGGGCTGTTGTGTCCAGTCCAGCTATTCATGAGACGTTCATATACGGCCAATCAACAGGAAAAATAAACAAATACTCCGTATATGGCAGCATCTCCATCCAGTACGTGTGTCCTTCCCGGCACGTTCCTGTCGTGGCCCAACGAAGTACAGCCCAGCAAGTAAACTGTAAAGCCCACCACCAGACACAATCCACCACGACCTTCTACGTGAAGCCCATAGGTGGAAGGCTAAACTAATTTGGACATCCATGGATTTTAACAAATGACCTAGAAATTCAAATTTTGGTGGGAACCATCTCTTCCTAGTTCATTTTTTTGAACTAGAGAGTATCCATTGGACATCCATGGACATCCAACTTCCACCTAGAGTGAAGCCCTCCCTCGTAAGAGGGCTGAGTCGGCGAGCTGTAGTGGCGACGTATGGTTTATGGACTCGTGACTTCGTGAGCGGAGGCACGCTGGAGACGCTTATGGACTCGTGTGCGGAGGCGCTAGGGCGTGTGGACGATACTGCGCGGACACGGAAGGCAGACGGAAATTTTGATGGTCAAGAAATTTCCTCTATTTATTAGTAGATATAGATATAGATTTTGTCACATATGACTTCTTGGATACTTTTTTTGTTAAGAACAAAGTTCTTTTGGACCTCCAATCTGCAAGCCATTCCAGTTTTTAATTTTAAATTATAAAATCGGGTATCCAATGCCCAGCAACTACTGAAACCAGATGAATTATAGTTTCAAAGCTGGTTTTTTAGTTTTCTTAGAATATAATTTAATCTCTAAAAATCATAACTAATTTGGTTTTATCAAGATATGAAAATAGTACCAATTGATTAATGTTACATGTGTATTGGTGTATTTACAATGAATTTGAACTTGATTTTTTTTCTACTGCTTAATAATAGTACCATTTGCTTAGTCGTGTTCATTATTTATTTAAACTATAATTTTGCTTTTTATCGGAACTTGAGACTGATCAAAAGGATCAAGAGAACTATGAGTACATAAAAAGATGTAGATGATGACACAAAACTTCATAGATTTCATGATCTACCACATGTATATATTCTAGTTAGGCATTACACGACTAGCACTCTACTATATGTTGATTACCTGATTAGGCTATAGTTTTCAAAGATGTCAGTGCCTTCAACATCAAAAGCGATCAACTAGTAAGACGATCAATATAAAGTGGAGAGTAAAATGATAATTTAAATAACAGATGCGACTATAAGTAATTAAACACTACGAAAATGAACAAAAGAATTTTTTTTTGAGGCAAACAGGAGGGGTTACCCCTACTGATTTTTATATATAAACAGAGCGGGTAAACAGGGTTCCTTTACAAAGTTTAGGAAACAAAGATAGTAACAAAGAAAATGAGCAAAATTACACAAAGTTGTCTAGCCATAATTGTAGGTTTAAGATCATCTTTGACCCTGAGCTTAACTCTGGACAATTCCTGTTTAAGTAATACTTGCAGGCTTGAAGGGAGTGCATCTGGCTTCTGAAGATGGCGTCATTACGGACTGCCCAAATTGCCCAAAACATAACCACGAAGGGCTTCTGAATTTGCACTCGGAACTGAGGAAGAGTGGACAAAGTATCTGACTGAATTAATGTAGACAAAAAGGCCAAAAAGGATCAAGCCGCCCGTAGCGTTGCTGCGCGTGACCAATGCTGCCACACTGCTCATTGCCCGCGGCCGCGAGCCTGCCGGCCGGGGAACGAGAACCCCAACGCCGGCCAAACGAATCTCAGTTGGTTCGTTCGTCCACCTCGGGCCAGCCAGCAGCCAACGGATCTGCAGGTGAAGGCATGCATGCGCGGCAACGCTGGACGCCTTGGACGTACCTGCATCGCACCTGAAATTAACGGGGTCATGTGTCCCCGGACTGCATCTGATCGATCGATGTCCGGTACGGTACGATGATCCGGTCCATCCCGTGCGTGCTTGGCAAATTGCCAACCTGTTACATTCCGGGGCACGTCGAGTCGTGCACCTGAAACGAGGACGTACTACATGCAGGCTACTAGCCGTGGTGAACACTTTTCTCCATGCTGACGACAGGAACAGGGCAGAAAGGGAGCCGGGGAGGAGGAGGGCTGGCGGCCGCCTGTATGCGCAGGACATCAGGAGGCCGGCGGCGCAACCCAGATTCCAGCGTCGCTGCCATCGTCTACATGGCATGGAACGCCGGGAGGTTAATCCGGGACATGTGCGCGGCCACCGGGGTCGCCGAGAACACAATCAACCAGGCGTACAGTGAACCTTGCCCATTCCCTTGTTTGCTTAACTGAGACAAATTCATCTCACTTGGAATAACAATTTAAACAGAAATATAACCAAGTTCACCGAATAACTCAAATCCATTACAAATTAACCATAACAATTTCAACAAATTCACCGATCAACTCAAATCCATTACAAATTAACCATAACAATTTCAAGATAACCAAGTTCACCGAACAAACTAAGTTCACCGAACAAACTTCTCTTACTGACACCCTCACGGACACGATACTAGTAGATCACCTACTGAAAGTAGAAGTTCCTGGGGACATTCGAAACGATGCTCCCCTGAAACTCACGATGCGATTCTCCGCCCCTATCTGCTGAACGGTAAATGAGTGGACTAACACTTCTTCTAGGATGGGAACGATGTGCACAATGTCTTGAACGGAGGCGTAGTGGTAACTGACGAGATTTCCTACCCTATGAGCCAACACTAGCTTCCATGGCGGAGAAGGAACTGGATAGTGTTGCCATAGAATTACTGTGGAGAGCTGACCGATGGGAACGACCGGCGTCGGCAGAATCACCCATCCACGATCAACACACTTTCGCATGCAGATGCGCATGGCATGCCACCGTCATGGTGTAGAAGGCCAGGTACACGAATCACGGCGCTGGCAGTACTGAGCACGCGAAGCGACGGTAAGAGCCGCGGATAAAAATACCGATGCCGCCGCCGCCGCCGTCCGCGGATAAAAATACCCGATGCCGCCCGCCGCCGCCGCCGCCGCGTGGCGCCCCCTCCTCGGGCCGCCGCCGCGGTCATGGCGCCCTCCGCTCCGCCTCAGCCGCCGCGCTTCTCTCCACGGGCTCTCCCGCGGCGCGCGCCCTCCTCTCCCCTGCTCTCGCCACCGCCACGCCGGTGGAGGCGACCCTCCCGAGGTTGGTCTTTGCCCGCCGGTGGTGCCGGTGCGGTGGCACCAGCCGCCCGCGCGATGATGACACCGGGCGCCGCTTTCCGCCCCGACATGACGACCTCGCCCCATCGTTGGTGTGGTTGGCGAGGCCGCCCAAACGTGACACAACCCAGGGCGAATCGCCCCGTGAGGCGTTCTCCTCTCCGAAGGTAGCTGTCGCGGACACCGAGGGGAGTGGTCCACCGCTTCGTGGACGAATCGACGCCCGCCGTGGGACGAATGGTCAACGGAGACCCTGCCGACACCCTCTCGTCTCCGCCGAGGTCGAGGACAGCGGTGAGGTAGCACACAGGCGAAGCCTTGCGCCGGAGACATCTTCATCCGAATCGAAGAGGGCGCACGATCGCGGCTCGAAGTCATCCTCGCCAAGCCCCCGTAGCACCGCGGATTGGTTGGGCGACACAATCCCATTCAGATGGCGAGTGGTGGCGCCCGCCCGAAGTTGGTGACAATCCCCTGAGCCGTACCCTCCCGGCCGCGATGAGCGATGGTAGTGCCCTAACAGAGGACTACTGTAGCATTTTTTTGTTTGTATTTGATAATTTTTGTGTCCCTATGAATTAACTAGGAATAAAAGATTGATCCTGCTTGTATTCATTACGAGATCGGTTTGAAGTCTTCCCCGCTCCTTTGTATCGAACTCGGCTCGAGTGAAAATAAAAATTGTGCTCTCCCTCTTAAACTTGATCTCCTTCGGATCGACTACTAAATAGCTAATTTTTCTAGAACTACAAATACTTTGTGTCTTCTTCATAAGTGAAGTCCAAGACTTCTTAGATTTGATCTCCTTCTAATCGATTACTATGTAGCTAATTGCTCTAGAACTACTCTAAAGAACTCAAGATTGTGGTTGTGGATGACTTGATCTCTAGAATACAGATAATGATCTATACTGAATTAGTGTTTCAGGGGTGTTCTCTGCTCTTGCTTATATAGCCATGAGGGATGAATAGTGGTCATTGGATCAAATTGACTTAATTGGATGGTGGAGATGCAATCTTAAAGGTGGTTGGAGGAAGCTTCTAGAAGGAGAACACACGACAACACTGGGGAGGGTGACCACCTAGCCAGTGGGCGCGGCCGCCCTGGCCTTGTCAGGTGCAGGCCCCACTTTGTGTGTGGCGTCTTCTGGGGGTCTTCTAGATCCTTCTTTTCTATTCTAGCCATCGTGATTCGAATATTTATTTGTTTATAGCTATCTCTTGGCATTTTCTAGTTTATTCCTTTAGATATAAAAAAAAATCACACAACTCATAGAAATTGTTAATATAAACCCTACCCTCTAGTGTTCTTATTCTCTTTGGATTGTTTTTCATATTTGTTTACCCGCAAAAAGTTGACACTATCCACTACCAAGCGTGACTGAGTTTGACTTCTTGGATTGCTCCAACCACTGCCGGTGCCGATGGCCTCATGGCAAGTGATCTCCAAGGACTCTATTGAAAGGACTTCCACATTCTAGTAATATGAGCTGCAGATTGGTGGTGATTGACTCTTTCACTAACTATGGACATTTTCTACCTCTTAGTTGGTGTTGTTAAGGTATTCTTGAATCAAGTGTACCGACTCCATGGTCTTCCTATGGCTATAGTCTCAGACCGTGACAAGATATTCACTATTTAATTCTGGAAGGAGCTACTCAAGTTGGCTGATGTGAACTTGCAAATGAGTTCTAGTTACCATTCAGAGTCCAATGGTCAAATTGAATGCCTCAACCAGTCAATGGAAACGTTCCTTCATTACTATGTGAATGCTTGCCCTTCCAAGTGGTCTTCGTGGTTATCTTTTGGCCGAGTTCTGGTATAATGCATCGCCTCATTCAGCTATTAGTTGTTCTGCATTTGAAACGCTCTATGGTCATCCCCCGCGCCACTTTGGTCTGTCTGTAGTCGATTCGGTGGTTGTGCCTGAACTGTTAGTGTGGCTTAGTAATATGCATGTGATGAATAACCTAATTCTGTAGCATTTGAATCGATCCAAAGAGAGAATGAAGCGCCATGCTGCTAAACATTGATTTGAGAGGCACTTTAGTGTTGGTGATATGGTGTTTCTCAAGATGCATTCGTATGTGCAATCATCTTTGGCCCCTTGAGCTAACCAAAAATTGGCTTTCAAATACCATGGCCCATTCAATGTCATTGCTCGCATAGGGACCGTGGCATATAAATTGGAACTACAGCCCACAACTTCCATCTATCCTATGTTCCACTAGAACTGAAGCAAGCAATTCTTCCTGGTACCTCGGTAATTCCTACCATTCCTACTGACATTGAACTTCCTCGAGTCCCTGTGGCAATCCTGCAGTGCCGTATGATTCGGGGTGACAATGTGGTAGACCAAGGATTGGTTTAGTGGTCGAAATGGCCTGAAAAAATGGCTACCGGGAGTCATTGGAATCTCTTAAGTCAAGCATTTCCTCGTCCACCTGCTTGGGGTCAAGCAGGTCCTCAAGAGTCAAGACCCAGGGAATGTCAATAGCACCCCTACTGGGCCACGTCTTGGAGCGCGGACGCTCAACAACAAGGTAACCGGGAAAATGTGGGCATGAGTGCCTATGTGCAAGAGTTCAGGGCGTGCTGCCATCTAAGCAAAGGAGTATAAGAGATATTGAGAAGAGAGTGAGAGGACATCATTTGTATTGAACCCAAACAAACTCTGCCTAATTTTTTCTTGGTCGATTCACCCCAATTTCCCAGCGTGGGTTTTATCCTCTTCACCCAAATTTCTCCAATCCTTGCCCGATTCTATCCTATCCTAATTCATGTGTTGCTAACGGTGCATGATTGTATTGCCGCTGCAGTACTCGAGCAGAAAGAGAAATTCTTGGTTGGTGCAGGAAACATGGTGCCGAGAACATTTTTTTTTCAACTGAGCCCAAAGCGCATATGAAAACGGCACACACTAGGGGTGTGTCGGACCTTGGCCAAATGACTGAGCTAGTTTTTTTTTTTTGCGAAATACACAAGATAAGCTAAAAGCACAAAAAAATATTTTAAAAAGGATTCGAGACATTACCCATCGGTATACATATCAAATATTTTTTTGACACCACTTATCTGAGTATAGTTGTATTATCTGTTTGGACATACTCACACACACCCAACACAAGCACACTACATCACACACCCCATGTACAGACAAACCTACGACGGGGAATGGAACGCAGGCCGGTGGCCTCCACGACTGCGCTACAAGCGCGTTGGCTGAACGTATCAGACTTAATTGTATTTGTATTGCCGGACAGACTACAATAATCTACTATCTACAGAACATTTACGTCTCATCCATGGTGTCGATGCTGTGATGGCCGGTGGGTTGGTGACGGGCGGCCGGCAGCCACTAGCTAGCTAGCGAGGCGGCGATGGAAACGGCCAGCTCTGTGACGAGGAAGGCAAATAGACGTACAGCGGAATCTCGTGTGTCTGGAAATGCAGAACTGTTGGACTCGACTAATCCAAGCAAAAAAAAAAAAAAGAAATCCAATTGATCGAGCTTGGGCTTCTCTATAACTATAATTGATCGAGCTTGGGCTTCTCTATAACTATAAGTCCCAGACGCGGCCCAAAGCAAAGCCAGGAAAAGCGTTTCGGTAGTCTTGGCCTCCTTCGTCGTTTCTCCACGTCTCCGGAGCCGATTGCATGTGGAGCACCCAACAGGTAAAGTATCACGTTTTGTGGTTGCTACTAGTTTACCTCTCGTGGCAATGCGGCATGTTGCTTTCATGTTTTGTGAGTTGTCGGAATCATGGCTTTTGGACAGAAGGTGTAGCTGTGCTCGAAACATTAGAACGTTGAGCGTGTAGCTGCTAGTGGTTTCAGTCGAAAGAACTGGTTCTGGACAAAATTCAGAAGGGGGAAATCTCAAAAGTGGAAACACTTTTATTCGTTTTGTAACATCATACATAGTATCCATGACACGTATGAACACATGACATATCAAGTCTGCAGAGTAGAACTCACACTGTGCCAACTATACGAAGTACAGTTGTCAAAAAAAAACTATACGAAGTAGTACGTCTCTCCGTTTATTCTGAAGCAAAACTAACTCAGCCAAGTATAAGTACCAATACACTAGAGTGCGTGCCTTGAGGTCGATCAACGTCGACGTCGACAAGGAACGAACTAGACATTGGGGGCATGTGTGCACTTCATTCAGCACTTGGGCAGGGGCACCTTGCAGGCGGCGAACACCTTCTTGCCGTTGGGGGAGTTGACGTAGCGCTGCATGTTGGGGTTCTTCTTGTACTGGCAGAAGCAGCTCGCCGGGTGCGCCTTGAGCCTCGCGCAGCACGCCGCGGTGGGCGCCGCATTGCCGACGATGGCCGGCGCGCACGGCGTCAGCTGCGTCGGGGCGCACGTCGTCGCCGCGCCCGCGCCCGGGGCCAGTAGGCTCAGCACCGTGAGCGCCGCCACCACTAGGAACAGCACCAGAGACGACGCCCTGCTCGCTGGTGCCATGCCGCTTGGATCACCTGCTGCAGGTGCGATCGATCGATCGAGAAGCACCAACGTTTTGTGCTGTATGTCAGTGTGTGTGTTGCGAATGAAGAGTGATCCATGGCGTGTATTTATAGGCCCTGAAGTAGGTGATGAGGAGCACCGATCGAGCACGTAAACCGTAAGCGTTGCGCAATCGACCAAGTTTGGTATGTGAGCAACGGGATTAGTGCGTACTCTATCACGGAGGCACCAAGCATGCATTGGGCGGCTGACACACATCACAGCTCCAGCGGCGCTCCACTGTTGGGTGTCCATGTGCAGGGACTAGCTAGCTACCAAGAATTCGGAGCATCAAACGTACGGTTCAGGGGTGATGTGTTGCAACAGATGCAACTTTTCAGTATGAACATGACGATCCTTTTTCAAGAGAGAGAGCGTAGTGGGTTGGGTTAGTAGAACGAAGGGAGGCGGGCATCATGATGACGAGCGTGCTGAACTGATGAAGGGGTGGCAAAATAAAGGTGGCGGTCGATCAGCAAAGTCTCAGCGGCGTCCACTGCACAGTTACACGTAGTACAAGGTCAAGCATGCGCACCCGAAGCTCAGGGTCAGGGCCATCTTTTTGGACGGCAAGCAAGAGGACACACAAGCTGGCATGCCTCGTGTTCTCTTTGCAGATGTCTAAGCCTTGGAGTCGTCAGAACAGAGTGACTGACGTGATCATGGGTCAGCATTTCGACATCGATCCATAGTTTAGGTTCAGTTAATTCGGATTCCTACTACATTTCTAGTACTAGCGTATAGATCATTCTCTCTTTTTGCACACAGTGATGAGGGAGTGTTAATCATTATCGGCAACGAACAGGTTCACTTTCACATAATCTATGAAGCTTTATGTTCACCTCATAAGTCAAAAGTGCTCAACCATCTATTATTATTTCACAAGTGACTTCATGGAAAGTTCTTTTTGGACCTACAATCTGCATGAACAAAGATATTTTTTAGTTTTCCTAAAATATGATTTAATCTCTAAAAAATCAGAACTAATTTGTTTCTATCTAGATACGAAAACAGTACCAATTTGCTTAATGTTACCTATCTATTGGTGATCTATTTACAATGAATTTGGAACTTGATTTTTGCCCTATTGCTTAGAGCATTTCCAACAGTTTGCTAAAATTTACTTGGCAAAAGTTGAGTTTTAGCAACTTGGGAAAAGATATGGCAAGTGAAAAATCTTCTCATCTCCAAGAGTTCCCCTATTTTTGGCTTGCCAAAACATGAAATAGTGGGCCCGGTGGTTAATCAGTTGTGTTGGCTACTGATCTCGTCGCGCGCTGGGAGGGGTTGCGCCGCCATATCTATGGTCGAATGTTGCAACGCTCAGAACATTGCACGGTGCCGACAGCTCTTGTCGAACGAACGATGCCTGCTGCAGAGATGGGACAGGGAAGATTGCCTGCAGCCTGACATTGTGAACGAGCTGATGACACAGGGCACAATCAAATCAGAACAGGACCATGCACGTATAAAAAAAACTGAAGTTCAACAACAAATTTATTCAATAATATTATTTCGGATAAACTGCATACATATTTGTTCATCAAACAAAATTACAGGACTTGATAATGGAAAATGATCACACCAAGACAATGAACAGAAAGGTCTCAATACAGCCTGATATCAACGACAAGAATGCGTCTAAAGGACACGATGAACGATGAACAGCCTGATCTCAAGCGAGGAAGACAAACGATGGGCAAATACGATGGATGGCAACGCTGCCGTAGCGATGGGGAAATAGATGGATCATACCTGAACCCACCTCGCTGCTGGATGATGACGCGCGACGGAGAAGGACTGGTGACCAACACACGATGGATGACAACACAGCCGGCGTGATGGAGAAGGACCGGCGATGAAGAACGACAATGCGCGATGCAGAAAGACCGGCGATGAAGAACGACGACGCGCGATGGAGAACGACGACGCGCGATGGAGAAGGAGGACGCGCGCGAGATGGAGGACTGCTGGTCACGACGGCGGCCGGACTCCTCGTGGGAACGACCTTCTTCTGGTCACGGCGGCGGCGAGGTTGGCGCACGAACTACAGATCGCGAGCGATCGTGAGGAAGGACAGGTACGAGATCGTGAGATATATGAAACCTGTGCGGGATGGAATCTCGAATTTTCCATGCGCCGCTGAATACGGCGGCGCCGCGGGCTCGGATGGAAAGCGGATACTGCCACAAAGATGCTTGCCGAGGGGAAGAATAGCAAGTTGGGAAAGATGGCAACCTCATTTAGCAAACTGTTGGAGAGTAAATTTTGATGTTTTGCCAAATTTTCAAGAATAGCAACCTCATTTAGCAAACTGTTGGAGATGCTCTTAATAGTAGTACCAATTGCTTAGCCGTGTTCATTATTTATTTAAACTATATTTTTGCTTTTTATCGGACCGTGAGACTGATCAAGAGGACCTGGAAAATTATGAGTACATAAAAAGATGTAGAAGATGACACAAAACCTTGTAAATTTCATCATCTACCACATGTATATATTTTAGTTAGGCATTATACAACTAGCACTCTACTATATGTTGAGTATCTGATTATATTACGCTATAGTTTTCAAAGAAGTCAGTGCTTTCAACATCGTGCAATCAACTAGTAAGACTATCGATATAAAGTGGAGCGCAAAATGATAATTTAAATAAATAACAAACACGACTACAAATAATTAAACATTAGGAAAACGAACAAAAGAGTATTCAAACAACTTCGAATAGAGCACCGATAGATAGATAGATAGATAGATAGATAGATCATTTTTTTAATAAAATAGTAATATTTATTCTTTTTCTGATTTAAAATAAATTAGTCATGACTTTTTGGACATTAAATCATGTTTTATTCTGTCATGATCCGTAATTGGGCCAGCCCGAGAGTGGCTAATTGGGCCAAACGCGACGACCGCCGGCCCAAAGGGCCAGGGCGTAGCCGCAGGGAGAGGCCGGCCCCCTCGCCGCCGCTTTCCCTCTCCCCCGTGCGATTCTCGAGTTTGCTTCGCCTTCAAGTTAGGATTATCTTAGGTAATTTTTGGTGTGCAAGGGGCTATCTCATCTATAAGGGAGACCCTTATTAGGAAATAATAAAATAGGAATTGATTGTAAAAGGTATTCCATTATAAGGAAACCTTATAGAGATTGTTTAGATTACAAGTCCCACTAGTCGGGCTATATAAGCAAGAGGCTTGTAATCTCTAGGGGACAAGCAAGAAAATAAAAATATATCTTTGCCTTCAGCTCCGTGCCCGCCGCCCCGCCGCCTCTCACAAGACGCGTCCCGCGCGCCCCCTCCCCGCCGCCGTGCCTTCCCGGCCGGCCGCCACCACCGCCCCCACCCGTCTCCTCCCCCCCGCTGCCATCCTCTTCCCGATGTTTCCCTAATCTAGCGAATCGGCAACGGTATCCGGAGAACAAGACGATCCCCACCACCCATGGCTTCCGAGATGACAGTTCACCGCGCGCCAAGGCGCCTCGACGACAATCTAACGCTCGGATCACCCGCACTTCGACGACATCGAGACTCGCCCTACGCCGGATGGAGTACGCCTACATCACGCCGAGGACCCTGCCGCGCGACGACTTCACGCCGGAGGACAGCCCAGCCGGCTGCCGCCGCCCCGGGCACGGGGGCGGCCGCCTACGCCCGGCCCCCCCCCCCCCCGCGGATCCCGTCGACCGACGGCTCCGACCCTGCTATCCTCCAACGGAGGAAGATGATGGCGTTGCGGGTGATGCTCCGGCCCGTCATCGACGCCACCCTCAACGACACCGCAGCCACAGGCTGCCCTCTCCTCCCCACCGACACCTGCAACCGCGGGGGCGCCCGGCGAGACGGTGCCAACCGCGGCGCCCGCCGCTACCCCAGCGCCACCGCGGCGTCCCCCGACCGCGCCACCAGCGGGCGCCAGCCCATGGTGCCACCCGCGGCATCACATCCCCCTCGCTCACGCCACGTGCCCGCAAGTCCGTGAGCACGACGGCACCGACGACCCGACCTCTAGCCGCCAAAGATGGAACTCTTCTTCCAAACTTAACTTGAGATCGCCCGGCCGACTACGTGAGTTACGTTGCTTTCCACCTCGTTGGTATTGCTGCAAATCGGTTCATGGATCTGTCCAAGAAGAACTCTCCGATCGAGTGGGACGATTTCACTCACCGCCCACGCCACCACTTCGACCACCCACCTACCTCGACACTTCGGGCCGTGACGCCGCCTTCCTGGGAGGTAAGCTGAACGACTACATCGACGCCTTCGAGAACTATGCACTACGCATGGAACTTCGAGGGCAAGCGCCACGCGGTCGACTCTTCATGGAAGGCCTACGGAGACGCCGCAACACGCCGAATGGTTCGAGCCTCGCTCGCTGGAGGAGGCCATCGACCTTGCCCGCCGCTACAACGACGACAAGCCGGACGACGCTAACGAGGACGCGCACCGGCGCCACAACGGCCGACCGCCGCGACATCCAGTGGCCTCGACGGCGACATAGCGGCTGCCCTCAGGTGACCGCATGTCGGGGACAGCAACGCCTTCTTTGTTGCCATGGACGACATCGAGGGGCTGACAGCAAGCGACATGATCACTGAGCTGCAATTGGGCACAACTACCAACAAGGAGCTCGGGATCATCTCCAACGCCATCGAGCTGGGATCAATCTGGCGCCCGAGTGGAGTCTCCGCTATGGCATCGTGAGGTACTTTCACCGCTACTACATCCCCGCGCCGAGCTTCTCCAGACTTCTGGCGGGGAGAACGTTCCACCGCACGGCGTAGCGGCGGGCTTCCACCTCCCCACCGCCCGCTGGAGGATCGAGCGTTCCGTCAAGCATCCTTCTTCTCGAGCGCCCCGACGAGCGGATCGAGGGTGCCACCGTCCTCCTCTTCGACAACAACGACGACATCTTCTTCCGCATCGACAACATCACGGTTGGCGCCTGCGTGGACAAAGGAGAGGCAGTAGGGACCCCGTCGGCCGCCCGGCGATCTCCTCACGGCTACCGCCGACTTCACCTGCACCGCCGCCTCGTCACTTCGACACGCCTCACGCGGGCAACCCATGCAAGGTGACGCTGCGGCGACTTACACCTACACGTCTCCACCCCCGACTCGCCAGATGATCGAGCTGTCGGGAACCCTCAGCGCCTCCGTCATGCGTCGTGCATGGGCGGAACGTTCCTTCGTGCAGCCCCCGCTGAGCTTCAAGTTCAGCATCTACTTCGGCGATTTCCACCTCGACTTCTCCTTCTCCGACACGGACTCCAGCACCTGCAATGACGACAACGACAAGTGCGGCCCTCTCGTCCTCTACTTCGGGCCTGGAATTGTCACTTCCCCGATCGACGTGCCTTTCGCCACCACCTGGTGGGTTGGGCGGCACGTGGACGCGCCGCCTCGTCGAACGGTGGGGAAATGTCATGATCCAGAATTGGGCCAGCCCGAGAGTGGCTAATTGGGCCAAACGCGACGACCGCCGGCCCAGGAGGGGCCAGGGGCGCGCAGGGGAGGCTGGGCCGAAAGGTCCTAAATGGCTAGAGGGGGTGAATAGCCTAATAAAATTTCTACAAAATCACTAGAGCAGCTTGTTAGTAAATAACAAAGCGTAAATGCGTTTGCTCTAGCTCTACTTGTCGGCAAGCCTCCTATTGACAATTCTAGTTGCTATAGTCTCTAATTCACACTCATGGGCTAAGTCGCTACTTTACCACTAGGTGAACAAGCTAAATTACTCTAGCAACTAAGCAAGACTACACAAGCACAATATATATATCAAAGTAATGCAAGTGTGTAGAGGTGATATACCACAATGTCGAGGCTAGTCAATCCAATCACCGGGAATGTTGCCACAATATGAATAATGAATCCGAAAAAGCCAAGAGACAACAATCACAATGGAGAGACACGAAGATTTAGCCCGAAGTTCACTTGAGCACCCGTCAAGCTACGTCTCCGTTGTGTCGACCTTCTCACGTGTGGGGGTCAAGGTGGAGCTCACTCCAAGCCAAATGCCTTTAGGCTTCTTGAACCCAAAGCAAATGAGAGGTACTCACCGACACGAGCAATGTATTATCTTGCAATTCGTCGTCCCGACGAGGATGCACGGTCCTCTCATAAATCACCGGAGGTGGCCAAGAACATTCACCTTCTCTTGCCAACGCCTCCACCAATCACCAAGCCGGCTAGGAGTGGTGCTCTCCAAGAGCAACAAGAAAACCACCGGCTCACAATGATCCACAAGTGCCACTAGATGCAAAGATCAAAGCAAGTGCACTTGAATCACCTCAACTCACTAGAATGGATGCTCTCAAGCAAAGGAGTGAGGAGGAGGATGAGTGCTCAGCTCTAGAGGTGTTAGGAATGATTTCAAATGTCCAAGAGACCTCCCATGGCCGGCCAAAGGGGTATAAATAGGCTCCACCTAAAAATGGAGCCGTTGGGGGAGGAACATGCAAGTCCCGCGGGCCGGCCGGGACGGCGCCGACCGGACTCATGCATGAGTCCGGGTCGAACCGACAAACCCAACCAGCCAAAAATAGAACCCCTTCGCATGCGTCCGGTCGGAATCATGCGTCCGGTCATGCTTCCGGTGCATGCGTCCGGTCACTCCCGAGAACAACCACGAAAACATGCTCTCGTTCTTTTTGACCGGAACCACACACCGGGTGCGTCCGGCCGATTTTGCATGCTTCCGGCCGCGGGTCCGGTCACCGTCCCCCGGCCGCCTCGAGCCAGCGAAATTCCGTCGTTGTGTTGCCGTTTCTTCGCCTTTTGCTCCAAACCGACTTCCGTCACTTGATTCTTGTTGCCGACACGTCGAAGAACACCCCGACACCATGTGTTAGCATTTTGAAAATATTTTTCATCAAGTACGGAGTTAGCTCTCTAGGTTAGAATGCATGCAAATGATTTTGAACCTAGAGGCACATGAGGACCGATATGTACGATAGTTTTCCCTTTTATAGTACGGCTTATCGATCCTATAATCACTCACACCCTCTATGGTGTCTTGAGTGTAAAATCAAAATGGCCCTATGATATACCTTTGCCTTGAGCCCATTTTGATCCTCGAAACACGCCATGACATGCACTTGATCAACATTTGGATCATCTCGACCCATCCACCATGACCACCATGCACAATCCTCGGCTTGACCAATCTCCAACTAAATCAACACTTAGCATAGAGAGATTAGTCCTAAGGATGTCATCAATTAGCCAAAACCAATCTAGAGATCTTCACTGCCCCCTCGCCGCTTCCCTCTCCCCGTACGACTCGAAGTTTGCTTCGCCTTTAAGTTAGGATTATCTTAGGTAATTTTTGGTGTGCAAGGGGCTATCTCATCTATAAGGGAGACCCTTATTAGAAAATAATAAAATAGGAATTGCTTGTAAAAGGTATTCCAAATTATAAGGAAACCTTATAGAGATTGCTTAGATTACAAGTCCCACTAGTCGGGCTATATAAGCAAGAGGCATGTAATCTCTAGGGGACAAGCAAGAAAATAAAAATATATCTTTGCCTTCAGCTCCCCGTGCCGCGCCCGCCGCCGCCGCCCCAAGCGCCGCGCCCAGCGCCCCCCTCCCTCCCGCCGCCCAGCTTTTTCCGGCCGGCGCGCCGCCACCGCCGCCCCCACGCCTCCTCCCCCCTCGCGCCATCCTCTTCCCCGATCTTTCCCCAATACAAGTGTCAATTCCGCCCAATCTAGCCGAATCGACATATTCTTTAAAAAAAAAGTAGGAGGCACCTTTGAAACAGATAAAATTGCCCGACTTTTATAGTTAGATGTTGTTCAGTGCCTAATTTTATAGTTTCAAATTTAAAATCGAACTAGAAGTTGAAAAAATTGGACTTACCCAAAATACATGTATTGATATTTCCTTGGGGGTCTAGCAATTCCCTAGTCTATCTCAAGAATTTTGCTGAAATTTAAAAAAACTTAGAAACTTTTTCGTTGTCTGAAAACTCGTATCAAGCATTTACTACATATCACTTAAATTAATAATAGGGATAAAATCACATTTACAACCACTTCAATCAAGAGCTGAGGGTTAATTTGAACAGTTTCAAGAAAAGCCCGGTAGGGGGATTCCCCCCTCTGTTTCATCAAACAAAATTGAACAGTTTTAGAAAATCAGAAGTAAGATGTTTAGTTTTAGAGTTGAAGAGAAGAACAATAAATCACGCATATACACCAGCCAAAATGGACTCCCTATGAGCACAATATGCCGGACCTGCTTATGGGGAAAGGGTGTTCAGCGTTTGGGGCCTTTGGGCTGCCCTCCCTTGAATCGGGCCATGGTCACGGTGAACCCACATTGGGCCATGCATTGTGTTTTAAGGGCAGGTACATTGCTACACATGAGCGGTCTCATACGCCGCCTCATGCATCGCCACGTAGGATTTTTGATGATGTGGATGAAAAAGAGAGGTGAGAGAGAATAAGGTAGTTGCTTCTCAAAACAACGACCTCATGAGCTAGAATTTAGGACTATGAGACAACTATTTTACCATTATACGAGTTGTTGTCTTCATGCACCTCACAATCCTATTTTTACTCTCTCCAAAATTAAGGAAATGTGAGTTGCTATGAGACAACTTAGAAAGACAAGCATTGTACATGTAGTCTATTAAGTCGCCTTAAATTACGTGGCACTATATGAGACTAGTTATGAGACAGCACCAATGTACTTGCCCTAAGTGGAAGTCCAATAAAACTTGGCCAAAAAGTAAAATAAAATAAAACTTGGTCATAAGCCGAGACAAATCACCAACAATCAAAGTTTATAGCCTAATTCTGTTTCTTTAGTTTCGATGCTCTTTTATATTTATACATATGACCAATCTCACATTGACAAGTTTTATGGCAATGTTTCTAAAAATGAAGCACTCACTCTAAATGGTAGTTTCAATATATAGTTTCATGAATATTGAATTTCATGACAGATAAAAAAAGTTGGTTGCCGTGCTAAGAGAGTTTCATCCACAATTTTTTTAAAAATAAAACAGCAAGAATTTTTCCCGGTTTTTTATCATAAAACTCAGTTATTCTCTCTTTTCTTAAAATATTGGCACATCATTAAAAATACTCATATGTGGGAGCTTATTAAATGCACATGAAACTTTAATGAAACTTACACTAAAGTCTGAGCCGAACAAAGGAAAAACATAGCAATTTTAGCGGATTTCAATCCTAGAAAAAGTCTTTTATATGTCTCTTTTTTTTAGATAAAGTTCTATATGTCTCTTTGGAACGAAGGATTGAAATCATTTCTTAGGATTGCCTTAGTGTCATGCATTGATTCCGTGGTATCCAGGAGTGAAAAAGAAATCTTGGTTCACGTGTTCAGCTTGGCGGGGAATCAGCGACAGGCTGCCCACTTTCTCTCTGCTACATCACCACATGCAAGGTGGTGACGTGTTAGTCTAGCCGGTTATTGGCCCTTTCGCAGTTTTCGCAGTTTCGCTGCAGAAGTCTTGGTTGGCAGCTGAAGCCAGCGAGCAGGAAGAGCGAGGCCTCGAAGGCTCGTATACTCGAGACATATGGCCTTGTTTAGATAGCAATTTTTTTTGCCAAAAAGCAATGTTCGAACTCCCCGTAGAAGACACTCAGAAGACGCTTTCGTTTGTTTGTGGTAAAATATTATCCTACCATGGGATAACTAGCCAAAAGATTCGTCTCATGAATGTATATGTAAACTGTGTAATTAGTAAATGTTTTTACCTATATTTTATGCTCCAAATATATGTCTTTTTTTGTGTATTTAATGTGATGTGATGGAGAGAGAGTCTAAAAATTTGCAACTTTTTAGCAAATTTTTAGCCATCTAAACAAGGCCAGTCCCTCTGTTCTTTTTTAGATGTCACTATAAGGTGCGTGTCGACCAAATTTTTCATCTTTAATCTGCGTTTATAAAAATTACGTGCAACATTTATATCTTTAAATAAATTTATTAAAAAAATTAGACTTAAAAATCTTTCCGATGATACTAATTACTTTACATAAATATTTATATATTTTAATATATAATTTACCGATAGTTTGAAAACATTGACTTCTAGCGAGAATGACATACGGAGAGAGTATACTCGAGACACACCGTTTTGATTGCCACGGCCCACAGTTAGTACTGCCTCGCCATTGGTTCCAGAAGTCACATGCGCTTAACGTGCCATTGACACTGACCCTTATGCTGAATTGCTGACACCATGCTCTGTTCTCAGCCATCCTATCTTGACCATTGCAAGGACCAAGAAAACCACCAGCTTAAGTAGCAGCACCCGGCCGCGGCTTCTATCTTCTGCCGGCATCCCCCGCTCCCCTTTGCAATGCAATGGCTCATTCAGAGCAAATGCAGTGCCTGAATTCAGCACCACTACTCCTCGTCCTCATCACCCTGCTCCTGACATCACTGCCCCAATGCCAGCCACAACCCGACGCCGACGCCGACCGGTACAGCAACTGCACCCCGACGCCGTACCGCTGCGGTTCAGTCCAGTTCGACGTCGCCTACCCGCTATCGGTGATCGGCGCCGACCGGCCGGACTACTGCTCGTTCCCAGGGTACCGCCTGGTCTGCACGAACACGAACGGCAGCAGCAAGCTGCTGATCACCATGATGACCGACGCTCCCACCGGCGGCGTCTGGACGTTCCAGGTGACCAGCGTGGACTACGGAAACCGCCTGCTCGCGCTCGTCGACCAGGGCCTGGCGCAGCAGACGTGCCTGCAGCAGTACCGGAACACCACCATCAACGACACCCTGTTCGCCTACACCGACCGCGACCAGTTCTTGACGGTGTACACCAACTGCAGCGGCGGCGGATCGCCGTTGCTGCCGTTGGTGGTCGATGGCCTCTCGTGCCTGTCCGGGGCCGGTCGTACTACAGCCTGGACAACGGGACGGCGGTGGCGGCGCCGGACGTCCTGGGAACGTGTAGCTCCACGCTGCTCGTGCCTTACAACTCGTCTATGGCTGGGACTGGGAGCTCTGGACTTACCCTTGGGAATGCCATAAACGGCGGTTTCGTCGCGCGGTGGAAGGCGGGTGCCGGGTGGTGTCAAGACTGTGAGAACTCCGGAGGGCGGTGTGGATTTAACTCCAGCAGTCGTACAGATCGCACCTGTTACTGCTCTGATGGTACATTCATTGGAACATGTTTGTCAGGTATGTTTTGTCCCCAAAATTCAAGCTTTGCAAACCAAGTTTTTTTTTGTTCCTATCACCATATCAAGGCTGCTCTGTAGTAGTTGGTTAGTACTTAGTACTAGCAAACTACAAACTAAGTGTGATTGACTCATTTAGGTATAGTATGGGGACAGTTCTGACCTGAAACTCCCCATAGCAGCTCAATTCAATCTGAATCGCAGTAGCAACTACTAGCAAGCCGTGGCGTATATTTGACTCAAGGTGTACATTTGGCATGCATGGTTCAAATGATCCAGTCTGATAATTGCTTACGTATTTACTCAAAAAAAAAATGCTTACGTACGCTAATCCTAAAGTTCATGAACTGAACCTAAAATTTGAATTTCCTCTTGAATTGGTCCATTACTTTGTCTGTTGAAATGTTCCTTCTTGATATTGACACTTCATCTAAATTGGTAATCAATTGTTGACTTGAAGATTAGTAGGTATGGTAGAGTAATTAAGTTGACGACGCAAGGCAAACTTTGGTACCCTCCGATGTAACCCTTCGTCCCCTGCTGGTTCTGGTACCGATCGTAGATTCATGGAGTAGGTGTCGATCAAGTCGTACAACTCGACGGCCGGCCGGGAGCAGCAGGAGCGTCGCGTTACCGCTACTGCCGTAGCGCTCTACGAGGCATCGGCGACCCTGACTGAGATCGGGGAGGCGTACGAGGGTCGAGGTTGCTTCGAATTGGGTGGCCGCAGAAAGCCCGAAAGGGACGAAAGTCCTGGAACGGGTGCTTCTTCGGCGCCATCTTCGGGTGCGTTGTGGGAGGCCGGACTTGCGCCAGGGTACTTACATCCTCTCGAGTTCCCTTCGCCATGTACTACGACGAAAACTGGTTGATCGCGCTTGCGAAGCGACGGCTCCATAGCAGGAGCAGGACTGTCGATCCAGTAGACATGTGTCCACGGGCTCGGTCAACACGTCGGCACTAGTTTGGTAGCTCTCCAGTCTCACATGTCCAGCGCGACTACGCCTTCGTGGTCTTGACGTTGCCACGTTAGAGACTTGGGGTCAACGGTCAATTTGGTAGTCAATGTTCTCACTATGCTCACAGATCCGGTGGTCCACGGAAAAGCCTGGCGTTCCTTTCCTTCCATTAAAGATGTACATTTGGCTCTCGGTAATTTCGGCCGGTCCGTGGCCCGGCCTTTTGACCCGGTCTGTGGCACGGTCCGGCCCGACATGTGCGGGCCACGGGTGGCATGGCCCGATCGTTGGACGGGCCATGGGCGTAGGCTCGGCCCGTGGCACGGACTGGTCCGCCCGGTCAAAAGGCCTGCTAAATTCTATTCCTCTCCCACCTGAATTTGGCCTACTAAAGGCCCAACACTGTGAACCTTTCATCACAAAAAAAAAAAAAATGAACCTTATCTTCTCCCGTGAGTCCCGTCGGCCGTCCCAGACCCGTACTCGTAACTTCGCCGGTCGCCATCTCTGCGCGGACGCGGGGTCGCGCACGCGGCGTCGCGGCCTCGTGCGAAGTCGTCGTCGTAGCGTCGCTCCACCACCGGCGCTAGCTCCGCCGCCCACCTCTAGCCGCACCTCGCCCCCGCCGCCGCTGCCGGACTACCGAAGGCCAAGTCTGCCACATCGCGGCACCGGCACCGCATGGAGCGAGGACGCCGCCACCGACCAGCTGGAGCAGAGCAATGGAGGTGCAGCTGTCCGTCCCCCACGCGTCGACGCGAACGGTGGAGCACACTCGGGCGCGGTAGCAAGCAACCCGACCCCGCGACGGAGAAGGTCGCGGCAGCAGGCAGCTCGCACGGCGGCACTGTCGGGCCGGCCTGATAGCCCGCGGGCCGGGCCATGGGCTGCAGGTGCTGCCCGAAGCACGGTGGCGGCACGGCCCGGCTGGCCCGTGGCCCGACGCAGCACGACCCTGGCCCGGCCTGGCCCGTTGTACATCTATACCTTCCATAGCTCAATCCACTAGAGCGAACATGGAGTTGGCACCTTGCATGTTCGCTCCTACCCAAAGACACGATGGCCGCTGTGTTTTTGGTTCAACAAAAGTGTCCGCAGCAAAGCGCATGTGACCTTTGTCCAAGAGCAATCAAGCACAGCATATCTCGCAGCACCGCTAAACAGGACCAGTCAGCACGTGTCTGGCAGGCCGCCTTTGGCTATGAGTCCACGCTTGTTTTTAGCACGTTCTCCTTCTTCGATGATACACAAATCTTTTGCGTATTCGATAGAAAAAAGCACTGCAACGCCATGCCTCTCCACTTGAGCTTCCTCCTTTTCGCCGCTTCTCTAGCCGCTTACGGCGGCGAGCGCACAGTCGGCCAGAAGTACTACTCGAACTCTAGCCTGTGTCAGGCGTCCCTCCGTTGCGGCGACACCGTCGACGTGCGGTACCCGTTCTTCCTCGCCAACGCCACCAGCGTTGTTGTCGAAGGCGACACGGCCTACTCCAGGTCCTACTGCGGGTACCCGGGCATGGCGATCGCCTGCGAGGACGGCCGCCGCGCGACGCTGAAGCTTGGGCGCGACAACTACACCGTGCTGGACATTGACTACGGCAACCACACCGTGATGGTCGCCGACGCCGACGTGCTAGCCAGCGCCGCCGATGACTGCCCGAGGGTGGCGCACAACGTCACCGTGCCGACGGAGACGTGGCTCAACCTATCGGACACCGCCAACGACAACCTCGTCTTCTTCTACGACTGTGTCTTCACGGCAGAGACCCTTCCGCCGCCGGCGGTCCAGCTCCAGCCCCCGATCAACTGCAGCAGCTTTCGGAACCCAAGTGGTGCCAAGTCTTTCGTGGTGGTGCAGCAGGACACGAGGCTGCAGGACGGGTGGTCGGGCGCGTGCAAGCCACCCGTCGTCGCGCCGGTGCTGAGGCGGCTCGTGAGCCCTGACTACCTCTTGCGTCTCAACAACGATGGCTACGGGCAGCTGCTGAAGCAGGGGTTCCAGCTGACGTGGGACCCCAGCGCCGGGTCCTGCTACTTCTGCGAGAACTCCGGCGGGCACTGCAGCTACGACCAGGTGGGCGAGTTCATCGTCTGCCTCTGCTCCGACGGCCGCGTGCGTGGCCCAGACTGCGGTAAGTTTCTCGTTTTGTCATTTCTACTGTTACTGCCAAAATTTCAGACGGCAGCGTGCGCAGCCTGGATTGTGGTAAATCTGGTACACAGAGTTACATCCTCATCGTCAGTCCTCGCTGGTTCTACGTTGTTGGCTCGATCCTAGACTCGTAGGTGTAGATCCAGTCGTACAACTCGACGGCCGGGAGCTGTGGGCGCGTCGCGTTGGCGCTACTGGAGTCCGGACTCGCCGCCAGGGTACTTGAATCCTCTGGAGTTCCCTTTGCCATGTACGACGAAACCTGATTGAGCTCGCGCTTGCAAAGCGACGGCTCCAGCAGGACATCACCGTGCATCACATCGCCGTTCTAGTCCGCCGCCCGGCGCTTGTCGATCCAGTAGACGCGTGTGTCCATGGGCACTAGTTAGGTTAGGTAGCTCTCCAGTCGCAAAGGTCCAGCGCGACTACACTTTGGGGACTCGGGGTCAACGGTCAATCTGGTAGTCAACGTTCTCACTATGCTTACAGATCGGGCAACGAAGACGAGAGGAGCCTAGGGGTGGTGGCGAACCACAGAGATGCTCAATACGTACGCTACACTAACTCGTACGCTACACTAGGGACTGGGAGAGATTAGGTTCAACTCGTCTGTATGGACACAAAAAAGAGTTTGGAACTGTTAGATTTCCAATAGGATGGTTATGCGCAAATAAACCTTTCTGACATTTATTTAAAAAAAATACATATAGATTAGAGATACATATAACCTTGTTTAGATGGCAAATATTTGGAACCGAATGTCACATCGTCATTAATCGTAGACGTTTCGTTTGTTAGTGGTAAATATCATCCTACCATGGAGTAACTAGGTTCAAAAGAATCGCCTCGTAATGTACATCTAAACTGTGTAATTAGTTATTTTTTTACCTACATTTAATACTCCAAACATATGTCTTTTGGTGTATTTAATGTGATGTGATGGAGAGAAAGTGGGTAAAAGGTTAGAAATTTTAGGCATCTAAACAAGGCCATAGTAGCAAATATTTGGAGAGATTGGAGTTGTTTTGACCCGTCTCTCCATTTCCCTTTTTGACCCGTCTTTCCATTTCCATGTAAAATTCTCCTTCTTTCTTTATGTAACTTTTTATTCTGTTGCACTAGAATGTCCAGGAACCCGTGTGCTGCCACTTTCCTTCATTTCTTTAAATCTTGTCTTTGCAGGATTTTCAAGATCAACAGTTAAGAAGAGACTCATAGCATGTAAGGGAAACTCTCTGTTAGCTGTACCTCACAATTCCCTGTTCGTTTCAACTACTTTTCAGTCAACCATCAATATTTTTCTCCCACAACAAATCAGCAACATTCCAGTCGAACAGTACTACTATTGATGTGATATTTTTGAATGAATCTATTATAGCTATGCTAGTTCTTGTAATTTGTAACTCTAATTTGCTTCAACTTCAAATCTCTTTGGCCCGACCGGTTTGAAATGGTAACATATACATTACTAGATTATTTTACTCCACGAGGAAGTCTTATTGTTATTTTGACAAATAAAGCATTTTATTAACTCAAGGTAAAAGGTGTACCGCATGCATTGCTCTTACATAGAGTTGATACGTACAACCATCTTGAGAAAGTCTACAACAAGTCTCTTTACCATTCTTTAGTTCTTCTATGTATTTTAATATGGCGACTCTTTTCCAGTCTCATTGTTATGGTTACAGGATTTTACATATAATAAAATTTGCCAAACCGTTTCCTATTTCACTAATTTATGCTACATAGTTATGACTTTTATGCTGTCTATAAGGGGCCCAGGGGTTGCCTAGATTATCTATTATAATGCAAAAGTAGTTCAGAATTAAATCTAGATGTCTATTTAATTTTTTTTTCATAATAGAAGATGTGAGTAATTTAGTTGTAGATTTAAATGCTTAGTTTATGTTTTTTAAATGGCAGTGGTAGCAACTTTTTAAAAATAAAAAGATGCAATGGCTATATTATTAGATGCCCCTGGATTGACGATTGAATGCTTCTATTTTTTTATGAGGTTTATTCTATATCTTTTCCTACCGCACCTTGTGAGGATTAGTGTGAAGCTTTTAGATAGGAAGATGAGATGTAGATCCCTTTTCAGTTTCAGCATTACCTATTTATACTCACAGGAATTTTTTACACATAACAATTTCGTGCCAAATCATTTTTTACCTCCTGAATTTCTGCCACAAGTTATGATTTTTGTGCCGTTTGTTGTCCTTGCAGATGTGTCAGGTGCAATTCTACTGTCTCTGCTCATTGTCATTGTAATGTGTGTTCTGTATCGTAAAAAGATTTCACGCCACAATGTCCTGCAGAAGGGGATCTAATAAACAAACACCAAGGATTGAATCATTCTTACAAAAGCATGAAGCTCAACACCCAAAGAGATATACTTATTCACAAGTGAAAAGAATGACCAAATCGTTTGCTGAAAAGCTAGGTAAAGGTGGCTTTGGAACCGTTTACAAGGGCAACCTCCCAAATGGGAATGGCCGTCTCGTAGCCGTGAAGCTTCTCAACAACTCCAATGATGATGGCCAAGAGTTTATGAATGAGGTAGCAAGTATCATGAGAACTTCTCATGTTAATGTCGTAACTTTGTTGGGTTACTGTCTTGAAGGATCAAAAAGAGCTCTTATCTACGAGTACATGCCTAATGGTTCGCTCGAAAGATTTGCTTCTGGACAGAACTCTGAAGGAGAAAAACTCACTAAGTTGGGAAAAGTTGTTTGATATCACAGTTGGCATTGCTCGTGGACTTGAATATCTTCATCGAGGGTGCAATACTCGTATCGTGCATTTTGATATTAAACCTCACAATATCCTACTAGACCAAGATTTCTGTCCAAAAATTGCAGATTTCGGTCTGGCAAAATTGTGCGTGAAAAAGAGAGCATCATCTCTATCGACGGTGCCAGGGGAACAATAGGATACATCGCACCAGAGGTCTTTTCGAAGCAATTTGGAGAGGTCAGCAGCAAGTCTGATGTATATAGTTTTGGAATGGTGGTCCTTGAGATGGTTGGAGCAAGGAAGAATATTCATGAAGGTTCAGAGACCAGTACCAAATATTTTCCTCAATGGGTTTATGAACATTTAGAGGAATATTGTGTCAATGCCGGTGAGATCAGTGTTGATTCAGAGCTTGTCAGAAAGTTGATAGTAGTGGGATTGTGGTGCATACAGTTGCAGCCTAACAACCGGCCATCAATGACTAGAGTAGTTGAAATGTTAGAAAGTAGGGAGAATGATCTACATGTTCCACCACAAAGTCTCTTGTGTTGAAAACTTCAGATTCAGCCTATCAGTATTTTGTACCATGTAACTAAAACTTCACCAAGTAACTTTAAAATTGAACAGACTGCTGCTCCTGATTGAGAATCAGAGGTTTGTATCTGTAAATCCACTTGCTTATGTAGAATAATGTTCTATTAAAAATCCTCTCTAGTCTCAAATTCTTATGGTCACAAATGCTACAACAGTTCAGGCCGGGGTCCATATCTGTAGCTCTTTTTTTTTCTCTTTATTATAGCAGTTCTGTCATGTGCATTTTGTGTGGCGGTGTGAGTCTTTGAACTCAGTCAGACAGACACTCTGGTAAAGTACCACGTTTTGTGGTTGCTAGTTTCCCACACGCGTTGCTTTCATGCATGCTTTGTCTATTGTTGTCTGAATCACGGCTTTCAGATAAAGACTGTAGATGTGCTCGAAACATGAGAACGCTGAACTTATGGCTAGTGGTTTCAGTCGAAAGATTTGGTTTTCAGCTCGCCGGGTGCGCCTTGTGCCTCGCGCAGCACGCCGCGGTGGGCGCCGCGTTCCCGACGATGGCCGGCGCGCACGGGGTCAGCTGCGTCGGGGCGCACGTCGTCGCCGCGCCCGCGCCCGGGGCCAGCAGGCTCAGCACCGTGAGCGCCGCCACCACTAGGAACAGCACCAGAGACGACGCCCTGCTCGCTGCCGCCATGCCGCTTGGATCACCTGTCAGTGTGTGTGTTGCGAATGAAGAGTGATCTATGGCGTGTATTTATAGGCCCTGAAGTAGGTGACGGGGAGCACCGATCGAGCACGTAAACCGTAAGCGTTGCACAATCGACCAAGTTTGGTATGTGAGCAATGGGATTAGTGCGTACTCCATCACGGAGGCACCAAGCATGCATTGGGCGGCTGACACACATCACAGCTCCAGCGGCGCTCCACTACGCTCCACTGTTGGGTGTCCATGTGCAGGGACTAGCTAGCTACCAAGAATTCAACGCGTGGAGCATCAAACGTACGGTTCATGGGTGATGTGTTGCAACAGATGCAACTTTTTCCAAGTTTTTTCAGTATGAACATGACGATCCTTTTTTTCTAGAGAGAGCGTAGTTGGTTGGGTTAGTAGAACGAAGGGAGACGGCCATCATGATGATGAGCGTGCTGAACTGATGAAGGGGTGGCAAAATAAAGGTGGCGGTCCATCAGCAAGTCTCAGCGGCGTCCACTGCATAGTTACACGTAGTACAAGGTCAAGCATGCGCACCCGAAGCTCAGGGTCAGGGCCATCTTTTTTGGACGGCAAGCAAGAGGACACAAGCTGGCATGCCTCGTGTTCTCTTTGCAGATGTCTAAGCCTTGGAGTCGTCAGAACAGAGCGACTGACGTGATCATGGGTCAGCATTTCGACATCGATCCATAGTTGAGGTTCAGTTAATTCGGGTTCCTACTACATTTCTTATAGCACATAGATCATTCTCACCTTTGCACACAGTGATCGACGAGGGAGTGTTAATTATTATCGGCAAAGAACAGGTACACTTCCACCTAATCTATGAAGCTTCATATTGGCCACAAAATGGGTTAACCTCCAACTTGAAGACATATGATAAATGGATTCAATGGATAAACAAGGGTGTGAGAGGTGGTAGAGTATGTATTGATATAAATGGTGAAAGGGGAGTATTTCAGAAGTTTTAAAGGCCTTAGATAGGGGGACCCACTGTTCTCACTTCTATTCAATCTTGTGGCTGATACTTTATTAATGATGCTAACCAAAGCAAGCAATGCAGAGGTAATACAAGGGCTAGTTCCCCACCTGATAGAGGGTGGCATCGCACATCTACAATATGCAGATGATACTGTAATTTTCTTGAGTTACTCACTAGAGAATCTGTACAGAACAAAGGTATTACTCACATGCATTGAAGCAATGTCTGGTATGAAGATTAACTTTGACAAAAGTGAAGTATACACACACGGATTAAATGCATTGTAACAACAACAAACAGTAGAGATACTAGAATGCAAACTTGTCAATATCCTATGAAATACCTTGGCTTACCTGTAAGTGATCACAAAATCACAAAAGCACAATTGAGTTATGTGAGTGATAAAACAGCGAAGAGACTAGGCACTTGGCAATGTGACTACCTGTGTTCAGGAAGTAAATCTATGTTAAAATTTTTATCTGGATGGCTACTCATGATAGCATCCAATCAGGGTGCAATTGAAAAGGAAGAAGTGATCAGGATCGAAAAAAATGTCTAATATGTGATATTCCTGAAACAAATGACCATAAGCTGACTCCACCTGTTAATGTTAATACCCAAATCGGCCTAGCTGACTTCCAGTCGGCTAAACCGATTTCTTTGGTTTTTGCAGCTGTTGACACATCGTCGGATGATTCAACAACTATGGTGATCATTCTCTGGAGATAGAAAGCCATTATATTCGAATCAAGGATATATACTCCTCTAGCATGATCACATTTCAAGGTATAAGTATTTTACGAAGGGAGGTATTTTACTTGTCAATAATGATATTAAAAATTCATATTGCATCAACCTATAATGTTACCTCCTATTGGGCGGCCGATGATTATATTTTGTCCAGGTTAAAGCTTTCCCCAATGTTTGCTTTGAATTGTACATCTAGATGGGTTGCTTTACTTATTTTAAACTCAATTCATACTTGGTCCCATATGAGATATAAACTTTGCAATTACTTCGTGGCTTTATGATTTGGGGCTCAGATTGAAAAAAAATATTGCTCATGTCGATGTGTGCTCTACAATCAATTCTAAAACATCTCGCATGAGAGATAATTGTAAAGATGTGGCCGAACGGATTAATGTGAAATTTGATCGGATCGCTTTGCCAAGCATTGAATCTGTTTCCACAAGAAAATTGGCTTAAGAATTTAATGCTCACCTTTGGCTATTTTTGTTGCGATCACGCCTTTGATATATTGCTGAAAAAATAAATTTATTAGAATGATTGATCAGAATGCTTTGCCATCAACTCAGAACTTGGAAGAGTTTATATATTGCAAGTGGTGTAATTCATTTAATCATAATACTAGTAGTTGCAATATGTTTCATCATGAGATCCAATCAGACATTGATAATGACCGATTGATGTTTTCTCGAGGCTCAACAAGTGGACCGATTGGATTCAATCGGTTTTGATGGCAAACAAGTTTTGAATTGGGTTGCATTAACTGATTCACTTAAAGCTCAAGGCTCCAATGCCTAAGAGAGAGATGGAGAACCCTCAAGTGAAGACAAGATTGTTATCCACGAAGTTCAAGTTGAAGGTGTTTCAAAGGATAGGAATGTTACTCCAATTTTAGAAGACACTGGGGGCAGATGAAATCTCTCCATCTCTAACAAAAGCTGATTGATTCCATTGAGCAACGGGAATCGGGCCGGAGATCATTCTTTGGAGCATGTCTATCAAGATGAAGAAAAGGAGGATACTCATAAAGCTAATGGAGGCAAAGGACGTGACGAGGAAAAAGAGCAATAAAAGGCCAAAGCTTAGCTTTGAGGAACTCCCCGCTAAATATAAGAAGATAGGTGAAGCAAATATTGCTAATCGATCAAATAAAGTCTAGCCATCAAAATTGCCTCCGAAGCGTGAGTCGCAAGAACGACATTGTCAAAGAAAGGTGTATGTTCCATCATATTTCAAGCCACAATATATAAAGTACGCAGCTCCAAGACGTTTGGAAGAATCATCGTCTTATATAGACTGTTTTGATCAAAATCAGTCGGGGATCTTCCAAAGAAGAAAGTGGTAAAGCAAGTTTACCGCGTGATGTATGATGGCGAAAAAAAGAAAAATTCAGATCTGAATGTTGCCATTGAAAAGCCGATTACATTGTTGAAAAATCTAGTTATTGATGGTATACACGTTGAAAAATTATCTATTAATATTGTGGGTACCAAACCTGAACATAAGGAGGTAAAAATACCTAAGATCAAGAAGGAATTGCCGCTGTCCAAAAAAAAAAAAAACTGAGATGCTCAATCGGTTTACTAAGGTGGCAAGAAAAAGAGTTGCAAAAGCTTAGTGCAGAGAAGTTAAAAGAAAGGGGCTTAGCATGGGTTCCTAAAGGAAGTATTGAAGCTCAAAAGGGTGATGATCAAGCAAGTGGTGCAGCGCAACAAAGAGTAGAAGAAGAAGATTTAAAAAACAATCACCAAATTGGAGTTTTGCACCAAATCATCTAAATCATTGGTCATGGCATCATCCAAATTCTCTGCCTCTGCATATGTGGGATTCATCCCTAAGTATGCATGATCATCCCTCATATTCTTATTCTGATCCTTGATATGGGTCTTTACATTATGTAGGGTTGCCAAATTATTATGCTTATCAATGATCAAGAGCGAAAATAAATATTTCGCGATGCTCATTCGTGTGGATGAATTCATATGGCCGATACTTTGTTATCGCCCTAAGTATAAAATAGTCAATGCAAGCATCGTGCTATTTGAGAAACTTCCGCAAAAATACTAATTTTGGATGTCCAAAATCGCTCACCGACTGAACCAGTCGGTCAAGCCGATTCATGGCAGTATGGCCAATGAATGCGTGCAAATTAACATCGTGCTATTGAAATGCACAGGCGTGCAAAAGTATTTTTGGTAATGTTTTTTATCATTGTATAAGTGCCAAAAATATATTATAATATTTTATATTGAAAGCTGGAAGGAGAATCAGCATCATTTTGCCAGATCAACTTAGCCGATCACCTTCTGTTGCCAGATTGGTTTAGTCGATCGCCATTATCTATTGTTGATTACTGCATGTGCTATCGCTAGAATGGCTTGGGAGTTTGAAACAACCAGCTAGGCCGGGCTATTTGCTGCTGCCGCCTCTGTTTTTTTTTTTTTTTTCTAATTGAATTGATCATGTGCCCAAGCTAATATAGGCCTGCATGCTACTATTGGTGATGGTCGCACATGGTTGCTGCTGCATGCGCTTCCTGTTGCCCTGCAGCTGCTGACCACAAATGTACAGCAGGATCGGCTTGGCCGTTCACAATGCTGTGCCTGCTGTCCAACCAGCCTAGCCGGTTTAGGACCCATCCAGGCCGGTTGTTAACTGCGCCTGATCAACTATACTTGCGAACACATGGTTGATTTAGGTCACATGTGTTTAGTTTTGTGATTGAGTGATTATCAACAGTCAACATTCTCCTTCTATTTTCATTTTATCTTTTTATGCTTCGGCTATGTTCACCGGCACACGTGGAGTGTGTCAAGACGATATCTCTTGGTTCGTGTTGTACAGGGTGTGGAGCTCGGAGATGGTAGCCGACGGCGAGGTGAAGGGGCCAAGGAGGGCGTGCGGGCCGACGGACCGCCGGAGGTGAAGGACGGACGTGAGGCTTGGACCGAGGGACCGGATCGCCGGGTGGCTAGCCATGGTGGCTGACATCCGGGACATCGACGGATGCAAGAGGGCGGGCGGACCGTGTCGATCGGGTCAAGACGGCGAGCATGCAAAAAGAGCGGGAGCTCGGATGACTTGGCGACTGGGCGGTCAAGACGGCGATGACACGTGTCGAGGAGGTTTGGTGGTTTGCCCTCAAAACCATCGGCGCGGGTTTAGTGGTTTGGGCCTCAAAACCACGGGCGCGGGTTTTCGCGGGTTTGGGCCTCAAAACCCGAGGCGTTCCCGGTGGACGGAAGGACGGCACGTGGCGGCATCGGGAGGTTGCGTGGATGCAAGGCTACCGATGAGGAGGCGCGGTGGCCGTCGGATCAAATTATCCCGAAGTCGGACTAAATTAGCCTTAGGGTTACCCTTTCGGCTCATATGTATCTAGGGGTAGTTTGGGAAAGAGGATTTCGGACTATATAGCGAGGGTATCCCTCCCATCCTCTTTGCCTCTCATTTTTTATTTCTTAGCTAGGGTTTTCAATTCCGGTGTGAGAGGTCCACCGATCTTTGTAGCAAACTTGAGTGGGCAAGGGCTAGCCCTAAGTAGCCCGTGCCATGGTGGCGTTTGGATTTGGATTCGTTGTCTTGGGCTGGTGATGTGGCTGTGTTCTTGGCTATTTTCGTCACTCTTTTCCCCTCCCTATTCTAGAGTCGATTTCTTTGTCTGTGGGTTCATTTTGATTGATTCTTCTTGTGCTGAATCGTGCTATGACGTGAGTAGAACTCTTCCACCAAAAGAAATTGTCTAGCTCCTCACGAGCACAGAGATTCAAGCGTTTTTGTTTTTGTTCGTCTTTTTCTCGACTGATTTCGCGTGATCTGAAAATCCGGTCGATTCTCTTGGTGAAGTGCTGCGATTTCTTGGATTTAGTCTCTTCTCTATGTCTAGTTAATCTGGTTCTAATTTCATGATCTGAGGCGTTGGTTTGACCGAGTTTTGTTAGCTTTTTGATTCGTCGGTTTCTCTGTTCTCGGCGCCAGTCTGTCTGTTCGTTCTTCTTTGGTGTCTTGCAGGTCAGCACCCAGCACTCACCGTCCTCGCACAGCCGCCCGTCAGTGGGATCCTGACGCTTCAGGGTTGCTGCTCGTCAAGCACCGAGTGCCTCAGGTAATCTGCAGCAGCTGTCGGTAAGTTGCAGCTCATTCGTTCCTTCCCTGAAGCGTCCTCGAGCAGGCATCAGCGATAAGTGAACCAACTCAAGTGCTTCAGCAGTTTGCAGCTGACTGTTCGTTCTCTGCATCCTGACAGCAGGTAGCAACTCTGTCGATTGGAAATTGAATCAAGTTCAGTTCTACGTAGCTTTATTTCCTTGCAACCGTGAACTAGTATTTAGCAATCATGAGCCAATTATTACTGCATTTATTTTTATCTCTTTTTTGTTTAGCTAGTAGCTGCAGCAGCTTCATTCGTTCAGTGACTACAGCAGGTAGTGCAGCACCTTGTTTTTCTGAGTTCGTTGTCAGCAGCTATCAAGGTGTTAGTTTTGTTTGGTCTGAGAACTTGCTTCCTGCATTTGTGAATTATTACAGCTATCGTTGGTATTATTGAAAGTTTATATATCTCCAACTTGAAATAGCATTCATGGCTGTGAAAGTAGTTCTTTTCTCTCGAGATCGGTTCTCTTTTGTTTCATCCGTCATTCGCCGTTTGTGCTCTGATTTTCTTTCCGTCTGTGGGCGTTCGACTCTTTGAGCCTAACATTTCGTGCTTGATATCTTGCTACCGCTTAGCACGTGTATCATTCATATCTTTGTGAGATCGCTTTTGAGGTCGGGGGTTGAGCCGATGACCCAAAATTGAAAAGGAAAATCGAGGCTCCCATTCACCACCCCCTCCGGGTCGCCGTTTCGGTCCTTCAATTGGTATCGAGCGGTTAAGGATCATATCCACCTTAATCGGTCGTGATCCGCGAGAAAAGCGACATGGAGAGGTTTGGTCACTATGGTGGCAAGCCTCCTGGAGTTCGATGGCACCAACTATCCCTATTGGAAGATCAAGATGCAAGCACATCTTATGGGGATGGATTGGAGAGTGTGGGAGATTGTTGAGGATGAGAACTACCAAGTGCTAGCCGCCGAGTGGGTGAGGAACAAATAGCCCAACACAATGCTAACAACCGAGGGAGGAGCGTTTTTGTTCTCTAGCCTCAAAGACACCGAGTTTGAGAGAGTTGCCACTTGTGAGACCGCTCGTGAGGTGTGGAAGACACTTGAGAGCTACCACGAGGGAACCCCACAAGTCAAGGCCCGCCTATATGAGACCTACAAGAGAGAGTACAACAACCTAATCCAACTTGATGGCGAGTCCATCGATTCTCTCTTTGCTAGGTTTCGGGCGATGCGCAACAAGCTTCGGGCGAACAAGCCGTCGGAGAGGCTTGACGACCACGAAGAAGGCGATCGCGGCTCTTATGCGCTGGATCGGAAGGTGTGGGATGTGAAGGTGTCCGCAATCATGGAGTCCGCCAACTATGACACCCTCACACCCGACGAGCTCTTACAAAGAAGCTCAAGTCCTCCGAGATCGAGGCTCGATCCAAAGAAGCTTAAGAACCCATCTGCGCCCGAACGTTGCTCGTCTCGGGTAAGGGTAGTTCAAGTTCTTCTGCTAACCCTTCACAGATCTCGTTTGTCTTGTCTTCTTTGTTGTCTGTGACAGAGGAGCAGATGGAGAGCCTTGGGGATGATGAGCTGGCTCTAGTCATCGGCCGATTCTCGCGTTCCACAACAACCGCTTGAACCGTCGGCGTGGCGGTGCTCCCAAGGGCGGATGCTTCGAGTGCGGCGATCCGGACCACTTCGTCACCGCGTTCCCCAAGAAGAACAAGGACAAGTACTCCGGCGAGAAGTACTACTCCTTCAACAAGCACGACTCCGACAAGCGTAAGGACAAGCGCCGAGTACAACGTCGGCAAGTACAAGTCCAAGAAAGGCTTCGATAAGGAGGCGATCAAGAAGAAGTACCTCAAGCTGGATTGTGCCGTTTGGTCAAGTCTTTCGAGCTGATTTTTCTCGGAGTTTTGGCACTTCTTGTTGGTTGTTGGCCGGGTCCTCCTCTGATTTGTGGAAGTGGCATAGGAGACTAGGACACTTGAGCTTCGACCTTCTCACGAGGTTGAGTTCAATGGGTCTTATCCGAGGATTGCCTAAACTCAAGTTTGAGAAGGATCTGGTTTGCCATCCCTGTCGCCACGGGAAGATGGTAGCCACTTCCCACCCCCCAGTTAACCAGATTATGACCTCGAGACCCGGAGAGATCCTTCACATGGACACCGTTGGTCCATCTCGGGTCCGGTCAGTTGGTGGGAAGTGGTATTGTCTAGTGATCGTGGACGATTTTTCGAGGTATTCTTGGGTCTTTTTCATGGAGGGCAAGGATGAGGCTTTCGGTTTTGCTCGAGATCTGATTTTGAGATTGAGAACTGAGTTACCAGAGACCGCCATTCGAGCGATTCGCAGTGACAATGGCACAGAATTCAAAAATTCTCAGTTCGAATCTCTTTGTGCTAATCTTGGTGTCGAGCACCAGTTTTCCAGTCCTTATGTGCCTCAGCAGAATGGAATTGTTGAGCGGAAGAACCGGACGCTTGTGGAGATGGCGAGGACCATGCTCGATGAACACAAGACTCCGAGGAAGTACTGGGCTGAGGCAATCAACACGGCGTGCCATGTCTCCAACCGCATCTTCCTTCGTGCTTTCACCAAGAAGACATCATATGAGCTGCGGTTTGGGAGATTGCCCAAGGTAAGCCACTTTCGCGTGTTTGGATGCAGGTGCTTCATCCTCAAGCAAGGTAATCTCGACAAGTTTGAGTCTCGATCAGCTGATGGCATTTTTCTTGGATATGCTTTACACTCACATGCCTACAGAGTTCTAAATCTTGAGACTAACCGCGTTGTAGAGACTTGTGAGGTTACTTTCGATGAGACTGCGCCTTGTTCCTCTTCTGTGTTTGAGTGTGCAGGAAAGGAGGAGATGGGGCAGAGCATCTTTGTGGAGGAGGAGCAGAAGATGTTGGCTGGGTGATCCCGGCGACTCCACCGCTTGCCCCGATCGACCACGTGTGACGGCGATGATCCCCTCACGGACCGGACCCTACTACCACTACTTCTCGGTCCGGTGGAGCAGCTACCTCAGGCCGAGACGGCAGCACCTGAGGAGGTTCCCGCTCCAGTCGAGGGGGAGGCGACATCTTCGCGCACGGCGCCTCAGCACATTCAGCGTCGCCACCCCCAGGAGACCATGATTGGAGGACTTAACCAAAGGGTAACTCGTTCCAAATCCTATGCCATGTGTCATTTTGCTCATTCTGCATTTGTTTCCACTCTTGAGCCCAAAGATGTTGACACTGCTTTATCGGATTCGGATTGGGTCAATGCCATGCATGAGGAGTTGCAAAACTTTGAGAGGAACCAAGTCTGGGTTTTAGTTCCACCTCCTGCTGAGTGTCATCCCATAGGAACCAAGTGGGTGTTTAAGAACAAACAGAGTGAGGATGGTGTGGTGGTGAGAAACAAAGCCAGATTAGTTGCCCAGGGGTTCTGTCAGAAAGAGGGAATAGACTATGAAGAAACCTTTGCTCCTGTAGCCCGCATAGAAGCCATTAGGATTTTGCTCGCTTTTGCAGCCTCAAAGGGCTTTAAGCTCTTCCAAATGGATGTCAAGAGTGCTTTCCTAAATGAGTACATAGAGGAGGAAGTGTATGTGAGGCAGCCTCCTGGGTTTGAGAATCCTAAACACCCAGATTATGTGTACAAGTTGTACAAAGCCTTGTATGGGTTGAAACAAGCCCCCAGAGCGTGGTATGAGCGGTTGAAAGCGTTTCTCTTAGCTAAGGGGTTTGTGATGGGGGCTGTAGACAAGACCTTGTTCCTGCTTAGGAAAGGCAATGACATACTCCTTGTCCAGATATACGTGGATGATATCATCTTTGGTGGCTCTTCACATGCTATGGTATCGAGTTTTGCAGAGATTATGAGCAGGGAGTTTGAGATGAGCATGATGGGCGAGTTGACCTACTTCCTTGGACTCCAAATCAAGCAAACCAAGGACGGGATCTTTATACACCAGGGCAAGTACGAAGGACATCATCCGCAAGTTCCGCATGGGTGAGGCCAAGCCTCTTTCGACACCCATGTCGACGGCGACGGCCCCGGGCGAAGACAGGATGGAGAAGCTGTGGACCAAAGGGAGTTCGAAGCATGATCGGCTCGTTTGTTGTACCCGACGGCGACACGCCCGACATCCGGTTCGCGGTTGCCTCTGCGCGACGCTTTTCGGTCTTCGCCGCGCACCTCTCACCTTCGGGCGTGAAGAGGATTTTCGGTATTTGCGGTTTACTCCTGAGTTTGGCCTTTGGTACTCGGCCTCTTCCACCCTCTCCACGGCGACCGTTATTGGACTCGATTATCTTGGTGATCGTATGCATAGAAAGTCTACCTCGGTACTTGTCGGTTCTCGGTACCTCTCTAGTGTCTTGGTCGTCTCGAACAGTGATGCAGTGTCGCTCGGTCGACGGTTGAGGCGGAGTATGTAGCTCTTTGCCGCCTGTTGTTCCCAGCTATTGTGGATGGTTGCCACTTTGAGAGACTTTGGCTTGAGCTTTTCTCGTGTACCTTTGCTTGTGTGATAGCATGGGAGGCGTGAGTGTTGCCAAAAACCCCGTCCTTCACTCCCGGACCAAACACATAGAGGTGAGGTATCACTTCACGAGAGATCACCGGGAGAAAGGGGACATAGATGTTCAAAGATGTGTACACGGACAACAGTTGCGGACATTTTCACAAAACCACTAGACCAAGTCCGCTTTGCTTTCGGCCGTGGGGGGGGAGTTGGGCGTTTGCTATCCTTTTGAGGGGTAGCATTGTAGTTGATGTCTGAGACTTAGTTTTAGTTTTGTTTTTGATTTTGGTTTCATTCTTGCATATCATGAGCTTCACCTTTATATTGATTTGAATGAGGTTGTGCTCTTAGCAGTATGAATATGATAGTGCTTCTAGCTTTAGCTCTTTTTAATCATGTGATGTATGTTATGAGTGAGCAACTTTTTTCACATGTGAACTTGGTTAATGAATGATGAAATTAAAATCTTGGTTCACCCTTGAGCTAGCTTCTATCATGAGTAGGATGTTGAGATCCTTTGAGCTTTTATGTGTATGCTAGGTAGCTATGTCTCATGCTTTGATTCATTCACTTGCTTAGATCTTCATGATAATACCATGCTAAAACGTGAAGTCTAAAGCTAAAGTGATAAAAAGATCGAGTGGGTCTATTTTGCCACACTTTGAAGTTTGAGACTGCTTTCATTTGCACTCTTGAATGAACTTGGACTTCATTGTGTTTGACCCAGACCATTGTCTTAAGCTAATCATTGCTCACGCATAGGCTTGACATGGTTGATTAGTAAGGCAAGGCAAATGTGGATAACCACTCGCATGCTCTCTTGTAACTTGTGAACCGCTAGCAACTCTGATTTAAAATGAACACAAGTTTTTGCCATAATGTCTAGCATGATGTCTGAACGCTGCTTGGGGTAGTTCACCCAGTTTACATGTTTGAGCACTTAGTTGATTTCCTATCTACTTGTGCTAGGTGCTATGTTTGATGGTGAACCTCCTTTTGCAAAATACTGAAATTTGCTCAAAATGCTTTGTGCCATATTTCATATCATCTGATTAGCTTGAGCTCTGGCTAGCACTTGTAATTTGTTGCTATGGTACCACTTTGAGCACTCTCTCATTCGGTTGAATATAATTTTGAAGCTTTGCATTGTGACATATTGCATTTCATAGCTTGATTAGTGCATTTGCCAACAAGGGGGAGAAAGATACAAAGACAAAGGACGCATTTGACCGCATTTGTCCGGGGGAGTAGCACTTTGAGCTAGATGTGTTGAGCCTTTTGGGTCTAGCTGTTTGTGTGTGAAAGTAATTGGTTTGGAGCTGTGCTAGTGGTGTTGAGCCTGTTCTACCTCTTCTTGAGGACTAGCTGTTTGTTTAGCTTGGTTGTGTCGAGCCTTTTGCCCATGTCTTTGGGAACCAAGTCTTTGCTCCACGTTTGCTGTCCAGTGATTTTGTCTTAGTTTTTGTTCACCTGGATGTGCTATCTTCTACCTTCTTACGTCTTTGTGTTGAATGTTGACAATGCACTCATCAAGGGGGAGATTGCGAACACATGGTTGATTTAGGTCACATGTGTTAAGTTTTGTGATTGAGTGATTGTCAACAGTCAACATTCTCCTTCTATTTTCATTTTATCTTTTATGCTTCGGCTATGTTCACCGGCACACGTGGAGTGTGTCGAAGACGTATCTCTTGGTTCGTGTTATGCGGGTGTGGAGCTCGGAGATGGTAGCCGACGGCGAGGTGAAGGGGCCAAGGAGGGGCGTGCGGGCCGACGGACCGCGGAGGTGAAGGGACGGACGTGAGGCTTGGACCGAGGGACCGGATCGCCCGGGTGGCTAGCCATGGTGGTCGACATCCGGGACATCGGCGGATGCAAGAGGGCGTGGCGACCGCCGTGTCGATCGGGTCAAGGCGGCGTGCGAGGCGAGCGAGGGAGCTCGGATGACTTGGCGACTTCGGGCGGTCAAGACGGCGATGACACGTGTCGAGGAGGTTTGGTGGTTTGCCCTCAAAACCATCGGCGCGGGTTTCGTGGTTTGGGCCTCAAAACCACGGGCGCGGGTTTCGCGGGTTTGGGCCTCAAAACCCGAGGCGTTCCGGTGGACGGAAGGACGGCACGTGGCGGCATCGGGGAGGTTGCGTGGATGCAAGGCTACCGATGAGGAGGCGCGGTGGCCGTCGGATCAAATTATCCCGAGTCGGACTAAATTAGCCTTAGGGTTACCTGTTCGGCTCATATGTATCTAGGGGTAGTTTGGGAAAGAGGATTTCAGACTATATAGCGAGGGGTATCCCTCCCATCCTCTTTGCCTCTCATTTTTACATTTCTTAGCTAGGGTTTTCAATTCCTGGTGTGAGAGGTCCACCGATCTTTGTAGCAAACTTGAGTGGGCAAGGGCTAGCCCTAAGTAGCCTGTGCCATGGTGGCGTTTGGATTTGGATTCGTTGTCTTGGGCTGGTGATGTGGCTGTGTTCTTGGCTATTTTCGTCACTCTTTTCCCCTCCCTATTCTAGAGTCGATTTCTTTGTCTGTGGTTCATTTTGATTGATTCTTCTTGTGCTGAATCGTGCTATGACGTGAGTAGAACTCTTCCACCAAAAAAATTGTCTAGCTCCTCACGAGCACAGAGATTCAAGCGTTTTGTTTTTGTTCGTCTTTTTTTCTGGACTGATTTCGCGTGATCTGAAAATCCGGTCGATTCTCTTGGTGAAGTGCTGCGATTTCTTGGATTTAGTCTCTTCTCTATGTCTAGTTAATCTGGTTCTAATTTCATGATCTGAGGCGTTGGTTTGACCGAGTTTTGTTAGCTTTTTGATTCGTCGGTTTCTCTGTTCTCGGCGCCAGTCTGTCTGTTCGTTCTTCTTTGGTGTCTTGCAGGTCAGCACCCAGCACTCACCGTCCTCGCACAGCCGCCCGTCAGTGGGATCCTGACGCTTCAGGGTTGCTGCTCGTCAAGCACCGAGTGCCTCAGGTAATCTGCAGCAGCTGTCGGTAAGTTGCAGCTCATTCGTTCCTTCCCTGAAGCGTCCTCGAGCAGGCATCAGCGATAAGTGAACCAACTCAAGTGCTTCAGCAGTTTGCAGCTGACTGTTCGTTCTCTGCATCCTGACAGCAGGTAGCAACTCTGTCGATTGGAAATTGAATCAAGTTCAGTTCTACGTAGCTTTATTTCCTTGCAACCGTGAACTAGTATTTAGCAATCATGAGCCAATTATTTCTGCATTTATTTTTATCTCTTTTGTTTAGCTAGTAGCTGCAGCAGCTTCATTCGTTCAGTGACTACAGCAGGTAGTGCAGCACCTTGTTTTTCTGAGTTCGTTGTCAGCAGCTATCAAGGTGTTAGTTTTGTTTGGTCTGAGAACTTGCTTCCTGCATTTGTGAATTATTACAGCTATCGTTGGTATTATTGAAAGTTTATATATCTCCAACTTGAAATAGCATTCATGGCTGTGAAAGTAGTTCTTTTTCTCTGAGATCGGTTCTCTTTTGTTTCATCTGTCATTCGCTCGTTTGTGCTCTGATTTTCTTTCCGTCTGTGGCGTTCGACTCTTTGAGCCTAACATTTCGTGCTTGATATCTTGCTACCAGTTAGCACGTGTATCATTCATATCTTTTGTGAGATCGCTTTTTTGGTCGGGGTTGAGCCGATGACCCAAAATTGAAAAGGAAAATCGAGGCTCCCATTCACCCCCCCTGGTCGGTCGCCCGTTTCGGTCCTTCATATACTAGGTTTCCAGCATGGAGAGAAGCAAGCAAACAAGATGTTTTGCCTCGGCAGAGTTCAAGGCGACAAAATAGCAAAGCTATAATGTTGGATCAACAAGCATCATACTTCGGTGTGGGTGCGACATAATTTTCATATGTGACAAAAGCTGATGCATCAATTTTATGTGCAGGACATGAAAGATCGGCTCAACCGACTATTTCAGTCGGCCAACTGATTGGCAGTTACTAGCCGGCCAAGCCATGGTGATCAAGCCGATTAGTCAGGAGAAGGTAACCAGGCTGGGGGGCAACCGGCTAAGCCGGATTGCCAGGCCGACAACAACAGCATAGTCGGCCAAACCGGGTCAAAATCGGCTAGGCCGGGTATCGGAGACAGCTAGGCTGAGTGCCAGCTGGCCCAGCCGAAGCACTGACTGAGACAGCCAAGCCGGATCTCAAGCGACCAAGCCGAGTGTACAGGCTGGGTAGGAAATTACAGCCGGCCAAGCCGACCATATGCCAGCCGAGCTGGGTGATCTATCGGCTAGGCCGACTATGTAAGTCGGTCTGGCCGATTTTCGACTGACAGGTTTGGATAATTTGACTAAAATTACTCAAAATCAGTCTAGTTCAATTCTGTTAATTCTAGCACCGATTTAGAGGATCGGAGAACTCTTTTGTTTTTGCAGGATCCAAGCTCTACATTTGATAATAATGCTTGCTTATCGAAATCTGAATACCGAAATAAATTATTCAGCAAAAGAACAATCAACTTTGATCAGATTCATCAAGAACATTGAAGATATTCTGAAGGGGTGACGTAAGCCATGAAACGGAAAATAAAAAAAGGGTATAATATAAAGGTTCTCTAGATGTGGAGAAAGGTGAAACTTGAGTTGCCCAAAAATATACATAACAAAAGAAAAACTGCCGCCGGAGACAGGAAGCGCCATCGTGTTCAAGCCGCCGGCACCTCGGCGTTTAGTCAATTAACGGTGAAGTTAGACATGTTGGCGTTTGATCAATTAGCGCCGAGGTGTTGCACCTACACTGTACAAGCTAACAGCTGAGCCCAAGTGCATGTATTTGTCCATTCAAAATTTTGTGAACATTCATAAAAAAAATATATAAATAGTCTTGGCATGAGATCACCGCAATGTTACCCTCTGCGTGATAAAAAAATAGAGATTGATAAAATGTTTGCCAAAATTTCTAGAAATTTTTTTTTTTGATAAAGCTTGTACATGAGTTATCAAGTATTCCCTAGCTCCGTCCATGGTGGAAGGCCGCTGCCGTGCCCTCTTCCCCGGCCACCACCTGCGTCGCGGCCTCCTCCAGCGGCCTCCGCCACCGCCCCACGGCCGGCCAGATGCGCTCGCGGTCTCGATGGAGGTGACGCTCCCGGCGTTAGTGCTGCCGCTTGTGGTGGCGGTAGCGGTGGTACCAGCCGCCAGCGGCAGCGTCATCACGCCCTTGCCGGTGATGACCTCGCTCTGTCGTCGGTGTGGTCAGCGAGGCCACCGGCTGGAACATGACGCAGCCACGGGTCACCTGCCCCCCGCCGGCGCTTCTTTGTGCGGGGCGCTGATGGGAGTGGTCGGTCGCTCGTGGGCCGAATCGGTCACCCGCTCGTGCACGAACGGCCGATGGAGACACCGCCGACACCCTCGTCTCCATCGGTCGAGTCTGCAGCAGCGAGGTAGCTCTGGGGAAGCCTGAACAGTCGTCTTCATCCGAGTCGGAGAGGGCGCGGTGAATCGGTTGGGCGGCGATCGGTCGGTGGCGAGTGGCGGCGCCCACCAGAAGTTGGCGGCGATCTGAAGTCGTACCCTCCCGGTGGCGGCGGCGGCGTTCGTACCCCGAGGCGACGCGGGTGCCGCCCCAGAGGTGGGCGACGACCCTGAAGGCGGCGGCAGTCGTGCGCTGCGAGTGGAGAGCCGCTGGCCCGCTGTCTGTAGCATCGACCCACGCCCAAACGGCGACGGTGGCCATGGCGGCGGTGTGAGGAAAAACAAGAGGATGGCGTGGCGGTGTGTGGGAGCTAAGAGATGAAAAAACCGAGGGAGGGAGGATCTTTGAGGAGGGGTAGGGGTATAAAAGGACTTCGTGTCCCCCGGTAGATGTAGCATAGAAATATATTACATGATTAATCTCAAGATACATATATTATGACACAAATATTACTACTATTTTATATAAATTTGGTCAAATTTAAAATTATTTGACTCCTCGGGAAGTGAGATTTACATTCTTTTTGGGACGGAGGGAGTACCTCGGAGTGTTGCCTACCCTATGTGCATAGATCAACATCGAAGGAGGAGAAGGAGTGGGAAAGTACTGCCACAGTATGACTCTAGAGAGGGAGGGCCGGCAACTATCAGCATTAATCTCTTGACACACAAGTGCATCGCCTAAAGAGTCAAGTTCATCAGTGAGAGATTCGATAGTGGGTGGTACCTTAGGGGAAGAGTCGCTGCCGTGTGGCTCGATGTTGTCGGACACCGCTCCGTCAAAGGCCATGGTGCAGAAGCCCCCGTACTTGGAGTTGGCGGCGAAGCAAAGTCCGTTCAGCTTTTTCCTCGATCTTGCGCTCGGGCTCCTCGTCGCTTGGGAGGAAGCTTGACCGTCGTTGTCGAGGTCACCGAGGGAGGCGAAGAAGGCGTCCTTGTTCTCCTTGGCACGCGCTTGAGGTACTTCTTCTTGATCGCCTCCTTGTCGAAGCCCTTCTTAGAATTGTGCTTGCCGGCGGTGTACTCGCGCTTGTCCTTGCGCTTATCGGAGTCGTGCTTGTCGGAGTAGTACTTCTCGCCGGAGTACTTGTCCTTGCTCTTCTTGGGGCACTTGGCGAAAATGGTCGGATCGCCGCACTCAAAGCATCCTCCCTTGGGACCACCGCCACGCCAGCCGGTTCAAGCGGTTGTTGTGGAACGCGAGAATCGGCCGATGACGAGCCAACTCGTCGTCCCCAAAAGGCATCCAAAGCTGCTCCTCTGTCCGCACACCAAAAGAAGACAAGGCAAAAGAGATCCGTGATGGGTTAGCGGAAGAACCTGAACCGCCCTTACCTCGAGACAAGTGCAACGCTCGGCGCAATGGGTTCTTGAGCTTCGCTGGATCCGGGCCTCGATCTCGGAGGGGGCGTGAGCTTCTTTGTAGAGCTCGTCGGGTGTGAGGGTGTCGTAGTTGGCGGACTCCATGATCGCGACACCTTCACATCCCACACCTTCCGATCCAGAGCGTACAAGAGCCGCATCGCCTTCTCCGTGATCATCAAGCCTCTCCCCAAGGCTTGTTCGCCCGCAGACTTGTTGCGGATCGTCCCGAAACCTAGCAAAGAGAATCGATGGACTCGCCATCAAGCTGTATTAGGTTGTTGTACTCTCTTTTGTAGGTCTCATATAGGCGGGCCTTGACTTGTGGGGTTCCCTCGTGGTAGCTCTCAAGTGTCTTCCACACCTCACGAGCGGTCTCACAAGTGGCAACTCTCTCGAACTCTGTGTCTTTGAGGCTAGAGAACAAGACACTCCTCGCTCGGTTGTTGGCATTGTGTTGGGCTATTTGTTCCTCACCCACTCGAGCGGCTAGCACTTAGTAGTTCTCATTCTCGACAATCTCCCATACTCTCCAATCCATCCCCATAAGATGTGCTTGCATCTTAAGCTTCCAATAGGAATAGTTGGTGCCATCGAACTCCGGGAGGCTTGCCACCATAGTGACCAAACCTCTCCATGTCGCCTTACTCGCGGATCACGGACCGATTAAGGTGGATATGATCCTTAACCGGCTCGATACCAATTGAAGGACCGAAACGGCGACCAGAGGGGGGTGAATGGGAGCCTCGATTTTCTTTTCAATTTTGGGTCATCGGCTCAACCCCGACCTCAAAAGCAAACTCACACAAGGTCCGGATAACACACGTGCTAACGGTAGCAAGGTGTTACAAGCAAAGAGAGCACCAAGATGTCCACGACCCAAATGATTGGGTGGATGTTCCCTAGAACACAAATGGACACCTCAAACTATCGCACCACGGCCAAGCGAGCAAAGATCGAACCGGAGGGGGAAAAAGAGTCACTGACTTCTATAGAGAAGAAGCGAGTTCTTGAAACTAAAATACCAACGCCAACTTGTGGCGAGAGTAATTAGAAGAATTCCTCGGATCAATAGAATGTCATCGCAAAAAAATCGGATCTCAAATCAAAGCTCGGATGTGAAAACTACAGACAAAACATGCAAGCTGAAAATGCTCTCAAAAACAATGAGCTCTGTACTGCGAGAACGAAGCACATGCACAATATAGCTAGCAGGAATTTACAAAGCGTTAATGCTACTCTAAACAAATGAGATAAAATAAAGCTCCAATGATTAGCTCATGATTGATAGGAGTAGTAATTCATGTGAGCAAGATAATAGACTGAAGTACTGAACTTGAATTGATTTACTTCCCAAACAACGAAACTGCTCCTATGCAAACCGAGTACTCCAAGCTAAATAAAACAAGTCATAGCTCAAGCATCGAGGACAAGCTGCTGCTGCTCGAAATCTAATGCTGAAAATACCAATTTGGATACTAGAGAATGAAGCTACCTGACTTGCTTTACCCCGTCATCGAAGTTGAGACCTGCTGTGCATCTTCGAGTAAACTGCAGAGAAGCAGCGAACGTGCTGCACACCTTGACGAACAGCTGCTGCTGACCGCCTACTGACTGCCTGAGGCACTCATCGCTGGAGAGCAGCAACCACGATACCCCACGGTCGAGCACCTGCACTAGGACGGTGAACGCTGGGCACCTAATCTGCACGACAAGAAATTGACCAAGCGGAGCGGTTCGACTGACGACGAACAGAACTGACACAACACAAGAACTCGATGGGGGCTAATCCAAGGTCAGGGGAAGCACCGCTCGACAGAGCTCACCGGATGCCAGAGCATCAGTGTTGGTAGCGCAGCTACAGAAACCAATTGGATTGCATCCAGACAAAACAACGAAACAAGAACTGGAGACTGACGCGCCAAGAACAGAGAAAAACTGCAGTGCTCTCAGATCCGAAAATTCATGGAACTTGCACAAATCAAAACCCCATGCTCTCAAACTTGGCACAACGATTCACGACAGATACACAAAGCTGCTTCTAGGAGATCATCCCTCAATTTAAACTGTAACTTCGTGAATCAAAGAAATTCGAGCCAAGAACAAGAGGGGAAGACAGGAAGAACGCAGCTCAAGAGAAAACGAAAAACACAGACCAAAAAGAGACAAAGCCCGGAGGGCACGAGGGGCGAGATTGGGGCTGCCCTTCCCCTTCGAAAATCTCAGAAATACAAGCACGAATTTGTTCAATTCGTGGACCTCTCTCACGTGTGCTAGAAGATGAAAACCTAGAGCTAAAAGGGAAAAAACGAAAATGAAAGAGGCAAGGGGATGGAGGGGTAGCCTCCACTAAATAGTCAATATTCCCTCTTCCTAAACTACCCCTAAAATACATGAGTCGATCTTCTAACCCTAGGGCTATTTTGGTCGACTACGGATAATTTATCGATCCAACGGCCACCGCGCCTCCTCATCCATAGCCTTGCTCCACGCAATCTCCCGGATGCCGCCACGTGCCGCCTTCCGTCCACGGAGCGTCCACGCGGTTTTGAGGCCCAAACCCGTAAACCCGCCGATGGTTTGAGGCCCAAACCACCAAACCCGCTCCCGTGGTTTTGAGGCCCAAACCACGAAACCTGCACCGATGGTTTTGAGGACAAACCACCAAACCTGCCGACACGTGTCATCGCCGTCTTGACCGCCCAGTCGCCAAGTCATCCGAGCTCCCGCTCCCTGCGCTTCGCCGTCTTGACCCGATCGACATGGTCCCGCCCGTCCTCTTGCATTCGTCGATGTCCCGGATGTCAGCCACCATGGCTAGCCACCCGGCGATCGGTCCCTCGGTCCAAGCCTCACGTCCGTCCTTCACCTCCGCGGTCCGTCGGCCCGGACGTCCTCCTTGGCCCCTTCACCTGCCCCGTCGGCTACCATCTCCGAGCTCCACACCTGTACAACACGAACCAAGAGATACGTCTTGACACACTCCACGTGTCTTTGGTGAACATAGCCGAAGCATAAAGAATAAAAGAAAATAGAATTAAAATGTTGACTGTTGACAATCACTCAATCACAAAACTAAACACATGTGACCTAAATCAACCATGTGTTCACACCTTCATTACTATGTGAATGCTTGCCCTTCCAAGTGGTCTTCGTGGTTATATTTTGGCCGAGTTCTGGTATAATGCATCCCCTCATTCAACTATTAGTTGTTCTGCGTTTGAAGCGCTTTATGGTCATCCCCCACGCCACTTTGGTCTATCTATAGTCGATTCGGTGGCTGTGCCTGAACTGTTAGTGTGGCTTAGTAATCTATAAAACTTATGTTTGCAACCCCCACTAGCTAATTTTCTCTTGACATGCAAGCACACCACCTCACCATCATTTGTATTGAACCCAAACAACCTCTGCCTAATTTTTCTTGGTCGATTCACCCCAATTTCCCCAGCGTGCGGTTCGTCCTCTTCACCCAAATTTCTCCAATCCTTGCCCGATTCTATCCTACCCTAATTCATGTGTTGCTAACAATGCATGAGCATGATTGTATTGCCGCTGTAGCAGAAAGAGAAATTCTTGGTTGGTGCAGGAAACATGGTGCCCAGAACAATTTTTTTTTTCAACTGAGCCCAAGCGCATAAGAAAACGGCACGCGCTAGGGGTGTGTCGGACCTTGGCCAAATGACCGAGCTAGATTTTCTTTGCTGGGGCGAAATACACAAGATAAGCTAAAAGCACAAAAAAATATTTTAAAAGGATGCGAGACATTACCAATCACTGAACGTATCAAACATTTTTTTGACACCTCTTATCTGAGTACAGCTGTAGCAACTGTTTGGACATACGCACACCCACCTAACACATGCACACTACACACCACCCCATATACAAACAAACCTACCGACGAGGAATGGAACGCGGGCCGGTGGCCTCCACTACTGCGCTACAAGCGCGTCGGCTGAACATATCAAACTTAATTGTATTTGGTATTGCCAGACGGACTATAATCTACTATCTACAGAACATTTACCTCTCATCCATGGTGTCGATGCTGTGATGGCCGGTGGGTTGGTGACGGGCTGCCGGCAGCCACCAGCTAGCTAGCGAGGCGGCGATGGCGCCGGCTGGCTCTGTGACTCACCTAGCAAAACCGAAACTGAATCGACAAGGCGCCGAGGAAGGCAAATAGACGTACAGCGGAGTCTCGAGTGTCTGGAAATGCAGAACTGTTCGACTCCACTAATCCAATTGAGTCGTCGTAAAAAAAACACTAATCTAATTGATCGAGCTTGGGCTTCTCTATCACTATAAGGCCCAGACGTGGCCCGAAGCAAAGCCAGGAAAAACGTTTCGCTAGTCTTGGCCTTCTTGGTCGTTTCTCCACGTCACCCGGAGCCGATTGCATGTGGAGCACCCAACAGGTAAAGTATCATGTTTTGTGGTTGCTACTAGTTTACCCTCTCGTGGCAATGCGGCATGTTGCTTTCATGTTTTGTCTAGAGTTGTCGGAATCATGGCTTTTGGATAGAAGGTGTAGCTGTGCTCGAAACATTAGAATGCTGAGCGTGTAGCTAGTGGTTTCAGTTGAAAGAACTGGTTCTGGACACCAGAAGGGGAGAAATCTCAGAAGTGGCAACACTTTTATTCCTTTTGTAACATCATACATAGTATTCGTGACACGTATGAATACATGACACATCAAGTCTGCAGAGTAGAACTCAACTGTGCAAACTATACGAAGTAAGTAGTACGTCTCTCCCTTTATTCTCAAGCAAAACTAAACTCAGCCAAGTATAAGTACCAATACAGTAGAGTGCGTGCCCGCGAGGTCGATCAACGTCGACGTCGACAAGGAACGAACTAGACATTGGGGCATGCGTGCACTTCATTCAGCACTTGGGCAGGGGGCACCTTGCAGGCGGCGAAGACCTTCTTGCCGTTGGGGAGTTGACGTAGCGCTGCATGTTGGGGTTCTTCTTGTACTGGCAGAAGCAGCTGGCCGGGTGCGCCTTGAGCCTCGCGCAGCACGCCGCGGTGGGCGCCGCGTTCCCGACGATGGCCGGCGCGCACGGCGTCAGCTGCGTCGGGGCGCACGTCGTCGCCGCGCCCGCGCCCGGGGCCAGCAGGCTCAGCACCGTGAGCGCCGCCACCACCAGGAACAGCACCACAGACGCCCTGCTCGCTGCCATGCCTGAACACCTGCAGGTGCGATCGATCGATCGAGAAGAGCACCAACGTTTTGATGTGTTGTGTGTCTGTGTGTGTGTTGCGAATGGAGATTGGAGAGTGATCCATCGTGTGTATTTATAGGGCCTGAAGTAGGTGATGAGGAGCACCGACCGAGCACGTAAACCGTAAGCGTCGCGCAACCGACCAAGTTTGGTATGTGAGCAACGGGATTAGTGCGTACTCTATCGCGGAGGCACAAAGCATGCATTGGGCGGCTGACACGGTGACACACAGCAGAGCTCCACTACGTTGGGTGTCCATGTGCAGGGACTAGCTAGCTAGCCACCAAGAATTCAACGCGTGGAGCTGGAACATCAAATGTACGGGGCAGGGATGATGTGTTACATCTTTTTTCAGTACGTTTTTCAAGTATGAACAAGATTGACGATCCTTTCTTCTAGAGAGAACTTAGTGGGTTGGGTTAGTGTAGAACGAAGGGAGAGGCAGGCATCATCAATTCATCATGATGAGCGTGCTGAACCTGAACTGATGACCATGAAGGGATGGCAAAAGGTGGTTAGCATTCAACAAAGTCTCAGCGGCGTCCACTGCAGAGCTACACGTAGTACAAGGTCAAGCATGCGCACCCAAATTAAGCTCGGGGTCAGGGCCATCTTTTTCTGACGGCAAGCAAGAGGCCATGCTGGCAGCAGCTTCTTCTTCTCTGTGGATGTCCAAGCGTCGGATCCTCAGAACGGAGTGACTGACGTGATCATGGATCAGCATTTCGACATCTGCCTGTAGTCGTGCAAGTACTTGGGTCCAAATAAGGTGATATGCCTAGTTAAGATTTCAATCAATTCGAAAATTCCTACCACTTTTCTAATATCACATAGATCATTCTCTCTTTTACACACAGTGATGAGTGAGTGTTGTTAATCATTATCGACCACGAACAGGTTCACTATCACATTATGTGAAGCTTCGTATGTATTGGTCAAAAAAAAATGAGCTAACCGGTTAGCCCCAACTCGAAGGCATATGTGCACCTCATCGATCGTACAAGTGCTCAACCATCTATGTTTTTCTTACGCAAATGTACAACCTCCACTTTACACGATATTCTGATTTTTTAACCTTAAACTATAAAAGTGGCTGCTGAATGACCCACAACTGCCGACAATAGACAAATTTGTTCCTAGCTGGCTTCAACAACTTATAAAATGCCTAATTTAGTGCAACAACTTGTTAAATAGGTGCATCTATCCTAATCAAGAGGATCCAGAAAACTATGAACCCATAAAAAATGTGGAAGATCACAATGTCTCTTATAGCCCATGCTCTACCACGTGTATAGATTCTATTTAGGCATTGTATATGGCTAGCGCTTTACTATATGTTGATTACCTGATTAGGTTATATGTTTCAAAGAAGTCAGTGACTTAAACATCATGCAAACAACTAGTCACATTATCAATAAAACGTGGAGCACAAAATGATAATTTCAACAAATATTGGGTATAAGATATTAAAGACTAGGAAAAGAAACAGTAAGATTCCAATACCTCCGAATAGAACACCAATAGATACATAATAACATTCTTAGAAAAATGGTTTTACTTTTATTTTTTATTTAAAATAAATTGGTTATGAATTTTTAGATGTTAAACTAGGTTCTGTTAAAAGTAGAAACTAGCTAGAGGACCAAATTTGTCCGTGTCCGGTTTTTGTGGTTTGGGGATGAATATCGTACTCTCAAAAAATGGACTTACCTTAAAAATATATTCATTTGGATTTCACCACAGGTTTTGTAAAAGAATAGACCAACTAACAATGTATTCTTTAATTATTTCACTACTCCACAACACCAAATCGCCGTAGACATCTGACGCTAAAAATAATTTTTATGGATGGATGATCTAACGGTAAAGGTAAGCGTAGAAACTGGCTGACGCTAATTCCTTGTTTACCAACTTATTGTCTGTTGCTATAGGTATTCATCTTTAGTGTTAGCCCGTCTGTCGCTAAAACTAGATATAGTGTTGCTCTATGTGATGCTAAAAGGGGTGCCCACACGTCCAGTTTTTTGGGTCATTTCCATATGCGGCCTCCAAGCCCATGGTCGACCCACTTATCCCTCCCACCTAACCCTAGGTCAAAACACACACGGACACACCCATCTAAGTCTTTAAAATGCGCTGATCTCTTGTTTGATTTGCTATTAAAGTAGCGTAACTCAACTTCATAGACCGTAATTCTAGACAATCACCGAACCATTGCTTTGCTAGCGAGGGGATTTTAATTTAGTGAGTAGTCTAAATTCACTCTAAAAAAAAAAGAGTTGAACTAGGACAAGAATAAGACGAATGGTCAAATTAGATTTTAAAAAGTCAAATAATTGTGTTTTTTTTAGACGAAGGGAGTATATCACAAATACTTCCTTTGTTTTAGAAATAAGCGCATATTTTTTTACTTTTATAGTTCTTATTTGACCATTCTTCTTATTTAAATTTTTGTGTAAATAATAAAAGAAAAAAATTACTCAAAAATATCTCTAATGATTGAATAAGTCATAACTAAACAAATAATGTTATTAAATTTTTTTAAATAAGACGAACGGTCAATTAAGTAACGTAGAAGTCAAAACAAGCACTTATCCGTGGACGGAGGGTGTAGATGGACTTTTGGCTTGCAATTAGAAAACACGACGGAGGGTGTAGATGGACTTTTGGCTTGCAATTAGAAAACACGACGGATTTACCCCCGGAAAACTTAACTCACTCGTCGTAGTAACTCTCCGTCATAACTTGACTCCTCGAAATCCCCACGCTTGTGGATTAACTCAACAAACCAGCTACTCCCTCCGTCCCAAAAAAAGAATGACGTTATGAGAAGTGTGCCAGTCAAACTTTCTTAAATTTGACTAAGTTTGTAGAAATACGTGCAACATTTAAATCTTCAAATAAATTTGTTAAAAAAATAGATTTAAAGATCTTTCCGATGATACTAATTACTTAGCATAAATATTTATATATTTTAATATATAATTGCTGGCATTTTGAAAATGTTAACTTTTCGGGGAGCGAGAATAACACTTATTTTGGAAACAGAGGGAGTACGTGAAAGGCAAAAATCATAACCCCGTAAGGACTCGAATTGGCAACCTCCGTATCGGGACTTGCGGTGCAAATAGCCGAAGCTCACGAAAGTTTAGTTGCTAGAGTCCACCCTCCACCCTATTTTTTAGGGGAAAACAAGGAAAACTTACCTCTAATTAATCACTCCTTGAAATGCACAATCATGTCCAAACGTCCATCTATTTGTGATATGGAGTCTTACTGTACATACACTCTCGAAATTAAACTAATGAGTGGTTTATAATTAAAAAGAGGAAATTTGATTTGTGGAATCGGGATCTAGGATTTGCACTACGTGGAGGGCGACGGCTCGCTTCGGGGACTGGGAGGCCGACTACGTGGAGCACGACAACCGCCTTCCGGGGACTGGGGGCCGACTACGTGGAGCAAACAAGGAAGCCGAGGTGCGTGCCTTGCGGTTCTTGGGACAGGCTGGAGGCGGCGCAACACGGATTCCACCATCGCTGCCATCATTATAGTGTGCACACACAAACATGTCTCAAACTCAAACACAGTAACAAATCTAGATAAACATTACAAGCCATGACAATTCGCACACTAGAACTCAATTAGGTGTTTACAACTCTTAGTAGCACCGTAAACCAGAATGTAAAGGGATCAAATCATTACAGTAACTTCTCTTACTCACACCCTCAGATGTGATATCACCTACTAAAAGTAGTAGACCCTAGGAACGTTCGGGATCCGATCCTCTTTGAAACTCACGATCCGGTTCTCCACCCCTATCTGGCTGAACGGTAAACGACTGGACTAACACTTCTTCTAGAATGGGAACGCCGTGCACAATGTCAAGAACGAGGCGTAGTGGTAACAGATTTAGATTTCCTACTAAGAGCAACTCCAACAGTTTTGCAAACATGGTTTGCATTCTTCAAATTTGCCGAAACATGAAAGAGTGGTGCGCAACAGGTTTTGCAATTTGGACCGACATTTTGGGCAACTTGGCATAAAGCATCCTCAACTTGGCAAATATGCCAAGCTGGGAGGGACTTGGCAAATCCTCTCCTTCTTGCATGTTGCGTATTGACCACGAAAATAAAATCATCTCCCTACTTGCATGTTGCATATTTGCTTTTTTTTTTTTTTTGCCAAACTAAATTTGCAAAACTATTGGAGAACCACGGTTTTTTCACTTTGCATATATTTTTGTGACTTGGTAAATCATAACTTTTGCCAAGTATATTTTGCAAAACTGTTGGAGATGCTCTAAGTAGCTAATTGTTCTAGAACTAGAACTACTCTGAAGAACTCAGGTTTGTGGCTATAGATGACTAGATCTTTGGAATTCAGATAATGATCTATATTGAATTAGTGTTTCAGGGGTGCCCTCTGCCCTTGCTTATATAGCCTTGAGGGATAAATAGTGGTCACTGGATCAAACTGACTTAATTGGATGGTGGAGATGCAATCTCAAAGGCAGTTGGAGGAAGCTTCCAGAAGGAGAACACATGGCGACACTGGGGAGGGCGACCACCCTATCTAGTGGGGGTCGCCGCCCTAGTCTAGTCAGGTGAGGGCCCCACCTTGTGTGTGGCGTCTTCCAGGGTCTTCTAGATCCTTCTTTTCTCTTCTAGCCATCGTGATTCGAAATATTTATTTGTTTATAGCTATCTCTTAGTATTTTCTGGTTTTTTTTTTTCTTTAGAGATAAAAAAAAAAAAATCACACAACTTATAGAAATTGTTAATATAAACCCTATCCTCTAGTGTTCTTATTCTCTTTGGATTGTTTCTCATATTTGTTTACCCACAAAAAGTTGACGCTATCCACTACCAAGCGTGACAGAGCTCGACTTCCTGGATTGCTCCAAACATTGCTGGTGCCGTCAGCATCATGGCAAGTGATCTCCATGGAGTTTGTTGAAGAACTTCCATGGTCTAGTAATATGAACTACAGATTGGTGGTGATTGACTCTTTCACTAAGTATGGACATTTTCTACCTCTTAGCTGGTGTTGCTAAGGTATTCTTGAATCAAGTGTACCGACTCCATGGTCTTCCTATGGCTACAATCTCAGACCGTGACAAGATATTTGTGGTTATCTTTTGGCCGAGTTCTGGTATAATGAACTGCCTCATTCAGCTATTGGTTGTTCTGCAATTGAAGCGCTTTATGGTCATCCCCCCGCCATTTTAGTTTGTCTCGTAGTCAATTCGGTGGCCGTGCCTGAACTGTTATTGTGGCCTAGTAATATGGATGTGATGACCTGATTTTGTAGCATTTGAATTGATCCCAAAGAGAATGAAGCGCCATGTTTGCTAAACATCGATCCGAAAGGCACTTCGGTGGTTGTGATATGGTGTTTATCACGATGCATCCATATGTGCGGTCATCTTTGGCCCCTCGAGCTAACCAGAAATTAGCTTTCAAATACTATGGTCCATTCAAGGTCATTGCTCACATAGGGTCTATGGCGTATAAATTGGAACTACCGCCCACAACTTTCATCCATCCTATGTTCCACATTTCGCAACTGAAGCAAGCAATTCTTCTTGGTACCTCGGTAATTCCTACCATTCCCACTGACATTGAACTTCCTCAAATCCCTATGGCAATCCTGCACTATCGTATGATTCAGGGTGACAATGAGGTAGATCAAGGATTGGTTCAGTGGTCGAATTGGGCCTAAAGAAATGGCTACCGGGAGTCATTGGAATCTCTTTGTCAAGCATTTCCTCGTGCACCTGCTTGGGGTCAAGCAGACCCCTCAAGACCCGAGGAATGTCAACAACACCCCTATTGGGCCTATGGAGCGCGTAAGGGTTTGCTCAACAACAAGGTAACCGGGAACGAGTCCAGGGTGTGTGCGGCCATATAAGCAAAGGAGTATAAGAGATATTGAGAAGAGAGTGGAAGGACATCATTTGTATTGAACCCAAACAAACTCTGCTAAATTTTCATGGTCGATTCACCCCAATTCCCCCTACGTGTGGTTCCTCCTCTTCACCCAAATTTCTCCAATCCTTGCCCGATTCTATCCTACCCTAATTCATGTGTTGCTAATAGTCCATGAGCATGATTGTATTGCCGTTGCAGTACTCAAGCAGAAAGAGAAATTATTGTTGGTGCAGGAAACATGGCGCCGAGAACAATTTTTTTAAAACTAAGCCCAAGCGCATAAGAAAACGACACGCATTAGGGGTGTGTCAGACCTTGGCCAAATGACCGAGCTAGATTTTTTTTTTTTTGGGGCGAAATACACTAGATACTCACAAAAAAATTAAAAGAATGTTGACACCTCTTATCTAGGTACAGCTGTAGCATATGTTTGTACATAGAAATACTTAGTCAACACACACACACACACTACACACAGGCCCATGTACAAAAATGGTATTACTTTTATTTTTTATTTAAAATAAATAGGTTATGAATTTTTAGATGTTAAACTAGGTTTTGTTAAAAGTAGAAACTAGCTAGAGGACCAAATTTGTCCGTGTCCGGTTTTGTGGTTTGGGGATGAATATCGTACTCTCAAAAAATGGGCTTACCTAAAAATAAATTCATTTGGATTTCACCATAGGTTTTGTAAAAGAATAGACCAACTAACAATGTATTTGTTTGACGAGATTTTGTACAAACTTTTCTCTCACATGTGCATATACATTAATATGTGCTATCAAGAAATATTTTGTACTCAACGGTATGCCATATATGTTTGTATGAGATAAGAGAAGCAAAGCTAATAATTATATATTGGCTTTGGGTACGTATATCGTATCCTCAAGATCAGCCAGTATACGCATGGCGTCTAGCAGCTATAAGGAGAGGAGTGCATATATGTTATACTCCAAGTTACATATATATATACATACACTTTAATCATGTATGTGTTTGTGACAAGCTAGTGTGCGTATGGCTGCACCTATACGTACGCATGTGCGCCAATATGAGATAAACCTTTTCAAACATGTGGAGCCATGTACTTATGTACGGTTGATAACGTGAACTAGGCAAGCAACGTACGTATCTGTGCATTTTATTGGTTTCTCCAGTATACGTATACGGCAACCAGGCGTACGTGTAGTACACAACTACATGTCGAAGCCAGGCCCACGGATCAGCGGTAGGGAAGCTAATCTCTCCCGTAAGCTTCTAGAACCGAGACATCAAAGTGATAAGCACATGATGACCGGATATCTCTCGACTCTCCAAGCGATAAGCACTGGATAGCCGGATATCTCGGCCGGGCCTCAACCGATTCCTGGCGGCGCTGCGTGCAGCCAAGAGCCTCTCCTCAACCCTAGACGTGGCCTATAAAAAGAAGCCCCCGGACTCCATAGGGGAGGACCGGACTTTGCATCCACGCGCCGTCAGGCTGCGCAGCAAGGCAGGCCTCTTCATCCATCAAGCTGCTAGCGGTCACATGGATGCCCGGCCGATTCGATCGCTGGAGCAGACTAATCACCCGGCGCCAAGACGAAAGGCAGGCAGCCGCCGCCCAGGATGAAGCCGTCGACAAGATCCAAATCCATCCATCCATGGATCATCACGGGAGGCAGCCGACTGGCAGCCGCCGATCACGATCCATTCAATCGGCTGCACGGAGGAGCGCAGCTACGCATGCCCCGGCTGAGCGCCGCCACCGGCCAAGATCATCTGGTCCATCTGCATATGGGTCAAGAGGAGCACAGAGAAGACAACACACGTCCATACGCCGTCAGGCTGCCAGGAAGCGCGTGTGCAGACACGGCGCTCGCATCAAGGTGGCTTCGTCCAGCCTGATCTGTACCGCGACGCTGAGCAGCTGGTCTACCAGCGCCATCAATCTATGAGAGGAGGTGCTGCCCAGCAGGAACGCCACGTGACCGTACGTGTCGTCGCCGGCCAAGATCGTCCAGGCCTACATCAACTCGACCTCGTCATCGCTGGCCAAGATCCGTCCATGGACCAGCCATCCTCACGGAAGAGAAAAGCTGTCCTCACGTCAAGAGGCTCCAGGTGCATCCGAAGGAGGAGACCTGGCTGATGGAAGCGCCCCGGCCGCCACGACGAGCAAGAACGCAGCTACTATACTGTGGCACCATCCAGATGATATATGGAGATCGGCGCCGGTGGCGTTGCCGGCCAGAGGTCGAAGGTAGCCGTCGTGCAAGGCACCAGCTCCGGCATACAGCCGTCATGCAACGCGTTAGCTCTGGCATATGGCGTACATAGCTATGACGGGAGATCGGCAGGCCGCACGCACGGAGGGAGCGCTGCCACTCGCACGCCCTGGCTGCGCCGAGGTGCCATGCCGCCGGTATCCATCCACGATCAGCCATCGTCAAGGGAGCGACCGTGACGCAGAGGCGGTCGGCCAGAGGCATGTCGGAGGCCATCTACATCGCATAGTCTGACGATGGCCGCCGACAGCAGCGTTCCCGCTACATCCATGCCTTCTACTATCTCGATCTACCCCAACGCGGCCGCCGTGTTGAAGAGGGGGAGCTTGGATGCTGTCGACAATGGCTCCACATCTGCAAGGACACCGCCGCCGTCGACGACGGCTCCGCATGTACACCAACGCCGTCGCCGCACTCGAGATGCGAGGTCGGTTGTCTCAACACATGCGCCAAGCCACGACGAACGCGTCATCGGCGTTCCACGGCCATGAGCACAACTCTGTCCACACGGAGACGGAGACAATCATCCGATCCAACATATGTCAAGCACGGTGAAGGCGGTGCCACGATGAGCACGCCAGTTCCGAACTGGAGACGACGGGACGGCAACAGAGACAGGCACGTTGCCGCCGACGTCCCCACACCATGGAGGCGAGCTCGAATACTGAGCGAGGTCGCCATTGTACCAGCAGTGATGGAACGGTGAGGTGCTGGAGCATACCACGATGACACATTCATGCAGCTCCATACGTGGTGCTTGCATATGCATGCTCACAACAACCATCTCAGTCAAGCAGCATGTATACATATGCATATATACATGTATACGCATGCGCTTGAATCATTTCTAATAGGAAACGTGTGCCTTGAGCGCATCATTGGGAGCTCGACAGCTGTTTGAGCCCTGAATTAACATGTATAATTTTATCTTGTGTTTCAGGTGAAGCTGCTGAGACATTCGAGTCGTACGCTTCTACGACTCCATCTACTACCACCACTACACCCCAGCCAACGCCGACGAGGCGGACGACGTAGATGAGTTCAAGTCTTCATCAACTACTACTACTTCGACTACTCCACGCGATCAAGTTCCACGGCGTACCACGACGACGTTGCCGAGGAAGTCCAAATCAGTCCAAGCTACATCAACCATGCAAGTGCTCCTATCACTACAACAACGTGCCGTTCGACACCGACGAGGCGAACGACACAGGCGGCGTGGCTAATACTCTAGCCCACGTTCTACCGGCTCATGGACCGACGAGGCCATGGACACGCCGACGCCAACCCCATCTACACCAACACACAAGCATGGAGAAGTGAAGCGAAGATCGGCGGCGGCGACCAACGCAGCTTAATCGGAGGTACTCGTGAGCCCCGACTCACGGGGTAATTAACTAGGAGCTTTCCGAGGCCCTAGGAACCATGAAGACCACATCGCCTATGTCAGAATGCCGCCAGCAGGCTATTCGTGGAGCGCATATGTATCGAGAACCTATATTTGTATTTTCATTAAATATGAATAAATATGTGTTCTCGTCCTTTTTATTTCTTTTGTGTACTTTTAGTACACTGGTACGCCCGCGTGTTTATTTTCATTTCGCATAGAGAGATCCTCCCCTCTTGAGTGATTTTTACGCGGAAACAAATTGGCACGCCAGTGGGACATGGTTCTCCTCCCATCTTTGCTGCGCAAAAATATTGGTCGTCGTTTCGCTCGCCTCTTATTTGGTGCTATTTCAGGTGTCTCACTTGTTTGAGGCTCCTCATACATAGCCCAATGCTTCACTGGGCCGTTATCATTGCCGCCCATTTCGTTTCCTTTTTGTGTTTTCTCTATGCAGGAACCAAGGTGGATGCTTCTTGTTTGACAAAGCTAGGAGCGTATCTACTACGCCGATGAGAGCGTATCTACTACGCCACGCTGGGGCAATTTTTTGCTTGCCAGCTCCGGTTGTTCATGCTGGTGGCAATTTTGGCTGCCATGATGAGGCTACCCCCGACTACCCCTCCGTGCCTTGGAGGATCCCGATGTCGTTGAAGCTGGCTCCCTTTACAATGAGCAGAGCCGCAAACATCGGTTGGCGCACATATGTACCGTCAATTTGATTGGTGCAATCGACAATCCTCGAATGGGATTCACGGCTCTGTGCCCCTGATTAGTCGTTGGGGTCACCCTCAGCAAAGCGATGCAAGGATGCACCTTGCCAGACTCGTTCGTGGCACAAGCAAGACGTCCTCACTGCGTGCGCCAGCAAGATGAATGCCTTGTGGGATGGTGACTTTGCCGACTGATGAGCCATTGACACCAAGCTCGGCTCCATCAAGGCCTCGCAGGAAGGACGGTGACTTCGTCAACTTTGGTGCTGATCTAGTGGCGCCGAGGTGGAGGATATCCTACAGGAAGCCACGAGCTAGTGGCTCCAGCCCGATGTTTACAAAACAAGGCTGCTGCCTACCGACGGGTGGCGCTAATGATGGCATTGAGGGCCAAAACAAGGGCAATAGGACGCTGAACCTACCGCCAGGCATGAAGACGGTGGCAAGATGGCTTGGCCACGATGATGTTGTAGTCGAGCCATCAATATTTCAACTCGTCATAGTTGCCGGCCGATGATACAATCTCAAAGAAAGCAGTGGCCATGTCTTGCATGGTCACACCTCGTTTGTGGTTGGCGTGCGCGTGCACGTACACATGCACGTATTGCTAAACAAGCAAGCCTCACCCATGCATGCATGCTCGCTGTGCTGTGGCTGCAGGTCAAAGGGGAGAGGTCGTTCATTGAATCGACAAGATCTACACGTACACGTCCGACACACACCTTCTCGAACACTCCATGTTCGTCTCCCCGTTAAGGCAGCTGCAGCTCGCGTCTGGTTGCGGTTGGCGATATCATGTCTGCTGCCCACACCCGTGACCAGATGGAGAGCAAGCGCCTTGAGGAGACCAGATGGAGAGCAAGCGCCTTGAGGAGCTTGAGTAGAGATCAAGGCGCATAGCACGCGGCTTGCCTGACAAGCGCGTGGCTAACCCAACGTACGTATGTCTTCCTCATCGGCCTATGCTATACATAGTGTGGTGCGCGGCTAGCTTCACTTTGCCAACCAGAGCGTGTGGCTGTTGGAGGAAGGCCATCAAGGAGCGGAAGACTTCGTCAACACAGTGCGCGAGAAGCGACGCAGCCGGCCGGGAGATGACAACCTGGAAGAGAAGCCGGAGCAACAAGTTTTGACTCCATATAAGACTTGGGCAAGTCTCTGGCTATGGCGAGCCCTCGGGTATCTGCACGTACGGAGGCACCACTACACGCGGGCGCGCGCCGAATTTCCCATCAGGAGCGACACGCCTGTACGTCGCCCAACATAGGTGTCCTTGTGCTTGATTCCATCATGATGGCAATCACAAGCCAACAAGCTAACAAGGTAGGCATTGTGTACGCGCCGTGTACGCTGCCGCTGCATATACTCCTCCACGGTACGTGTCGTCCAGCCTCAACACTGTTGGCTGTTAGTAGCCCCTGCTACTCAGGTGATGCGTCTCAGGAGTCATCAAGATTGAGTGGCAACATTATTGTTTGCTGCTCATCTACATCGACGGCTTGACTGGTGCACAAATTATCTAAGGTGCTGTGGCCTGAGGGCAACCCCATCGTTCACTGGGAAATAAGGGTGTGTATGGCCCAATACATCCTCATCTACCGGTGGTGTCACCGTGCACAACCAACTTCACCTTCACCGACCCGACGCTGGCTGTTGGAGGCCCGCAAGAAAGGCTGTATCACGCCAGCACGGAGTCCATGGCGCGGCAAGCTTCCGGCGGAAGTGCGAAGGTACAACTACGCTCAGCTCTACGCGCCAAGGCAGTTAGGCTTCACACGCCCGAACTTAATTTTCCTGCCGGAGCGACACACACTTGTCGCCCAACTATAAGGGGCGTCCTTATTATGCATGCTGCCTTCACGCCCGGCAGCGGCAAGTGAGTATGCCTCGGACCGCGAAGGTTGCTGCAAACAAGCTAGCTGGTGGCCGGCGTCTCACGAAGGACCAAACGCGGAGGGGGGTGAATGGGAGCCTCGATTTTCCTTTTCAATTTGGTCATCGGCTCAACCCCAACCTCAAAAACGATCTCGGAAGGAAACAAGTAACACGCGTGTCTAACTGGTAGCAAGATGTCACAGGTGAAGTAAAGGACTCAAAGAACCCAACGCAAAAACCAGATCGCAAAACGGAGCTCGAGCGAGGAAACCACGGAAGAAATTGCTACTAAGACAATTCATCGAACACCTTGGGGGCGCAGAGAAAAAAGAACGAGATTGAGTTGAATTAAAGCTGGGAATTTGCACAAGCAAAACTCGATCTAGTCTACCCTGCACAAGGAGAGAAAGATTGGCTCGAAGGCCAATTCACAGCAAGAGAAAGAATCGACCTTTGATTTGTTGAAGCGAAGAACAGTGACTTGCCGAACGTTGCCTGCTCGATGGCACCCTGCTGCTACGAGCTGAAGGAGGGCAGCAGTCTGGGCGCTGAGCAACACGGTGCGCCGTGCGCACTCGTGCAGGGAGCCGGTCCGGCCGTGCCCCTTGATGCAAAGACCGGTCACCTGGACACTGCTGTCGTGCAGCCGCTCGTGGGAGCTGCTCCCCGACGGCAAGCTGCTCGTGCCCCGAGGAGAAGCCGGTGCTCTTGGCCAGCTGCTCGGAGACAAGGCACAAGTCTGCTCGAGCGTGAGTGCCGGCTGCTGCCTGGCCCACTGCCTGGCCCACTGCCGTGATGCAGGTTGGCCTGCTTGGTGCTGGCACAGGGCGCCGAGCGCTGGTGGCCGGTCCTCCTGCCTTGGCTGCCGTTCGTTGGTGAGGAGCACCAGGAGCCTGGGAGCCAGCGCCGGATGAGCTGCCGGGTCCCTGGACTTGACCACCACAGGGACCTGCCGAGCGTTGCAAGCTGCTGTGGCTTGGGTGCCGAACGTGCCGATCTCACGCGCAGCAAGGCCGAACGAACAGCACCTGCAGCTCTTGAATCGATGGCTGCTGCTACTTGCCTGCAGAGAAACACAAACACAAATACCGAACGAGATCCAAAAATTCCAGAAATAATTCAAGCAAAAGGAGAAAGGAATTTGATCCAAAACGTCCGGAGACGACAGGGAGATTTGGAGCTCCCCTTCCCCAACGTAAATCACCACAAAGTGTTACCAATTTGGTGTTCTTGGACCTCTAAACAAGAACCCTAAAATTGGGGAAAAATAAAAACGAAAATGGAAGAGGCAAGAAGGGGAGGATGGCTGCCATCCTCTATATATAGTCCTTATTTCTCATCCCTATTTTGCCCTCCGATACATATGAGCCAAACCACTAACCCTAGGGCTATTTTGGTCGACTCGGATATTTTTCGATCCGACGGCCACCGCGCCTCCTCATCGGTAGCCTTGCATCCACGCAACCTCCCGATGCCGCCACGTGCCGTCCTTCCGTCCCACCGAACGTCCACCGGGTTTTGAGGCCCAAACCCGCGAAACCCGCCGCCGATGGTTTTGAGGCCCAAACCACCAAACCAGCGCCGATGGTTTTGAGGGCAAACCACCAAACCTCCTCGACACGTGTCATCGCCCGTCTTGACCGCCCGAGTCGCCAAGTCGTCCGAGCTCCCCGCTGCTTGCACGCCGCCGCCTTGACCCGTCGACACGGTCCGCCCGCGTCCTCTTGCATTCGTCGATGTCCCAGGTGTCAGCCACCATGGCTAGCCGCCCAGCGCTCCGGTCCCTCGGTCCAAGCCTCACGTCCGTCCTTCACCTCCGCGGTCCGTCGGCCCGGCACGTCCTCCTTGGCCCCTTCACCTCGCCGTCGGCTACCATCTCCGAGCTCCACACACTGTACAACACGAACCAAGAGATACGTCTACGACACACTCCACGTGTGCTTGGTGAACACAAAACGAAGCACAAAAGATAAAAAGAAAATAGAGATAAAATGTTGAACGTTGACAATCACTCAATCACAAAACTAAACACATGTGACCTAAATCAACCATGTGTTCGCAATCTCCCCCTTGATGAGTGCATTGTCAACATTCAACACAAAGACAGAAGAAGGTAGAAGATAGCACATCCAAGTAAGCACAAGCTAGACAAAATCACTGGATGGCAAGCGTGGAGCAAAACTTGGTTCCCAAAGACATGGGCAAAAGGCTCGACACAACCAAGCTAAACAAACGGCTAGTCCTCAAGAAGAGGTAGAACAGGGCTCAACACCACTAGCTAGCTCCAAACCAATTATTTTCACACGCAAACAGCTAGACCCTCAAGACGAGAGGCAAAGGCTCAACACATCTAGCTCAAAGTGCTACTCCCCCTGGAAAAATGCAGTCACTTTTGAACCGTCGCCGTGGCGGTACTCCCAAGGGCGGATGCTTCGAGTGCGGCGATCCGCACCACTTCATCGCCGCGTGCCCCCAAGAAAAACAAGGACAAGCACTCGGGCGAGAGTACTACGACTCCGGCAAGCGCAAGGACAAGCGTGAGTACATCGCCGGCAAGTACAAGTCCAAGAAGGGCTTCGACAAGGAGGCGATCAAGAAGAAGTACCTCAAAGCGTGCCAAGGAGAACAAGGACGCCTTCTTCGCCTCCCTCGGCGACCTCGACAACGACGGGCAAGCTTCCTCCAGCGACGAGGAGCCCGGCGCAAGATCGAGGACGACCTGAACGGACTTTGCTTCTTCGCCGACTCAAGCACGGGGGCTTCGCACCATGGCCCTTGACGGAGCGGTGATCAACAGCGTCGAGCCACACGGCGGCGACTCTTCCCACGAGGTATCTCCTACAATCGAATCTCTTACTTATGAGGTTGACTCCTTGGGTGATGCGCTTGTGTGTCGGGGAGAAGTTGCTCAAGCGAGTAGCTAGAGAGAGGAAGGAGTTTAAGGAGAAGTGGGGAAATGGCTATGGTTGAGATAGAGTTGCTTAGAAAGCCGTGGATGTGTCGATGAGGCCCGAGTGTGACGCTTGTGCTATGCATATGTCTAACATCATGTCTTTGCAATCCAAGTACTCGCTTTACTAGATGAGCACGTTGAGCTGAAGGCTAGGCCTATGTTATTGAGCGCGTGCAAGTCATGTCCGGGCTTGCAATCGAGTTGGCGAGAGAAGGTTGCCAAGCTTGCGTGCTTGAGAAGGCCAGCTCGGATAGCACTGTGATGAAGTGTGCTAAGTGTGAAGCTTTGGAACTTGAGGTGGCGTCTTGTAAGCATGACAAGGGGAGAGTCGAAGAGGAAAACACATACCTTCGCTCCATCTTGAGTTGGGTGTCTAGTGGAGAGCCACGCAGTTGGGCATGATGATGAGTCGGTTCAAGAGGGGAACCCGACACATCGGGATTAGGCTTTGCAATAGGTGGGAAGGGTGAAGTAATCTATGGCAAGGTTGGTCAAGGTAGTGGTTTGAGCCCGAGTGAGAAACCCACAAACACTCCCAAGTTGACCAAGGTCACCCCACCACGAGCCTACCAAGCCCATTGTGCAAAATGGCATTCTCCAAGAGACTCCAAAGACTCCACCTCCTAAACAAGTGTGGCTTCCTAAACCAAACCACCTCAGGAACCCACTTGACACTTTGCCTAAGATCCCTGAGGAAACCCTTCCTAGAGCCAAGGCCACAACAAGAGTGAACCATCCACCCAAGAGAGTGAACCAACAACCACCCAAGAGAGGTGAGGTATCACTGTGAGTATTGCCGGAGAGATGGTCACTTGTTTGAGTTTTTGCTTTAGGAGGAAGAGGGACGATAGGCGTCAAGTTGCGTTTGAGAACCGCGACTTGTATCACCCACCACTTGGTATGTATGAGAGGGGTGTGCAGTCGATTCAGAGGCGGTTGCTAGGCCAAGAGGTAGGAGGCCTCGGAGGGCTAGGCCACGGTTTGTGAGACCCGTGGTGGTCGTGCTCCGCGAGTGGAATTTGATCCTCGCTTTGGGAGCTTTGAGTTTGATAGGAGGAGTGCACCACGCTTTGTTGTGCGTGGTGAGCACTTTGGGAAGAAGGGTCATGGGATGTTTGTTTTGCCTAACGCCTATCTTGCGCAAAATGGTCAACACCGTATTCTCCTAAGTATACTAACCCCAGTGTTGTGCCATTTGCTCATCCCATGTTTTTCCAATGATGCAGGTGACCAAGTCTTGGGTTCCCCAGTTTATGCCTGTTAACCCTTTGGGATCCAAGACTTGGGTTTCTTTGTCCTCTCATGTGTAGGTATGAGGGCGTAGGGGTGGAGAACATGTGCTTGGTGGAACTTGATCCTTTGTATGGTGTGATCAAGACTTGATGGTTCTCTACACTTACTTTGATGGCCTCGAAGAGGCATGTGCCTAATTGTGACACCTACACACGATCTGTGAGCTATCATATACACTCATGCCCTGTACATTCATGATTTCTCTACTTGTGGTATGAGGTAGCTGTTCATTTGCTCACTTGTATATTGCTTGCATGTATTATACTTGTATCATGCTTTTATATCCTTTATAGCATGAATTATCTTGTGTATTATTTGCCATGCTAGCCTATGTGCCCTTTTATTTCCTAGTTTTCTTTTGCTAGGTGTCTTTGGTTGAGGGGAGTTGGGAGTTTGCTATCCTTTTTGAGGGGTAGTTTTGTAGTTGATGTACGAGTTGTAGTGTTAAGTTTGTTTTGCTTTGTGCATCATCTTGTATCATATTGCATTCATCATGTACACTATTGCACCTTGAGCTTTTTGTTTATATTGATCACAATGAGACTATGCTCTGTTTAGTGTAACAATTACATGTTGGTGCTTACAGTTTGTGCTCTTTCTGCTTAATTGATATATGTTATGAGCAAAGTTGTTTTTTTTATGTGAACTTGCTTAACAACGATGAATCTTGCAAAATGTTCACCATTGAGATAGTTCCTAGCATGTTTAAGTTGTTGAGATCCTTTGTGCTTATCATGTATGCTAGGTGACTATGTCTCATTCATCTGAGTTATACACTTGCTTAGATGACCACATGCTTTTATCCGCTAAAATCTGAAATCTAAGCTAAGTGTATGGAAAAGATCGAGATGGGTCCATACCGTCCCACATCCAAGTCTTGGGACTGCTTTGCTCATTGCACTTGAGTTGAACCTGAGCTTGGTAGTGATTGACCCCAGACCATTGTCTTAAGCTTCGATTGCTCACATGCATAGGCTTGACATGGTTGATTAGTAAGGCCGACGGTTGTGGATAACGACTCGCACTCATGCTTTTGCCCAATGCTTGCAACCGCTGCAACTCCGATCAATTTAAAATTTGACAAGTGTTGGCTTCGTCTTTTGCATGATGTATAAACTTTGCTTGGGGTAGTTCACTCGATATACATGTGTAGCACTTGTAGATTTCCAGCTTACTTGTGCTATGTGCTATTCTTTGTGGTGGACACCTTTTCTGAAATGCTTAAAACAAGATCAAAATGCTTTCAAGCCATATTTCATATCTCTTGATCAGTTTGAGCACCGTGTTAAGCACTTGATTTTGTTGCCATGACACTATCTAGAGCATCTTCTCATTTGGATTGCTATAAACTTGAAGCTCCCTCATTGCATTTTCATGCATTTCATAGCTTGATTAGTGCATTTGCCAACAAGGGGAGAAAGATACAAAAGACAATGGCGCATTTTAATCTTCCGGTAGGGGATAATTGGTGCCATCGAATTCCGGAGGCTTGCCACCATAGTGACCAAACCTCTCCCATGTCGCCTTCTGCGGATCACGGACCGATTAAGGTGGATATGATCCCTAACCGGCTCCGATACCAATTGAAGGACCGAAACGGCGACCGGAGGGGGGGTGAATGGGAGCCTCGATTTTCCTTTTCAATTTGGTCATCGGCTCAACCCCAACCTCAAAAACGATCTCGGAAGGAAACAAGTAACACGCGTGCTAACTGGTAGCAAGATGTCACAGGTGAAGTAAAGGACTCAAAGAACCCAACGCAAAAAAACCAGATCGCAAAAACGGAGCTCGAACGAGGAAACCACGGAAGAAATTGCTACTAAGACAATTCATCGAACACCTTGGGGCGCGAGAGAAAAGAACGAGATTGAGTTGAATTAAAGCTGGGAATTTGCACAAGCAAAACTCGATCTAGTCTACCCTGCACAAGGAGAGAAAGATTGGCTCGAAGGCCAATTCACAGCAAGAGAAAGAATCGACCTTTGATTTGTTGAAGCGAAGAACAGTGACTTGCCGAACGTTGCCTGCTCGATGGCACCCCTGCTGCTACGAGCTGAAGGAGGGTAGCAGTCTGGGCGCTGAGCAACACGGTGCGCCGTGCGCACTCGTGCAGGGAGCCGGTCCGGCCGTGCCCCTTGATGCAAAGACCGGTCACCTGGACACTGCTGTCGTGCAGCCGCTCGTGGGAGCTGCTCCCTGACGGCAAGCTGCTCGTGCCCCGAGGAGAAGCCGGTGCTCTTGGCCAGCTGCTCGGAGACAAGGCACAAGTCTGCTCGAGCGTGAGTGCCGGCTGCTGCCTGGCCCACTGCCTGGCCCACTGCCGTGATGCAGGTTGGCCTGCTTGGTGCTGGCACAGGGCGCCGAGCGCTGGTGGCCGGTCCTCCTGCCTTGGCTGCCGTTCGTTGGTGAGGAGCACCAGGAGCCTGGGAGCCAGCGCCGGATGAGCTGCCGGGTCCCTGGACTTGACCACCACAGGGACCTGCCGAGCGTTGCAAGCTGCTGTGGCTTGGGTGCCGAACGTGCCGATCTCACGCGCAGCAAGGCCGAACGAACAGCACCTGCAGCTCTTGAATCGATGGCTGCTGCTACTTGCCTGCAGAGAAACACAAACACAAATACCGAACGAGATCCAAAAATTCCAGAAATAATTCAAGCAAAAGGAGAAAGGAATTTGATCCAAAACGTCCGGAGACGACGGGGGAGATTTGGAGCTCCCTTCCCCAACGTAAATCACCACAAAGTGTTACCAATTTGGTGTTTCTTGGACCTCTAAACAAGAACCCTAAAATTGGGAAAAATAAAAACGAAAATGGAAGAGGCAAGAAGGGAGGATGGCTGCCATCCTCTATATATATAGTCCTTATTTCTCATCCCTATTTTGCCCTCCGATACATATGAGCCAAAACCACTAACCCTAGGGCTATTTTTGGTCGACTCTGGATATTTTTGATCCGACGGCCACCGCGCCTCCTCATCGGTAGCCTTGCATCCACGCAACCTCCCGATGCCGCCACGTGCCGTCCTTCCGTCCACCGGAACGTCCACCCGGGTTTTGAGGCCCAAACCCGCGAAACCCGCCGCCGATGGTTTTGAGGCCCAAACCACCAAACCAGCGCCGATGGTTTTGAGGGCAAACCACCAAACCTCCTCGACACGCGTGTCATCGCCGTCTTGACCGCCCGAAGTCGCCAAGTCGTCCGAGCTCCCGCTCTGCTTGCACGCTCGCCGCCTTGACCCGATCGACCGCGGTCCCGCCATCGCCTCTTGCATTCGTCGATGTCCTGTGTCGGCCACCATGGCTAGCCGCCCGGCCTCGGTCCCTCGGTCCAAGCCTCACGTCCGTCCTTCACCTCCGCGGTCCGTCGGCCCGGCACGTCCTCCTTGGCCCCTTCACCTCGCCGTCCTACCATCTCCGAGCTCCACACCTGTACAACACGAACCAAGAGATACGTCTACGACACACTCCACGTGTGCCGGTGAACATAGCCGAAGCACAAAAGATAAAAGAAAATAGAGATAAAATGTTGAACGTTGACAATCACTCAATCACAAAACTAAACACATGTGACCTAAATCAATGTGTTCGCAGTCTCCATCCAAGGCATTCCCGAAGCCGGAAGCCACAAGCGCGGGAAGTGATGGCGTTCACGTCATTCTCTATGGGTAAGAACTAATCTAGTATTGTTTCTTCCAATCTTGCATAACCATGTGCACGTCGCCCCCGATATCATGATTTGGGCCAAGAAGAGAACGACGTGGCAGCCAGATGATCAAGACGGCGCCGGACTGCGAGAAACTCTCGCGTCACGAGACACGAATTCTCGGTTGCCAGGACATGAACCTGAAGATGCTAATACTACACCGACATGCAAAGCAACATCAAAATGCAAGGAAGGTGTATATTCATGCATGTATTGGCCATGTATACATGTACGTGCAAGGTGCAACTACCACAAGCTAACGAGCTAAGTGGCTGGAAGCTGCGACGCGCGCTCGGTGGCTCACGTACATTTTGGTGCTACTTGTTGGCTGCCCTAAGCGTTGATAAGCTGGCGTCTACGAGGGACGCGCTAGGACAAACACGCGGAGTCATTCTCGACCTCTAGCGACCACCGAACGCGCCCCTCTGCTCCAAGCCACGGCGTGCTGAGCCGGATGTGCGGGAACGGCTCTTCTGCACACCTCTACAACCGCCAGACTCGGAGGTTACGAGTACGCGGATGTTGTCAAGCACAGCTCTGGTGTTCCACCGCAACACTCTCGCCGCCATCAGACGGGTGAGTACAGACATCATTGAGAATGTCGTCATGTTCTACACATCAACACCGGTGGCGAAATCATAGCGCCTTGGTGTCCAACAGTGTTGATGGCTTTCCGGCATCCACTTTAACACCAACCCCTTGGGGTAGCACTAAGCACCCTTGCCATCTCGACGCCAATGTTATTCCGGCGCCATGATCTGCATAAACCCTGGGGGCAGCCCCCCATTGTCCTGCGGCGCCGATGTTTTGTCGGTGCCCCCATTGTCCTACCATGCGCTTGACGAGTGCGCCAAGCCAAAGGATACAACAAGACAGATACGAAGGACGTGCGCGCCTCTGCATCGGCACAATGACGGCAATGGCGGCAAGCGTGCCTCTGCATCGACACGATGACGGCAGCGGCGACGAGCGTGCCTCTGCATCGGCACGATGATGGCAGCGGTGGCGAGCGCGCCTCTGCATCGGCACGATGACGGCAACGGCGGCGAGCGTCCCCTTTGTGTCGACACGATGACGGCAACGGCGGCGAGCGTCCCCTTTGCATCGGCACAACGACGACGGTGGCAAGCATTCCTTCGCGTCGGCATGATGGCAAGCATCCCTCTGCATCGGCACGTTGACGGCAATGAAGGGACATGCACGCATCAAGACCCATCGAGGCCGTCCGATCCCGACATGTCCCCACGGCACAAGGGGACAAGCAAGGTGTGATCCCACAGGACAGCAACTTCGTCAACCTCGGCGCCAAGTCAACAACACCAAGCTGGTGGGCGTTCTACTTGTGGAAGCCGCATGGCAGCGGCTCCAGACGACATTGCGGCACAAGGCTGCCACCTGCTGCCTGTAGGGGACGAGCGGCGCTACTGGTGGCGTCAAGACGGCGTGACGTGGTGTTAATTAGTCCCGCTCACTGCAAATTAAATAAGGGTTCATTGTCCCGCCATCGACGTACCGGAAACCAGAAACGACACCCACAGTGTCTCAGCCTAGAACGCATCAAGCAGTTCACGCCGAGGCAACGGTGGCACATCAAAACGCTAGAGGCTGCCAAGTTCATCACTTGCGCCATGGTAGGTGGCCGCACTGCTGCTGCGCCACCACCAATGGGAGCATTTGAGGCTACGATCCTGGCTGCATGATGGCCTCTTGTAATGTGGGTGCATGAACCGGAAAGCTGCGTCTTGAATTCGCTTGTCGAGGACAAGGAGGATGCCTTTCTACCTCAAGCGCTTCGTGCCCCGTCCGTGTCAATGTCAAGCTATCGCAGCTCACATCCATACTGGTGGCAGGTCTATATCTTGCTACGCTTCGACCTCGATACCACAAAATGGTTGGACATGACGAGGAACGTGTTTATCCTCTACTGGCGCCCAGGATAGGCTGCCGGGACCAGACTTTGCCAAGCTGTCACCATTAGCAAAGATGATGCCGAAGTTCACAACCTGCTGATGGACACGCGCATCATGCTGAGGGCAGCACCACGCTGCCCTGATCCTATATAACACAGACAGTCTTGCGACAACAACAATACGTACACCGGGGGCAACACCATTGTTTCCCAGTGTCAACACACTGGGGGCAGCACCACGCATGGCTCCCTAGTGTCCTACAACGCTGGTCATCATCCAGTGTCATCGTCAACATCGTCAACCAAACCTGGGGCAGCACCATAGCCTGCTGGCATCCTACGACGTCGTTCTCCAGCATCGTCACCAACATAATCACACCTACGACGCCAACATTCTTTCGGCGTCGCGTCCTACAAAAAAACACTACGGGGTATCACACACCTCCCTGTCTCGTGGGCGCTGATGATGGTCTTCTGGCATCGCGTTCAACATCAACAACATGGAGTAGCACCACACCTCCACGGTCGTCTACACCACCAACCGCAAGGGTACCTTGGTCTACATCGACAAACCCAAGGGACGGAGTCACACCTCCTAGCTCATCTCCCATGCCAATGCATTTTGGCGTGACCTCCAAGAATGGCAGCACTATGACCAATAGTGCACCTCTGCAAGAGGCTACGTCGCGGAAGGCCTTTCAACAACGCCTCCAAGCTCACCAGCCGGTGCTCCACATCGACGGGAGGTTCTTAATTTTTGTTTATTTTGCATATTCTTTTATCCATATTTTTTTTAGAGTAGCATGCATTTTCCATTGCATCACTCGGCCACCTCCCTATAAAAAAAAACCCCAAAAGGCTCTCCCTACCAGGCCTTAGCTGCAGTGAAGTTTCGACTGTCTTGGGACTTTTCCAGAAGGTCCGGGGGCAACAACCTAGCACATGGAGCTTGCGACAAGCCACCACATCACGGAAAACACGACAGACGCCAAACGTGTTTCCGCTGGGGGCAGTGGGAAGACGGCTCGAGCCGCTCCTAAGCAGCGAGGTGACCATGCCTCTCGCGCTTCCTGACATGAAGCGACCCACATTCCGGGGAAGACTATAGAAGAAGAGCAAGAAAGGGCTACCTGGTGCAACACAAGTTTCTCCAAGTGTGCAGCCTCTTGCCACCTGAAGGTGACAACAAGGGACCAATAAAAAAATGCCAAAGGATTTACCTAGATATACAAAGGTGAATGGCTATACTCCAAGTTCCTCATATGCTAAAAAAAAAAAAAAAAAAAACAAAAAAATGAGCAAAGAAAAATGGTCACCAAAGATGCGGCCGGGCAGCTCAAATATCAAAATGGAAGGCGGAAGTAGCCATTCACCATCCTCGGCAAAAGTGATGGCAAATTCTTCAGCCGTTACCCAAAACCAAACACCCAATCAGCCGTACCTACGCCTCCGTGTCAGAGAGAGCGAGTGGGCTGTGGTTCAACTCAACGCAAGGGAGTCTCGACCAAGAATTCCCTTCACCCCAGTGGAGACATCCAAGCAGAAGTCTACACATTCAAGCACACAACGGGGCGAAATCGCAGGAGCCATGTTGCTATGGTTACGCAACGGCACCCAATGGTTACGTCCCCGGCTGTCCTATCACAAGCTGCACATATAGCTTATGCCCATGGGAGAGCCAACATTTTCAAAAATATTTCAAAAAAAATCCAAACAATATACTCAACTTGATGACTTTTGCCTCATCATTAAATCTTCCTAGCTATGTCATCTATCACCAGACAAGCTAGTTGTTTATTGTAGTGTTGCAGGTCCATCGTTGCACTACAATCGGGAGCGGTGCAATACGCCCGGTGCGGTTAGTATCAAGGCGATGAAACCCTTCAATCCAGCCATGCCATGCCACAATGCAAGGTGGCACTGGGTTGATAAAACCACACTTCGGGAGCAGTGCGATGCGCCAGTGCGGCCAGTGTCAAGCTGTGAAACCCTTCAACCGGGTTGTTTCATGCCACGATCACAAGGTGGCTCCTTGGTTGATAAAAGCTTTCGTCAAGTACCACGGTCCTCATACCGTATGGCCAAAGCAACTTAAGGGCGTCCGATTGGCTAATGCCATCATTCGGACCTGATGGATACATCATTGGACAATGCCGCAACATGGCCCCAATGAAGCCCTACTTCGTCCTGTTGGCCGACGCCGCCCGCCGCTCCAACGGAGTTCTACCGTCCCGTTGGCGGACGCCGCCACGCGGCTCCAACGGAGTTCAACACCGTCCCGTTGGCCGACGCCGCCACGCGGCTCCAACGGAGTTCAACCTCATCCTGTTGGCCGACGCCGCCACGCGGCTCCAACGGAGTTCAACACCGTCCCGTTGGCTGACGCCACCACGCGGCTCCAACGGAGTTCAATCATTGTCCCGTTGGCCTACGCCGCAACGCGGCTCCAATGGAGTTCCAGCGCCATGCCTTGGAGTCAACACGATGCTACCCGAGGTACGTTTTTATTTTTATTTATTGATATTTATTTTGTTTGGTTCTCCTTCTCCCTTTGTCCCTCTTCTCAATCGGTTCATGACACGAGCAAGAGAGTATCCACAACCAGGGTGCCCCATGTAAGGGATGTCGCCACTGCAACAGCTTGGATGACGCAAGCTAAGCTTCTCGATGGCGGGGGGCAACACCAGATGACCAAGGCGTGGATGACCTTGAGTAGGCAGTCCAATAGCCGGCGTGTCTGCTCTGCTAGCCGGCTGTGATAAACTCACGCTTGGACTGGGGGCGGAGGAACGTAACGACTTTGTGCTATCTGTTGTAGATGCATGAATTAGAGGACAAATTTTTACCAGACTCTACTCAAGAGTCTCACACGTGTATTCATGTATCATGTGTACGTTCGATCAAGAAGCAATAAAAGAAAAAGATTTGTCAAAATGTCTTGTGTCAATTAAAGCGTACAGATATATTCTGTGCAAATAACGTCCATCGACGTACATACAAATAGCTCGGTATCGCAAGATTTGCGAACTGAAATAAAATACCATGTCACGGCTGTCCTGATAGTTCGTCAGAGTACTGTCAGATTGCAGGAATGAAAGTGCAGGGAGGTTGATACCCTGTGCTTAACTAACGTCGACGTATCAGTACATAAACAAATCCATGAATAAGACAAAGACACTTTACTTTGTCAAATAACATGTTGAGCCGTAGGTGATCAAGCCTGGGCAACAGCCGCTTGTTGGGCAGTTTTGCATGTCTGCAAGCGCCAGGGTCACAGCCTCTCATCGTTTGTGTTTGCGGTGGAAATTGGTGGTGTATGCAAGTTCAAGTTGGGTACGGCCATGCCAACTCCGGGTTTTATCCTTCTGTTATCGAGAGGAAAACCCAAAGTTCCAACACCCGCGAGCGGCAACCGTATACACTCGTCGAAGCCGTGTGATGTTAGCCGCATGAGCCGGCAAACGAATTTCTGGTTGCTTCGCTAAAGGCAACGAGCTGGGGGCATCGTCTCGTGCGCACCAAGGCAGGGCGCAGCTGCCCGGTGTGGTGTGGTTTTGTCGAGGCTCCCGAGGTCTCTTGCTGCATGCGCTGTTGCAGGCGCTGCGACTAGCGGCAAGTTTGCTAGAATGCTTATTCCCAGCACCACTAGTCATCTGTTGGCTAGCTCGGTCAGGAGCGCCACACGATATTAGTCAAGTGTCGTGCAAGCTGCTGCTAGGGGACTGGCTCAACCCGGTTCCTGCTGCCAGACAGGGCAGATGCGTTACTGTGGGGCAGAAGTTGTCTTCGTCGGACGCCGGGCGTCCGCGTCGTGCCACGCACGCCCGTTCCCCGCAATGGGCATGTTTGTCACAACACCTAGTGGTCTCAGGATGGTTAGCAATTGACGCCCATGATTGATGGTGCTGATGCTAATGATACCCCAGACCAAGATGACATCGGGGTGCGATAACGCTGCGACCACGTCGGCAGCTTGGCGTTTCGCCCGGCGATGTCACTACGATGGCAAAGTGCGTCAACTATGCATTCATTGGCGGTCGTCCTCCAACAGCACCAACAAGGGGCAAAGGTCAACCAGCAGCAGATCTCCATCTCCGATCCATGCTGCTTCTTGTGCTAGTCACATGGCGGCTCGGCAAGCTCGGCGCCACGTGACTTACTTGCAAGCGCCGGCTACATTCGGTGCGGCAACCTGAACAACAGCATGGATATGATGAAGTTCCTCAAAGGAATGAAGCAATGTCAAGCAACTAAGGCGCGCGTGACCTTGTATGTACGCGGCCTGGACATCGGCGCATTCGTGCTACTTACCGAGCTGTGGTGAAGTCACGCATGACCTGGGGGCAAACGGATGTGTGACCATTTTGTGCTGTCTATTGTATATGCATGAATCAATGATAAACTTCGATGGGACTCTACCCAAGAGTCTCACAACATGTACTCTGGTGTATTATGCATACTTTTGGCGAGCAATATAAACAGCTAGCAAGTATTGTGCACTTACACATTATCTGATTAACTAAGGTGTGCATATATATGCATTGGCAGCCAACAAGGCGCCTCGGCGATCCAGTGGCACTGTCATTCTGCACGAGATGGCATCTAGGGCGTGACACGTTGCTGTTCCGGCGAGAGCGACAGAGCATGCAGCTCCGACGGTCACTACATCAACACATTGATCGTGGCTTTAGCAGCTTGAACATGCGCTATCTCGATGATGAGCGAAGTGGCCGTGATCACTTCAGCACTAATCCCTTCAGAAGTTGCTCAAGCTCGACGCCTCAACGGATGCCCCAACAGAGGCTGGTGTCCATCCTCCATCAACCATGCATGGCGCGGGCATGGACTTCTCCGTTCATCACCAAGGCAACGCCGGGTATCGACACCCTCAATACCCTCACAACAACAGCTGCAATCTAGCAGCGCCCTCTCATCAACGGGCGCTGCATTAACCCCGTGACCGGTGACCACTTCGGCAGCCCAACATTTCTTCGCCTAGGCATGTCACTTTGACGGCGAGGTGGATCGTGATCGAGGCTCGAGCGATCAGCCATTCATGGCGATTGTCATGTTGCTGCTGCCGATAGACTCAACACGGCAAGTGCAAAAGCTTAAATACTGGCAGCCATCTCCATCTATGATGTGTCGTGCCTCTTGTATATGGCAGCTTGGCAAGCTCAGCACCATGACTCTCGATCACTGCCTTCGGCAGCTCCAGGCGCTAGCAAAGTTCGGTGCAGTGATCTCTCGGCAATGGTTCGCAACCACGGCAATAGTTCATATGGTGGCATCATATATATGCACACTAGTTCGATGAGCTAGAAAAGCCAGCTAATTATAAACATGTATGACACATTGACACGTACATGTCCAAAAGGCCGCATTTCCAATGCGCCATCTCAGTCAAAAATAATTGTATCTTCACCAAGTCGAGCTCGAATTTTCTCCCAAATTCAAACTCAACTTGGTGGGGGGCATTTGTTTGACGAGATTTTTGTACAAACTTTTCTCTCACATGTGCATATACATTAATATGTGCTATCAAGAAATATTTTGTACTCAACGGTGTGCCATATATGTTTGTATGAGATAAGAGAAGCAAAGCTAATAATTATATATTGGCTTTGGGTACGTATATCGTATCCTCAAGATCAGCCAGTATACGCATGGCGTCTAGCAGCTATAAGGAGAGGAGTGCATATATGTTATACTCCAAGTTACATATATATACATACACTTTAATCATGTATGTGTTTGTGACAAGCTAGTGTGCGTATGGCTGCACCTATACGTACGCATGTGCGCCAATATGAGATAAACCTTTTCAAACATGTGGAGCCATGTACTTATGTACGGTTGATAACGTGAACTAGGCAAGCAACGTACGTATCTGTGCATTTATTGGTTTCTCCAGTATACGTATACGGCAACCAGACGTACGTGTAGTACAAAACTACATGTCGAAGCCAGGCCCACGGATCAGCGGTAGGGAAGCTAATCTCTCCCGTAAGCTTCTAGAACCGAGACATCAAAGTGATAAGCACATGATGACCGGATATCTCTCGACTCTCCAAGCGATAAGCACTGGATAGCATTACCTTCCCACCACTTCCAGAAAAAACACCAAAAACTTCGCTTGCCGGCTGCCCGAAATCCTTGCCGCTGGTGACTGAGCCAAGCCGCCGGCCCCCTCGCGACATGGACTACGTGCCGGGCTTCGCGCGCCAGCGCCCGGACCGCGCCCACGTCAACATCGTCTCCACAGAGGGCATGCTGCGCGAGGCCAACAGGCTCCGCACTCACGCAGTTCTGGTCTCAGCACCACAGGAGGGGTACCGCGCCACCACCCCGCAGCTGCGGGAGGCTCTCTCCGTCCAGCTCCGCATCCCACTTCAGTGCATCAAGGTTGCTCGCTACGGTGCGGGACGCTTCCTGGCGGACTTCGCGTGCCCAACGGAGCGCGAGCGTGCCATGGCGCGGGGCTTCGTCGAGATTGGAGGGTCTGCTTACCCCATTGGACCTTGGTTCTCTGCGGGGGCCGACTGAAACCACGTGGTACTTCCACGTCAAGGTGGGCCTGGAGCACGTGCCACGTGAAGCTTGGAACGCGGAGGGTGTCAAGCTGATCCTGGGGAGCCCCTGCATCTTCGACACAATCGTCACCGGGCCGACGAACAGGGACGACAACGGCCTCCTAGTCTGCTGGGTCTGGATGGAGGATCCGGATGAGCTCGTCCGCTCCCTCACCTACACGTTCTTCGCGGCCCGCGCGGGCCAGGCCATGCTGATCAATGGCTTTCCGTCACCAACAAGTATTCCGGCCACTCCTCCGGTCGGACTGGAAGGTGACAGGGCCATTCTCGTGCACCTGATGGGGTATGAGGACTGGAGCCCGGCATCCCCAAACTCCAGCTCAGGTACGTCCTCAGAACGCGGAAGCTCCGGCGCGTCCTTCATCCCTTTGACTGGCACAAGGGTGTGCTCGACGGGCGCCCTGCACAGCCCAGGAGGGTCCAGCCGGGGCCTGCAGACCCCACCATCCACCTGGGTCCGCCGCGACGACCGGGAAGATGATGGCAGGGGGCCCAGACCGCGGGAGCATCTGCCAACATCCAGGGCCCGCCAGCTCTTCCCTGGGTGTTCTTCGAACGCTCTGTCCGTGTCTGCACGCGCGGCCCAGCCCCTCCTATCGCCAGGCGCTGTTGGGCACGCGCATGGAGGAGAACGCCAGGGAGGAGGCCTGGACGCGGGGCCGTGAGCTCTCACGCTCGCCTCCTAGGTGGGGCCGCGACCGCGACGTCCTCACGCACGCGACGGAGGATTGGGAGCGCCGCCGCTCGAGATCTCCACCGCGGCGCCCCAGCTACCAGCACCTGCACCCGCTGGAGAATGCAGAGCCGATGCCAGACCGGATGGCCTATGACGTGGGGGCTGCAGATCAGAGGCGCTACGACCCGATGATCGATGAGTCGTTGCGCCTGGGGATGTGGTGCTACTCCCCGGATGGCAGTCAAGGCTGTGTGCAGTCTCCTGCGTACAACCCAATTTCTGCTTCTTTTATTCCCAGGGAGTCTCAGATGGCAGCACAGCAGGAGCCGGCACAGCAGGAGCCGGAGATCGTGTTCGGCCCAGGAGTGCAGCTGCCGGAACGATCCCAGGTGGACGACATTGCCGACCAGGTCTCACAGATGGACATTGATGTCTCTGTGGGGTCAGAAAAGACGGGAGGGGTTGAGGCAGAACAAGCAGTGACCGAAGCACAGCAGGAGGATGACGATGGAGGAGCGCATCATGGGGGTGATGTTTTCTGCAGGACTTTCTTCAAGGAGGCACCGGCACCTCTGCTACCACGTCCGCCGGCCAAGCATGGGGGTCCGACTGCATCAAACAAGAAGGCCCTGGTGGCAACCCGCTCCAGCCAGCGCCAAGCTGCACGCCCGTCCCCGATCCCGGTGGCGCAGCGTGCGCAGAACAGGCTGATGCGCGATCTGCAGTTCATGGAGTCCCGAGCTGGAGCACCTGACGAGGCGGTAACCGACTACATCGACAGTTTCGGTGACCGCCTCCCTGATGAGGCAGTAGGCAAGATCAGAGCAGCAGCCCAGCTTGGCAACAAGAAGCTGGCCAAGGCACTTGCAGCGATGGCGTCTCAGATGGGGGCGCAGGAAGTCGAGGCAATCTGATGTGTTCTCAAGCAATCTGAAGGATCTGCTCTGTGTGTGTTTTAATGTTAGAAATCAGTCTGTCAGTGCCAGCAGCAACCGGCTTACGGTCGGGCAAGTTAGGGATGTTATCGTTTCAGCTGTCATGCATGTGTGGGGTTGTTTCAGTTCAGTGCTTCTGTAGAGTTGTGCTAGTTTGGTTTCGGTTTGTTCAAGAGCTCAGTAGGCCATGTTTAGTTGGAGCTCAAAGTTTGGCTATGTCCTGTTTCGTTGACTGTCAAGCTGTGGTAGAAATAAAATTAAAGTTGCTGGCCACCTTGTCTGTTTGTTGCCTTCTATCAGTTATGCTACCTGGTTCAAATGAATAACAAAGACATAAAGTATTTCAGCTGGAATGTCAGAGGGTTAAACTGCCCTGCAAGAAGAGAAGCAGTAAAAATCATGATCCAACAGGCATCGCCACACATCGTCTGTCTGCAAGAGACGAAGCTGAACTATTTTGATCAATTCTTGCAAGCAGAGATCCTGGGACATTCAGCTTGGGGGCTTGAACACATCCCAGCAGATAACACAAGAGGTGGCATTGCTTTAGCGTGGAACAGGGACTTCATAGAGGCGGTGGCTCCGATTAAAAAACAACACAGTCTCACAATGTCAGTCAAGATCATTCAAACGGGCACAATGTTCGACCTAACGACAGTATATGGACCAGCTGATGACAATCGCAAACCTTTTTTCCTAAATGAGCTCATAAGCTGTCAGCCGTCGACCACGCAACCGTGGATCTGCTTGGGAGATTTCAACCTGATCACGGATGCCCAGGATAAAAACAATGCCAACCTAAACCGTGCAATGATGCGAAGGTTCAGACAAGCTCTTGATGCCAGCGAACTGCAAGAACTGAGATTGCTTAACCGAAGGTTCACCTGGAGCAATGGGCGCTCCAAACCGACCTTGGTCCGATTGGATAGAGTTTTTTGCAATCAGGAGTGGTCGGCATTGTTTCCGGAAGCTACAGTAACAGCCCTGTCCAGCTCTCTTTCAGATCACTGCCCGTTAATGCTATGCAGAGTTCAACAATGCCCTCGGCCAGCGCATTTCAAGTTTGAGCAATTTTGGACAAAAATTCCGGACTTTCAGGAAACAGTAGCAGATGCTTGGAATAGACCAGCGAGGGGACAGAACCCGATGATGACCTTGCTAAGCAAATTCCAAAACACATCGTCGGCTCTCAGGCGATGGAGCAAGAGTCTCTTTAGCAATGCAAAATTTCAGTTCTCTCTAGCAAATGAGGCAATTCTACGGCTAGATAAGGCACAAGAAGTGAGAGCCCTCTCTGATGCCGAGTCATCGCTCCTGCGAGACTTAAAATGCCAGGTCTTGGGATATGCGGCAATCGAGCGTTCCAGACGACGTCAATGTTCAAGACTCATCCAAATCAGAGAAGGCGACGCATGCACAAAATTTTTTTCACCAGCGAGCAAATGGGAGGAGAAAAAGGAATCTAATTGCATACCTAAAATCAGCGTCAGGGGAGATCATATGGAACCACAGTGAAAAGGAAGGTATCTTATTTGGGTTCTACTCAGACCTGCTTGGCTCCAAACTAGAGAGAGGTCGAGTGATGGACTGGGACCGGCTGCAGCTAGGTACATTACAGGATGAAGATGTAGGCATGGACAGACCTTTCACGATGCAAGAATTGGAATACGCAGTAAAGATGTCACCATCAGAGAAGGCGCCAGGACCAGATGGCCTCACTGGCACCTTCTATAAATCCTGCTGGCACACGATCAAGAGCGATGTCTTCAGAGCAATGGAATGTTTTTACCATTTGCAGGCAGGCCCTCTGGAGCTACTGAATAGGGCAAACATAATACTGATTCCAAAGCTGGAGGTCTCAGAACGAGCAAACGACTTCCGGCCGATCAGCTTAATACACTCTTTTGGAAAATTAGTATCCAAGACTCTCGCCATCCGGCTTGCCAAGCACATTGACAGCCTTGTCTCGCCAGCACAGAGTGCATTCATAAAAGGGAGGTCCATCCAGGAGAGCTATATGTACGTCAGAAACCTAGCAAGAGCATACAACAGAAGGAAAACTCCGGCACTCTTGTTCAAATTGGACATATCAAAGGCGTTTGACACGGTTTCATGGGAATTCATTCTAGAAATGATGCAAAACCGTGGTTTCAGCACAAGGTGGAGGGACTGGATTACCTTGTTGTTTAGAACTTCGAGCTCTACTGTACTGCTGAATGGGACCCCGGGGGATACCATCATGCATCAACGTGGCCTCAGGCAGGGAGACCCGCTTTCACCCTATCTTTTCATTCTGGCAATTGATGCGCTGCAAAAAGTGCTGGAAGTGGCAACAGAAGAAGGAATCCTATCACCTCTCCGGGGACGACAGGCCAGGTTCAGAACGTCACTATACGCTGATGACGCTGTCATTTTCCTGAATCCGGTAAGGGAAGAAGTGGACTCCCTCCTCAACATCCTGCGCCATTTTGGAGAAGCAACGGGCCTCAGACTCAACTGGACAAAATGCTCAGTCGCGCCCATCAGGTGTCAAAACTTGGACCTCGACCACATCCTACAACGATTCACGGGCCAGCGAGTTGGTTTTCCCATCACCTATCTTGGACTACCACTAGCGCTGGGGCGACTTAAGGTAATCCACTTGCAATTCATTCTAGACAACACACGCAGGCACCTTGCGGGTTGGCAAGGCAGGTTGCTCAATCCAGCAGGACGACGTGAATTGGTCAGATCAGTTTTGAGTGCCATCCCGGTCTACATGCTGACGGCAATCAGGCCTCCAAAGCAAATAGTAAAAGATGTCGAGAAAGCGAGCAGGCACTTCCTTTGGGCAGGTGATGGAGAGATCACGGGGGCAGCTGCAAGGTGGCCTGGACAGGAGTAGCAAAACCAACGATGTTCGGCGGTCTGGGAATCCTGGAACTTGACAGATTCAGCCGAGCACTCCGCTTGCGATGGTTATGGACAGCATGGACAAAAACACAGGAAACATGGCAGGTGGGAGACCTCCCGATAGACGACATCGACCTTGCCCTCTTCAGTGCGGCAACAAGGGTAACAGTAAACAATGGGAGGAAGGCATCGTTTTGGCAATCGACATGGGTTGATGGAAGGGCACCGGCAACAATTTTTCCCTGTCTTTTCCAACACAGTAGGAGAAAGAACCGATCCTTCAGAGATGCGGTGCAAGATGACAAATGGATAGATGATTTGGCTTATGACCTGAATGTAGACCTCATCAGTGAGACTCTAGACCTCAGAAATTACATACAAGCACTGAATTTCGACCAAAATTCAGAGGAAGAGGACACCATCCTATGGTCACTTGAGGCTAGTGGACTGTACACAGCGCGCTCAGCATATGAAATTCAATTTGCAGGCCACATTTCATCAACTTTTCCAGAACTCATTTGGAAGGCAAAAGCAACGCCGCGGTGTAAGTTTTTCATCTGGCTACTGCTGCAAGACCGCCTTTGGACAGCTGCGCGACTACAGATCAGAGGATGGCAAAACAACTATTTTTGTGCGCTATGTGTACGGAACCTTGAAACGGCCAACCATCTATTCTTGGAATGTCCCTTTGCACGAGAGGTATGGAGACGAGTGGGAGTCTGGAGCAGCTTCCACAGCTTACAGCCTCAAAACTGGACAGAGCAGGACAGTCTGCAGGAATGGCTCACCTCAATCACCTTGGGCGACGGTGGACAGGCTCACTCATTGGCGATCCTAACCCTGTGGCATATCTGGGCAGAACGAAATGCAAGGATCTTCAGAGATCAGTCAGCGCAGGAGAGCTCGATCTCATCCCAAATAAAAAGACGCTTTCACAAACTGGAGCTTGGCCTTTGCGGGAAGGCCATTATCTCAAGGGACAGCCGCCATAGCTGCGAGTAGTTAGCTTTTATTTTTTGCCTCTCATAGAGCAGTCTGCGATATGAGATTGCGCAGCTCGCGCGTGTAAGAAAACTCTGTTCCCTCTTATTAATATAATGCCGGATGCCGGAACTTTCAAAAAAAAAAAAAAGATAAGCACTGGATAGCCGGATATCTCGGCCGGGCCTCAACCGATTCCTGGCGGCGCTGCGTGCAGCCAAGAGCCTCTCCTCAACCCTAGACGTGGCCTATAAAAAGAAGCCCCCGGACTCCATAGGGGAGGACCGGACTTTGCATCCACGCGCTGTCAGGCTGCGCAGCAAGGCAGGCCTCTTCATCCATCAAGCTGCTAGCGGTCACATGGATGCCCGGCCGATTCGATCGCTGGAGCAGACTAATCACCCGGCGCCAAGACGAAAGGCAGGCAGCCGCCGCCCAGGATGAAGCCGTCGACAAGATCCAAATCCATCCATCCATGGATCATCACGGGAGGCAGCCGACTGGCAGCCGCCGATCACGATCCATTCAATCGGCTGCACGGAGGAGCGCAGCTACGCATGCCCCGGCTGAGCGCCGCCACCGGCCAAGATCATCTGGTCCATCTGCATATGGGTCAAGAGGAGCACAGAGAAGACAACACACGTCCATACGCCGTCAGGCTGCCAGGAAGCGCGTGTGCAGACACGGCGCTCGCATCAAGGTGGCTTCGTCCAGCCTGATCTGTACCGCGACGCTGAGCAGCTGGTCTACCAGCGCCATCAATCTATGAGAGGAGGTGCTGCCCAGCAGGAACGCCACGTGACCGTACGTGTCGTCGCCGGCCAAGATCGTCCAGGCCTACATCAACTCGACCTCGTCATCGCTGGCCAAGATCCGTCCATGGACCAGCCATCCTCACGGAAGAGAAAAAGCTGTCCTCACGTCAAGAGGCTCCAGGTGCATCCGAAGGAGGAGACCTGGCTGATGGAAGCGCCCCGGCCGCCACGACGAGCAAGAACGCAGCTACTATACTGTGGCACCATCCAGATGATATATGGAGATCGGCGCCGGTGGCGTTGCCGGCCAGAGGTCGAAGGTAGCCGTCGTGCAAGGCACCAGCTCCGGCATACAGCCGTCATGCAACGCGTTAGCTCCGGCATATGGCGTACATAGCTATGACGGGAGATCGGCAGGCCGCACGCACGGAGGGAGCGCTGCCACTCGCACGCCCCGGCTGCGCCGAGGTGCCATGCCGCCGGTATCCATCCACGATCAGCTATCGTCAAGGGAGCGACCGTGACGCAGAGGCGGTCGGCCAGAGGCACGTCGGAGGCCATCTACATCGCATAGTCTGACGATGGCCGCCGACAGCAGCGTTCCCGCTACATCCATGCCTTCTACTATCTCGATCTACCCCAACGCGGCCGCCGTGTTGAAGAGGGGAGCTTGGATGCTGTCGACAATGGCTCCACATCTGCAAGGACACCGCCGCCGTCGACGACGGCTCCGCATGTACACCAACGCCGTCGCCGCACTCGAGATGCGAGGTCGGTTGTCTCAACACATGCGCCAAGCCACGACGAACGCGTCATCGGCGTTCCACGGCCATGAGCACAACTCTGTCCACACGGAGACGGAGACAATCATCCGATCCAACATATGTCAAGCACGGTGAAGGCGGTGCCACGATGAGCACGCCAGTTCCGAACTGGAGACGACGGGACGGCAACAGAGACAGGCACGTTGCCGCCGACGTCCCCACACCATGGAGGCGAGCTCGAATACTGAGCGAGGTCGCCATTGTACCAGCAGTGATGGAACGGTGAGGTGCTGGAGCATACCACGATGACACATTCATGCAGCTCCATACGTGGTGCTTGCATATGCATGCTCACAACAACCATCTCAGTCAAGCAGCATGTATACATATGCATATATACATGTATACGCATGCGCTTGAATCATTTCTAATAGGAAACGTGTGCCTTGAGCGCATCATTGGGAGCTCGACAGCTGTTTGAGCCCTGAATTAACATGTATAATTTTATCTTGTGTTTCAGGTGAAGCTGCTGAGACATTCGAGTCGTACGCTTCTACGACTCCATCTACTACCACCACTACACCCCAGCCAACGCCGACGAGGCGGACGACGTAGATGAGTTCAAGTCTTCATCAACTACTACTACTTCGACTACTCCACGCGATCAAGTTCCACGGCGTACCACGACGGCGTTGCGAGGAAGTCCAAATCAGTCCAAGCTACATCAACCATGCAAGTGCTCCTACCACTACAACAACGTGCCGTTCGACACCGACGAGGCGAACGACACAGCGGGGCGTGGCTAATACTCTAGCCCACGTTCTACCGGCTCATGGACCGACGAGGCCATGGACACGCCCGACGCCAACCCCATCTACACCAACACACAAGCATGGAGAAGTGAAGCGAAGATCGGCGACGGCGACCAACGCAGCCTTAATCGGAGGTACTCTGTGAGCCCGACTCACGGGGGTAATTAACTAGGAGCTTTCGAGGCCCTAGAAACCATGAAGACCACATCGCCTATGTCGAATGCCGCCCGGCCAGCTATTCGTGGAGCGCATATGTATCGAGAACCTATATTTGTATTTTCATTAAATATGAATAAATATGTGTTCTCGTCCTTTTTATTTCTTTTGTGTACTTTTAGTACACCGGCACGCCAGCGTGTTTATTTTCATTTCGCATAGAGAGATCCTCCCCTCTTGAGTGATTTTTCTCAAGGAAACAAAGTATTCTTTAACTATTTCACTACACTACAACACCAAATCGCCGTAGACATCCGACGCTAAAAATAAGTTTTATGGATGGATGATCTAATGCTAAAGGTAGCGTAAAACCGGATGACGCTAATTCCTTGTTTACCAACTTATTGTCTGTTGCTATAGGTATTCATCTTTAATGTTAGCCCGTTTGTCGCTAAAACTAGATATAGCGTTGCTCTATCCGATGCTAAAAAGGGCGCCCCACGCCCAGTTTTTTTGGTCATTTCCATATGCGGCCTCCAAGCCCATGGTCGACCCACTTATCCCTCCCCCACCCAACCCTAGGTCAGAACACACACGGACACAACCATCTAATTTGCATGCTTAAGTATCACAAGTAATAATTGACTAGTGAAGTTTTTTAGAGTATCTATTTACAATATGATTTGACTTGCTTGGCATAGGTGTAAGCCACAAAAAAACTGAAAACCAAGTTCCAGTATGAGACCGTCAAGTTGTTCCTGAGGTATCAATCTACATTTATATTATTTTATATCCTACACAAAAAACTAAAGCACAATAACTTTAATTGATCTTGGATCTATATTACCAAGTTATTGATTCAAAGGTTTTGGTTTTAGGGTTTGCTAGGGTGCTAGGTGGCAAGTTTGTGGATGACTTAAGCTGATTTAGGTGTTGGTTGATATCTTTTAGATAGTGTTGTGTGATGGTGCTAGATATTATGGACTTATTATTGATTAATCAATGTTTCATTTTGTAATGGCTAATTTGATCAAATATATGTATATGAATGATCATGGAGGAATCCTATTTGTATGGCAAATGTGCATGATGATGTTATATTGAACTTTTATATTAAATAGAAGCCACGTGGACTCTTTATTTTTAAGTCCATTTAAATCATCCCGTTACTATCTATTGCTGAAACTATTTGTAACATCAGATTATGTATTGGGAAAAATGTGTTATGGATTGCCTCTTGCTAAAAGTTAGCAATAGTGTCGTGGTCTAATACCACGGTCACAGTAATCGACTGGCTAATGTGCGCGACGATGGCCTAACTCAATAGACAATGACACAAGGTTTATACTGGTTCGTGGCAAATCGGGCTCCCTAGTCCAGTCGGGGTCACTATCTGAGCTCAAGGCTCGTACTGGGGCGTGTACAAGCTAGGCGATAGAGGGAATGAGCTCCCAATTCTCTGTAGTGTGTAGTGAGTGTCGATGGTAGAGATGGAAGGTGAAGATGATCCCCTTCAATGGCCATAGTGCCCCTTTTATAGTGCAAGGGGCACGTACAAGGGCTCCAAGGGAGGAAATCTAACGTAAGGGTAAAAAGGGGGAAATGTACAGATTATAGTGCGCGACGCTGTGTCAGGCACACGTGCGCCGTTCCCTACGGCTACGTAGTCCGCTCCCTATCTAACTCAGTACAGGGGAGATTGGCGTAGGGATCTCGATGTCCGGGGTCCATCTGCTCGAGCTCGGGAGCTTGAGGATGCTTCAACGGTAATCGGCGTGCCCGTTTACACTCTGATCGAGTGTTACGCCCTGGGTGGTGTCACGTCGATGAAAGGTCCCTTGTGGTTTTTGGTAATTGAGTGTCAACATTAGGTGAACTAATATGTGTGATTAAGATAATACACAGGAAATTAGTTCACACATGTGATGATGCAATGAAGGAGCGTATTGCATATGAAACATGACATGGAGTCATGTGACCAAGGTGGTGAAGATCAAGACAAAGACTTGGCTTGAAGGACCGGTTGCAAGTGTGAAGGGCAAGTCATCGACTTGGCGCCGATGGACCGACGCAATAGCGGTGAAGAGCAAGTGAGGTCAAGATCGATGGACCAAGAAGGTCATGTGATGATATGGAGTGGATCATATCATTCTTGATCGTGTTGGTGCATGCGTTGCATCGGCACTTGGAGATGGAGCGGAATGGAAATGCGCAAGGCAAAGGTATAACCTATAGGGCATTTCATTTCGCGGTCATGAGGAGCTTAGAGAAGTTTATGACCGGGTTTAGGATAGATGGCCGTACTATCAAGAGGGGCAAACTTGTTTGCATATCGGTCATCTAGTGCCACTTGTGCGATCTAACTTTGCGGCGTGTTAGGATCGAGTGGCGTGACAAGAGCTAACCCGGCCTTTGAAATGATTGTGAAAATGCTAACACACTTGCACATGGTGATGTACACTTGGTGGTGTTGGCACATTTGCAAAGGCGGCGGTGATGGCGAGGTTGAGTTGGGTTTGGGAACCGCTCATCCTCCCGCCGAGCTTGCGGCGGGATTCGCGCGCTCGAGAAAATGAGATGCATATTTTCTATTGCGCCGGATGCATCGTGGTGGTGTAAACATGCTATTCCTCGTGCTCAAGTTTGGTATACTTGATGGGTAGCATGTCGAAGAGAAGCGTCGGTGTTTCGGTGGAGTTTTTATTTGGAAATCGTCGACCGGACGCTTCCGACCGGCCGCCGGTGCGGCGACCGGACGCCCGACGGGCGCTTCCGTCGGAGGCGTTCGCGAGCCCCCCGCAGGCGGGTTTTGACCGGACGCAGGGACGGACGCCGCGACCGGACGCATCCGGTGCCCGGCCGGAAGCATGCACCGGACGCCGGCAGCCGCTGGCGTGGGCAGTTGCTTGTCGTTTGACCGGGCGCGGCGGACGCTGGACCGAACCCGCCGGTGCGTCCGGCCGTCCGTCCGGTCAGCGCTGCTAGAACCGTGTTTTCGTCCCCCAACGGCTAGTTTTGGCTTGGGGGCTATAAATAGAGGGTGTGGTCGGCCTTGGTCGGGTGCTTAGCACCTTGGGGACTTTGTGTCCATGCTTGAGAGTGCTTGAGAGCCCTCCCACTCACATATGCTTGATATCGTTCATCCGATTGAGTGAGAGATCGAGTTCTAGTGCGTTGCTTTGAGAGATTGCATCGTGTGGCACTAGGTGTTCGTGTTGCAAGCCGGTGTGCTTGTTTCTTTCTCTTGGAGGTTGCCACCTCCTAGACGGCTCGGTGGCAAGAGGCTCTCGTGAAGCACGCAAAGAAGATTGTGCGGTGCTCGAAGAAGAGATTGTGAGAGGTTAGTGCTCACCTCGCGGGGATCGTGAAGAGCAACTCTAGTGGAGCGTGTCATTGAGCTACCACACTTGTGTGTGGGGTTCACACGGCACCCTATTGAGGGATTGGCTAGAGAACTCACATTGGTGAGTGTCTCGATCGAGCTCCCACCGTGTGGGATTTGGCACTCGGCCATTAAGTTTGAGAATCATCACCGGGTGATTCGCCAAACCGTGGAACCACTAAGGTGTTGGTCGACACAACGAGGAGTAGGGGGAAGGTGGCAAGCTTCCCGAGACCTCGATAAAAAATCACCGGTGTCATCTTGTGTCCACACTTCGCGGTGGTTTGCAATCTCTTCGCTCAAGCTTTGTTCTTACATTCATATGTATATTGTGCTTGTGCTTGAGTAGAGTAGTTGTGACTATCTAGCTTGTGTAGCTTGATTAGTTACTTTGCTTAGCTTGTGTAGCTAGGTAATTTGAGCCTTTGGGTTAGGCGTGTGTTGCCTTGTCCATTGTGCATCTAGTGAGCTTAGGGGCTTTGTGCTTGCGCTTACTAGAATTGTGTAGGAGCTCACCCGTGCTTGAAGTACTAGTGCTTAGGTTTGTGTGACCTTGCATTAGAATTGATTAGGAGCTCGAGCTAGGCTTGTCACCTCACCTTTCTTGTGTAGGATCTTTTGTGAGGTGGTTTAGAGTCTTAGTTAGAGGGGTGAAGTCTTGGCTAGACCGATAAGTTTATTTCGCATTTGTTTTGGTTAGCCGTTGCGATTAGTTTTTAAAGGGACTATTCACCCCCCCCTAGTCCCCATCTCGACCCTTCGGTCATTTGTCGCCCACGCCCTCTTACGTTTCCGCCCCTCGACACCTGCGCGCCGCCCGTCATTGTTGCGTCGTTTGTCGGGTGGCGCGGGAATCTAGGCGAGGCGTGACGAGATATGTGAACAGGGAGGGCTCGAGGGTACAATCCCTTCCCACTGCGTTCCGCCAAGCTCGAGCTTGTCTCCCAATGACTGCCTTCCGCCGCGGGTTTGTCGACGGGCGTGTCGCGGTAACGGGTCCGTAGCACGCCTACGGTACTCGAGTACTTCCGGCCGGGGGTCGTGGGCCTGATATCCGATCTTATCGCGATACCGCGGTGCGCCATGATTCCTAACCAAGAGGTAGCTAGATCCGCTTCACCCCGAGCTCAAGCTCGTACGAGTCGGAGGAATTCCCTTAGCTTCCTGAGGTCCGGGAGCTCGAGGCGATGGGTCAGCATTTGCCTGGGTCTTGCCGCTGTTTTCGGGTGGGCCCACGAGGCCGGTCGAGCTCGGAGCTCGCATCGAGACGGAGAAACTCACCCGAGCCCAGAGCTCGTGGGCGGGCGGGTAGTTTGAGCAGCTCGCCCAAGGCTGGAATTCCAAGCAGGCTCCTTACGTGGCCCAACTCAATCGTGGGCCGCCCCGACTCTTAGCTATGCTTGATCGCTGGATTAGTTCCTGAGTTGGGGGATCCTTGATTTAGTCCCCCGACACATAGAATATCAATAGACGCTATAGATATTCAAAGTGATAGATGATCTGTCGGTAAAACTACTGACCGTCGCTAAGAGTTTTACCGTCGACTTACACCAGCGGCTAAAGTCTGTCGCTATAATGTTTTAGCGTCACGTTAGATTGCCCATCTCTAATATGGTGTTGTGGTGTAGTGTTTGAAGCAACGGTGATGAAAATCAAAATGTTGTAGGAGTGGACACCAATGGCGTGGGCATGGGTATTCATTTTTTAAAAAGTTTTGTTCGACTTTCACCGCCTCTTTGAAACTGGTGACGGTGATGAAAATGTTGAGTGGACACTGATATCGACCTCAGCAGACTCCCCAATCATGCCCATTCTGTGGGAAGTACGGGATGAAAAGGATTCAAAGGGTTTTCAACCCTTATGATTACTGTGTTGCACCAAAAAAACTGGTTTAGGGAGTAGTTGTCTAACTCTTTAAAATGCTTGATCTCTTGTTTGATATTGTTATTTTGCCATTAAAATAGCAGAACTCTGCTTCATAGACCGAGATTCGAGAAAATCACTGAACCATTGCTTTGCTAGCGAGGGGATTTTAATTTAGCGAGTAGTCTAAATTCACTCTTAAAAAGAGTTGAACTAGGACAAGAAAGTGCTACTAAGCTACAAGCTCCTTCCGCTTTTTAGACGCTCCATAATGTGTTGCTTAAGTGGTGCTATATAATGAGAGAAAAGATTGGAGCACCACTCTCAACATGAGTGGTGCTAGAAAAAGAGGAGTGGTGAATGTATAGTTACACCTTGTCTGTTTGTGTCGTGGAGTGAGAAGGGGACAGAGACAACAACAGTAGCGAGGAGAGCATGCAACATTTTTTTATCTCTGAAAGTACGATGCACCACACATTATTGGCATCACTAGTGATGCTTGCACAATGCAATTGAAAATTAGCATCACATCAGCATGGTCTGCCTCTACCTTTTTTAGCACCACTCATAGTGTGCGTGGAGGGCCTTTGCCTTAATAGTGGGCTCGAGCAGTAATAATATGTCCATTGGACAGAGGAAATTTTGCACAATAGTCATGTACTCATTTGCATATATATATAGCGGATGCATGCATACGTCATTATTACATCATTTATTTATTCATACACACTCGTATCTGTCCGAAGAGCTCGGTAGTTCGATACAGGCAGCGGATCGAGTACGTCAACACCATATAACGGAACACGTACGCATGTACCACACTCTGTCCCTGTCCAGTGGGCCATGCGTGCCACCGACAGAGGTACATCACGTCAGATCACGAACGCGGCGGCGGCGTTCGAATTAGCACGACGGCACGGGCACCTTGCAGGTGGCCATGGCCTTCTTGCCGTTGGGCGAGTTGACGTAGCGCTGCAGGTTGGGGTCGCGCGCGTACGTGCACAGGCACGGCTCCTGCTCCTTGAGCCTGCTGCAGCACGCCGAGGTGGGCGGCGAGTTGCCGATGATGGCGCCCGCGCACGGGGTCAGCTGCGTGGCGTCGCACGTCGTCGCCGCGTCAGCGCCCCGTGGCGCGGCGGCGCACAGCAGCAGCAGGACCACCAGCGCCGCCAGCATCACCTGCGAAGGCTTCGTTGACGCCATGGCTGCTGAATCGAGAGATCGAGCTCGACGACGATCAGTAGCTAGCTTACTACACTAGTGCGTGGATGGTGGTGTGTGGTGCGAGCGATCGGAGAGACGCCGGCGGCATTTATAGGCACGTCGTCGAGGTGAAAGCTGTGCAGTGGCAATGCAGGGCGGCAGACAGTCACCGGCCCATTGCTAGTGCAGGACAAGTGTGCAGCACAGATTGACTTGTGAGTTGCGAGAGGAGCACAAGTGCAGGGATATGCGCCACTAGTGAGGGAGGACAGGACAGGATCGATGATGATGTGCATGAGCATGATTGTATTGCCGCTGCACTACTCGAGCAGAAAGAGAAATTCTTGGTTGGTGCAGGAAACATGGCGCCGATAGCAACTTTGTTTCCTTCTTCAACGGAGCCAGAGCGCATATGAAAACGGCATTCACTAGGGGTGTGTCGGACCATAGACAAAAGCAGAGTTTGGTGGATCGGCAAAGATAAGGTTTGTTATGTACTGAATTAGTGAATTGTGCTGCTCATTCTGCTGATTAGATCAGATAATAGTTGAGCTGGTTAAAGTATGAGCAAAAGGTGTTTTACTTTGGCAGTTAATTTAGTTCTTTGCAAGGCAAATAGAACATAAAACATCTGGTAAAAGTGAAAGTTAAAAGGTGATTGGGTGGTCAGGGCCAACTAGCTGAATATCTCCAGACCATTTTAGGTAGGGGTAGATACAGCCATACAGGAGCCATTTTCTCCCTTTTTTAACTTGAAATGTATATTTATAAAATTGCCACTTAACTTCCTTTCATACATTTGCTAGGCTGTTGCTGCTACCTACTAGCGTGGTATTTACATATACACACAAGAATATAAACTGGTTTCACTTGTACTGTACAGCAAGAAATCGCTTGTGTTGCAAAGTGTTTGGTGAAACTGTACTCACGGGCCCCAAAAAGCAACTCTCCAAACATGCTAATGACCATTGTATTATTTCTCTTGTTTTATAATAAAAAGAAGATGTGTATTAAAACAAATGCTAATGCCCATTCCATTAGGCCAACATTTCTGTAGTGCCAATGGCACTTGCCTCTCAGCTATTTCGCATCAAAGTGACAGGTCTTCAGGTTCACGAAACATCTGGTCCTAAACGTCAGAACACAGATGAGCCTTATGCACTATGAAAAGTAAACCAAACAAAGTTCAGTCAGAAATCAGGTTAAAAAAAAAACATCTTGCCTTTTACCGTAAGTCCCATATGTAAGATACTTGTATTCGAGAAAAATATGTAAAAGATACTTACAATGAATCTTTTCTATGACGACTGCATATGGCTTCAAGGCTGTAAGAAGGAATCCCTGAGCTGTTGGAACACCTCCTGCTGAAGCAATCCTTGCCCCATATTCGATCTTTCCCCTGTACCCTCCAGCACAAAGCTATCCTTGCCTTCTCATGCCAAGATCCTATATCCTGCATCCCTGTCCTAGTACCTGATGACAGATTATAAGGCCTAGAGCTGTCGTGACCAGACGAGTTACTACCAAACGCAGCAGGAATTTCTCGATCAGATGTCTCAAGCCAAGTTTCCTCATGTTCAGACCGACTCTTCAGACGACGATGCACCGACAATAAAGCTTCCTCATGTTCATAGGCGCAAATCAGTTGATAAGCTACTCGGTGACCGGAAAGGTGAAACGCTTTGCTAGTAACACTAGTATTTTTCTGAAAACTCTCGTGTCTCAAGGCGCTGCTGGTGCCTGACTGAAACTGAATCGGCTCCACTCCACTATGATCTCTGAACTTGTTTGGGTTTTCAGTTTCTGACGTCCTGCTATGGAGGAACAGAAACTTGTCAGCAGGGATCCTTGCAGGGGCAACATTGGTCTGGTTCCTGTTCGACGTGGTTGAGTACAACTTAGTAACGCTTCTTTGCCACATTGCACTGTTTGGGATGCTTCTGCTCTTCATTTGGTCGAAAGCCGCGCCTCTCTTCGACAGGTTCGTCGTTGCCATGGTATCTAAGTTTATGTAGCTACTTCATCTCACTGGATAAGGGAGCAGTTATCAAGCTGAAAAGTCTCCATTAACCTCTCGTGTTTTGCAGGCCGCCTCCACAGATCCCAGAGGTGATCGTTTCTGAACAAGCGTTCAGAGAAGTTGCACAGACTATCCACTACAAACTGGCTCACTTTGTGTCAATCCTGTATGACGTTGCATGCGGGAAGGATCTCAGGAAGTTCCTCATGGTAAGTATGATTTGCTTCTTCGATCTGTGTCCGATAGTGTGTATCACCAAGTCTTATGACGGTCACATTTTTGCCACGCATAGATTTAGAGTTTTTGCTGACTTGCAGTTCTCAAAACTCAACAGAGAAATATAAACTGATGTCATAAGTTCTTCAATGGCATAAAGCAATCTCAACCTTCGATCTGATTAGAGAAAATTCATTAAGCATATGAAGTTTACAAAATAGCCTCTGTGCCATCTTTGTTTTTTCCTGTCAACTCACAGCTGTGAATTCATCCAAGTATTTATTTTCTTTCTTTATCATTGTAAAAAGGTGATTGGGTCTCTGTGGGTACTGGCGATACTTGGAGACACTTGCAGCTTCACTACACTATTATATGTTGGTAAGTATCTAAAGAGAAGTTGCACAACATCATGAAAAAGAAGAATAAATTTCGATAAGAGCACTGCAGTACCAATCCATATGGAGGAACAGCTTGCCCATGCTTGCGTTCAGATTCTCGGGTGCAGAAAAGAAGGCTTCCCTCAGCCATACTTGGGTCTACCGCTTTCAGCTCACAAGCTGCCTCTGTCTGCATTCCAACCGTACTCTCAGAAGGCTGATCGCCACCTCGCTTCTTGGCAGGCCCAGCTTCTTAACCCGATGGGAAGGGCTGTGTTGATCAACTTTGTCCTCGACTCTCAGCTAGTCTATCTAATGAGCGCACTACATTTGCCTCAGTCAGCGATCAATATCGTGGATAAGAAGAGAAGGGGATTCCTGTGGTCCGGTGACATCGCAGGAACATCTTCAGCGGCGAGATGCCTTGTAGCATGGGTCTCTGTCTGTGTGCCCAAGGAGTTTGGGGGGCTGGGGATCAAAGATATTGGTGTTCAAAACATCTGCCTGCTGCTAAAGCTCGTGCACAGACTACACTGCCCTGATTCTTCAGCATGGGCGAACTGGGTAAGAGGACGTGCCTCGGTGGCCTCCCTGCGTGGAGACATCCATGGACACCACTGGGAGGTCCTACGATCGCTGCTCCCACTGTACCAAGCCATCACTACGGTTGTCCTGGGCGACGGATCAGCTTGCTCCTTCTGGTCTGATGTCTGGATCGGCGACGAGGCCCTTGCTGACTCCTTCCCGGCACTCTTCTCTCATTGCAACAACAAGGATGCTTCAGTCCAAGAGCTGCTTCAGTCAGGCATCCAGGGATCGCTTGTACCACGGCTGTCACCAAGGGCCACTCAGGAGCTGCAGCAGGTTCAAGCACTACTGCAAGAGGTCCACCTCAGCAATGTGCCTGACACACGCGTGTCACCGTTCTTCAATTCCAGAAACGGCCTTGACAGTGGGGCTGTCTACAATCTCATCAAGGCTCAAGGGCAGCAGAAGGATGAAAGAGCTCTGTTCGTCTGGAAGAACTCGGCACCCCCAGGGTCCAGATGTTCATGTGGCTACTTGTTCGACGAAGAATCCAGTCCCGTACAGTTTTACTCCGGAAGCACTGCGTCCCGGACGATATCTGTGAGGTCTGCCATTCGGCGACTGAGACGCCCGACCACATAATCGGTGGCTGTGGTCTTGCAAAAGAGTTCTGGGCCAGGCTCAACATGAACCACATGATAGACGTCGATGTAACGACTCTACATCAAATTTCACCTCACGGGGGAGTTCCCACGGAGGAATCGGCAGCCTTCATAGCTCTATGTTGCTGGGAGCTGTGGAAGGCGAGAAACGCCGCGGTGTTTAGAAATGAGCGAAGACCAGTGCACCTTATACTGCTGCAGTGCAAGGATACTGCAGAGCTGTGGCGAGCAAGATTCAAGAAGAGAAAGAAAAAAGTTGCTGAAACTTGGTGCCGGATTTTCGATATGGCACGGCAAAGATAGATACAATGTAAATTGTAGAGCCTTGTTTAGCCACCTCTGGTGGCGTTGTAACAAGCTGTCTTGTTTGTAATCGCCACAATTCAATCAGGCTTGCAGGGCCACTAATAAAATTCAGGTGGGGAGCGCCTCCCCCCCGGTGACACTTCAAAAAAAAGAAGAACAACTTGTCCATCTGTACTCATATATATTCTGACGATTTGTCATGACTTTCCTGACTAGGATTTTTGTGTGCTCTGACATTACCGGCATTATATGAAAGATACGAAACAGAAGTGGACCATCTTGTGGCCAAGGGCCATGAAGACCTCAAGAAATTCTACAAGAAGGTTGACTCCAATGTGCTCAACAAGATACCGAGAGGCCCTGTCAAGACAAAAGTTCTCTAAGATATAGTACTTTGTCGGATAATTTCCAGTCCATGCGAGCAGTCCTATACATAAAAATATAGTAACCAATCACCAGATAATTTCAAATCATTTTTTATGACATCGGATTGTACATGTTAGACTACTGCTGCAATGATCCACAATACTTTACCGTGTCAGCAATAAACAAGTATAAAATCTGAGGTAATTGCAGGAAAATAATTGTTGTCAAAACCGAAGTGGCAAATAAAATTCGAGGTCACGTGGTGTGTAGGATCAATCTTTGCTTCAACTAATAGTATGTTGCAACCCATGTTTCTTTCATGTTCTGAAAAGAAATTAAACATATGCGTAATCAGCTGTTGTCTCCCTCTGTGAACTCGTGAAGATGAGCCTTGCAGCCTTGTCTATGTTGAAAGGATTTCTGGTTCTGGCAGTGAAATTTGAGTGGCAGCCTCCACATATTTGCCAACGCACAAAGCAGGTGGCGTTTCCCTCACATTCTGTTTTTCCATTACTTGATGAATATAAATCGTGTTGTGACAATAAAAACATCACGAGGAAAGTGTGATGGAACCAAATGAGCAGGCAGTAGAAATATGCACTGCACAAAGGAAATATGCACTCGTCCAAAGGTGCTATCAAAAGGAAGGAGGAAATGACAAACATAAATTTTTTTTTTTTTTTTTTTTTGAAACGAATGACAAGTAGAAATATAGCACATGCCATGTGTGCGCACATCCTTTATCCAACGGCTCAGTTTACTCCATGATTCATACAGACCAACCCACTCTTACCCACTTTCCCAAAAAAAAAAAACACTACGCCCGATTTGTCCTACCAAAAACACCGATGCACAAATCTCAAAGCAAAATGAACACTGCGAGACAAGGGGTGGGCTCACAACGTTATGATTTTGAATTTCTAGTAGTAGTGATCTCTTTTTGTCAAACAATTGTTAGAACATGGTAATAGAATTATTAACTGAAGCAAAAAGGGAAAGCAATGGTAGGAGGCATGAGACATCAGCTGTTAAACAGAATTCTCCATTAATTCTCAAAAAAAAAACAGAATTCTCCGTTCCTCCTTGTCCTCCTGTAATGCTCAAATATGATTCTAGTCCTCCCCGTCCTCAATGTTAAGCCACGTTTGGTAGAGCTCCAAATAGCTTTATCTTCATTGTCACATGCACTGTTCACATGAGCTCCTTTATCCTCTCCTTGGAGCTTTTTTTTTTTTTTTTTTTTTGCTTCACCTTTGAAAACTCGTTAGTTTTGGTGCAATGAAACCTATCCAAAATCCGTCAAACTCGTTAGTCATTTAATTGTTTTTCATTCAACGAGCCATGCAAAATCCATTGGGACGCCTAAATGCATTTTATATTTATTGTTCTAATAGAAGAAAAAAATCCTTTGAAGAGAAAAAGAAATACCCTCGTAGAATAATATTTTTCAAGGGTGTATTGGTTTGCTTCCGCATATGCAAATAGGAAACATTCATATGAGGAACTTTCTAGATAAATTACAAGATATATATGAGACATTGTTGCCACGCTTTAGGTTAAAGTATGAAATATTCTAGATCTAATAATTTGCATGATGCTAATTATTTGAGAGATAGATAAGCATGAGGGAGATTCTATTAATATAGAAAAGTGTAGAAGGTTGCTATAGAGTATAATCCTATATGTAATATAGCATTTAAAATTGTCGTCAAATATAATGTATTCTCTAGGGGAAAAACAATTTTACATTAAATACTTTCCATTTATCATTCAACCACCATTAATCACGTTAATGGTAGCGTTTTGATTAGGAAATAAAATGACTGTCTTTTTAGATAAAGGATAGTTCATATCTGGCTTCATCTATCAACAGGTAGAATCAAAGCAATTATTACAAAGTTTAGCCTGAAGGCCAACACTCAATCTGTAGAGAACTCCATCTCACATACAACAACTGGAATTAAACGAGAAAAGCATTAACTAAGCATGACCAATAAACCTCTTTGACAACCATCCTTTTAAATTAAAGAAATGCAAAAGCCGACTTCTCTAGGTGTTATCCTTGCTCCTGCTGATCTTCGTTGCACTCTTGCCCATTGTCGAAGCCAGTGCGTTCCTAGCAAGAACCTGCAAAAAGGGTTTTAGTCTATATTTATATATTAAAAAGAACTAGCTCATTTCTTGTTATCAAAATTGCGCAACACAATGTTGATCCAAATTTGATTTCTTTTTTGTATATTATGTTTCACTATGTATCTATACATAATGTATATCTAAGTGCCTAGCAAAGACTATGAATCTTTATCATTAGGCATGGAGGAAGTAATATACAGAAATTTTGATATTGGCTTTTCTAGATATATTATTTCTACTTATGTATCTAGATTCTAGACATAGTGTATATCCCCAAGTGCATAGCAAATCTATGAATTAAAAAGGCCAAAAATGCTTTATATAATTTCAAATGAAGAAAGTAATATATTGAGAGATTTTTTTTCTTAGAAAATCACAATTCCTTCAGCCCACTAAAATATTTATTTGCGGGAACGAGTCCGGCGACGCTGATCCAAACTTCTTTTTTCCTCAATCCCCTTCTCCAACCTCTTTCCTCCCGAGATCCTCCCGCCTGCTGGGAACCCATCTCCGACCCTTCCACGGCTCCACCCCTGCCAGCACACCCGCCCGACCGGGCGCCTTCTCCGCCTCCCTACCTCCAGCGGGGTCGCAGGATTGGCCGGAGGGCGCAGATTGGCCTGTGGCGGTCACGTCGACAACATGGCAACCGCGTGTGCGTGTCGGCCTGGATATCAACTGCTGACGAGCGGTGGCCGGCGTTGACGATGCTGCCGCGGCTGACACGCAGGATCGCAGGGTAAGTCGTATCCTGTTCGGATTACTGAAACCCTGTGTTCCCGCACTATGTATTCGTTTCAGACTCCGGCCGAGATCTCTGCTCTCTCCATACTCCCTTCTTTATAAAAAGTTGGGGAAAGGTGAGATTCTTTTTGCATGTTTGGGGCAATTTACGCCGAGATTGGAATTCAGGGCTCTTCACTCATACTCAGAATTTTCAGAATATCCAGCGTCTGTTTACATTACATGGTCGAAGTACAGTACATAGGATCTTAGATTGTCCTCCTGACACACCAACATTCTCCTATTGTCTATTCCAGTGCAGATTATCTCAGAGTCGATCAACTTTAGTTTGGGTGACATGGCGACGGTGAATAAGAGGAGAGCTGTAGCAGCATCTGACGTCGGTGCACATTTCCTGCCGGAGGAGATAATGACAGAGGTGTTCCTACATCTGCCCATCAAATCCATCCTCCGTTTCCGGGCCGTCTGCCGGTCCTGGAACGCAGAGCTTTCCTCCGACGAGTTCTGCCGCCTCCACATGGCCAAGGCCGCCGAAGCGGAGCCATCGCCGCCGAACCTGTTCTTCACTTCACCAACAGCTGGTTTCGACGCCACCGCAGTGTACTCGAGCTCATCGACAGGCCCCAACGACGACGGCCTGCTGTTCACTCGACGACGTTCGCGGCGGCGACTTCATCCACGTGACGCCGGCGCCGTGCCGCGGCCTCACCCTTCTCACGACCCTTTCGCGCCGGCTTACCATGTCTTCAACGCGTCCACGAGGGCAGTCACCCGGCTGCCACCGTGCCGGGACGCGGATTTTGTAACTGCTGGACTTGGGTTTGATGCCCGGACGAACAAGTACAAGGTTGTGAGGCTATGCAGATGGGATTGGTTTGATAAGCGGCATATCAAGTGCGAGATCTACACGCTCGGGGAGATCATGGGGATCAATGGAAGCCACCTGCTGCAGGTGTACCCTTCAGGTTCTGTAAGGCTGCTTCAGCAGCCATCAGCCATGCTAGTTGGGGTAAACTTCTGCCAGTATTTGCGAATGGGTTTCTGCATTGGCTTCTCAGTCCCAAGTTCGTCGTTAAACGGCCACGAGATGCCATCCTATCCTTTTCTGTCACAGATGAGACCTTTGCATGGGTCCGATCGCCGACGTTTGAGACATTATCAGGTGTCCACTTGGTGGAGCTTGGTGGCCACCTGTGCATGGTCCGGGACCTCCGTCATGCCGCCGGCATGCTGGAGATTTGGAAGCTGAATGACCATGAATCTGGTGGTTGGTCACTGGAACATCGCATTGATCTTTTCGTCAAAAGAAAACATCACATTGATCTGTTGCGGCAGCATGTTGGCAGAGCTGATTTATTAATGGAGCCTCAGATTATTAGAGTTCTTGGTTCTATTGGCAACGGTGAGTCATCCACGAAGAGGATAGTCATCGCTACATCCAAACGCAAGGTGGTTGTCTATGACCCTGTGTTTCAGTCTCTAGAAGAAACTGTCATTGCAATCAGAAAGACCCATTCGTCTAACCAGGCTGAAAATCTTGCTCTTACCAGCATCTCCCTACTTCAAGAGACCCTTGTTCCAGTGCAACAGACAAATGAAGAGAGAGCCCTGTCAGCTCCCCTGGCTAAAGCGGCTAGGGAGATCTTGCTGCGACTCCCAGCTGACTGTACCATGCGATGCAAACTTGTTTGCAAGCAGTGGCTCAGCTTGATTGAGGGTAACAGCTTTGCGCGCTCTTATTACTCGCACAACAACATGGACAAGAGGCTCAAGATCATGCTTGTGGGCAATGGCATCACTAGAGGATCCGTATTCAGTTTTACTCCCTGCTCAGAGTTGCTTCAGCGTGTTCGTAGGTATGGTGATATATGGCTCAAATCAAAGGTGGTCTGCTCCAAGCCTTGCCATGGCATGAACCTGATAAGCACTGAACTGGAGGATTATCTCTACAACCCCTGTACAGGTTTCAGCCTAGTGTACAACAGTCAATTGCCAGCATCGGTCCACGTATCACCTTGGAACACTCGTAGCAACCTATGGATACGACGAGCAGAAGGCCTTGGCCATGCTTTCGCACTCGGCCGCAAGATCGTTGGCCTGGGTTTCAATCTGTCGACGCAGGATCATGTCATTGTTGAATTGTTCTACCACGAGATGGACTTCGAATCCCGTCGATATTTCTGGACATGCAAAGTGTTTGAGTGTAGCAGTGGCTCCGTGAGAATCTGTTACCCTCCACCTCTGCCTGTGAGTGACATGCCGCCGGCCTATCTTGCAGGAATGCTCTACTGGATGACTGATCCAAGTTTGGGTGACAGTGATGCGAGGGCCGTTGTGTCGTTTGAAATAACAACATGTGAATTTGTTGTCTTCGCCTGTCCTCCATGCATTGCTATGTGGAACAGCACAAGTGCTTCCACTGCTTTTGTGGTTGAGCTTGAGGGAACTTTGTGTGCTGTTCTTGCAGACCCTGATGCAGAAACGTTAAGTATCTGGAAGCGAGAGAATGGTCAGTGGCACAGCGCATACACGGTGTATTTGGAAGGCTGGCCAGGCTATTCCCTTAGAGCAAATGTTGTAGTGCCATGGGCTGTCGATCCCAAGAACGGGAAGATCTTGCTAAACACGGGGAGGAAATTGGGATTCTATGATCCAGCAAGGCGTCATATTGAGAACCTGTATGATCTTGACGAGGCGCTGCGTTTCAGGAGTACAGAGCAACCTTCTCGTGTTGCAGTCCCTGAAAATCCTCACATTGCTAAATTGAAACGTGTTATTGAGAAGTTGTATTCAGAGGAACCACGTCTTGCGCAGCACAAGTTTTCAGAACATGATCCTTCGCCTGCTTTATCCGTCAGAGAGCAGTGTTTGGAGGTGATAAGAGATTCATTACAGATTGGTGAAATAATGCCCTTGGTCCCTATGTTATACGAGGAGAGCCTGGCAAGTTGTTCCCAAAAGCGCAGATCAAGGGTTTTATCACAGTTTCGATAGCATGGTTATATGCTCTTTTTTTTTTTTGGTTATTTCAGTATCTAGTGTTGGGATATACTATTGGGCAACAATCAACAAGACCTGTCATCAGCAATGTTTCTAGTGTCTTCTGATCATGTACTGATTGTAACACTGATGTTCCTTATAGCTCTGGTTTTCGAAATGTAAGACTTTTCCTAATGAACAGAACGTTTTTGGAATGAATAGCGTGTTTCTTTTGTTCCTTGTAGTTCTGGCAGCTTTTAATCAAGATAGGAAAAAAAAAGAAACTTTTACGCTGGGCCTAAAATGAAGCTGTCTTGGCAGCCTACTGTAACCTTTTTTTTGTTCTTTGATCTTTCTTTGCTACTGTACTTTTGCGTTTAATCTTTCAATAAAGTTCTCTGTAAGGGTTCTGGCCCCTCCAGTTCCCTCAAAAAAAAAAAAAAAAAAAAAGCTCAGGCGCACGCCTCTGGCAAGTGTGCCCGACCTGAGCTTGAGGTGCTCGCCGGAGTTACTGGCCAGTGACCTACCCAACTCCGACGCCACTGAGACGACTGCAGGGGATCATGACTGGGTTGGCATTCGGTAACCCGAATTTTTTGGCTATTGCAAATTTATTTATTAAAAACTTTGTTTAAATGAACTTTTTAAAAAGAATCTATCTATAAAGATTATTTTAGTTTAAATGAACTTTTTAAAAGAATCTATCTATAAAGATTACTTTGTTTCTGGTGATGACTACTGTACATTAACAGTGCATGCCCCCTCATAAGTCCACTGTACATTAACAGTTCTTGAAGCACAGCCGTCCGATTGTTCCTGACCATCTATCCGATTGGATGCTTCAAGTTGCTGCCAAACACATAATATTATCTTGGTGTAGGATTGATAATGGACGTGTGCTTGCTGCCTGCCAGACATCCTTACTCTTCAAAATGAGAATAAATATCCATCTCAAATAGCCCTGTACTATACAAACGGTATCCACCCAAATCAGAACCCATCTGTAACTAATGTTACTAACTTTTCTTTTCCCTGTATAATCATATGATGTCCTGTAGTTCTGCCTCCCCCCGTGCTTCGCACGGGGATACATGCTAGTATTATTTGAAATTTCGGATGCTCCGTAATTTCAGTTTGAGTTTTACCAGATATACTTGAAATTGACAAAACTGATCATTTTGACTGAATTATAGTAGCATTTTAAAGCAATAATAAAACCAATCTGGTGCATTGTATGTCAGGTTATTTTGTCTGCCTACATAGTAGATGTTGAAAGAAGCACTGCCCTCTTTTTGCGTCACTCCATTCTCAGTGTCACTGTCTTGTCACGTTTTTGGCTCCTGAGCTGTGCTTGATGCAACCTACCGCCATTCATCCAAAATCACAGCTAAAGCATGCTTCACTTTCTTTGAATTATGCTAAAGTCTACGATATACTATAATCTGTCAACTAACAGATAAATTCTGGGACACGCTGACAACACATGAGAGAATGGCAGTTCAACGAGAAAATAAATAAAAATATAGAGAATTCCGTCAAAAAAATAAAAAAATATAGAGATGGGAAAGCAACTTGCACTATCTCCAATTCTTCCATAGACATGCAAAAGATTTCTTCACTGAAACCGTTGGCGGGCCAGACTCCGCTGGATGGATTGCTGCACGGCCCAATAATTATGTACAACGGCCCATGGAACTTCCCTGAAACGAAGTGCTGGACAGCCTCGGGGAAAGCTGGTTAACAGCTGATGATGGATTAGTACCATATTGTGCAGTTGGTAAGCATAGGGTTATGGGTCTAGTATAAGAGTAAGGGCAGTGCCGTGGGTACAAACCACGCAGCTGCGTGGTGAGCACAAAGCGAACTATTCTTTCGCCTTTTACTAAAGAATACCGTGTGCTCGCCACAATTAGCAGCATACGCTAATTTTGGAGGGTGCCCCCTATTTAAGGAGGGCCCCAACAGATTTAAATTCAAATTTTGTTAATCAAGATTCTAAAATTATCTCAAGCGCTGATTTTGAAATAAATTTAACAAAATAAATTTATTTTTGTTAATTCAACTATACTGATTTTCCATCAGTTTTCCTTCAAAAAAACAGCTAGGAGCAGCCATCCCTATTTGCTGCTGTGTCTTCTCTCGTCACTGCTGATCTGACTATCTGACAGCAATCAGCTCATGCAGATGATACAGTTCCAGAGCTTGTTGTCCTCTTCACAGGCGCCAACAGAAAGGCAAAATCCAGATCCGTAGGAGTCTCCAAGGCACGGGCATTGTATGTTGCTCACCCATATAACGAGCTATATTAATGTCGTTAACGTCGATGACTTAGGGAATTCGAGTTTATGATTAGATGGTGTGACTCGTTTCCAGCTAGTAATTTCTCAGCAGGAGACGAGACACGAGATCATGCGCTTTAGCCTATCAGAAAGCAGATTGCTGAATACGATGGGCCCGTTTGTTCAGTCAGTTCTCCCAAAATATATACTTTCGCCATATTGAAAAGGAAGTCGTTTTGGAAAAGCGGCCAAACATTTGGAACATAAATGATTAATAACTTTTTTAAGTCGTTGAGTTTTGAAATGTGAAAATCATATCAATAGATTTGTCTTGAAAAATACTTTCATAAAAGTATACATATATAATTTTTAATAAATATTTTGATAGAAAAAAGCCAGACTTGAAGGCGGTGTCGCCCCAAAAAACGACTTCCTTTTCAATATGGAGGGCGAGTATGTAATATGGTCGCGAAAAAATATATATGTAAATGTTCGGTGTATTGAGTGAACTTGTACACCACCAATGCAAATGTTCGGTGAACATGAAACCTCGGCGTATTCGGTGAACTTGTACATCACCAATGCAAATGTCCTCGAATCGAAGCCGTGATCTGCCTACTGAGGTTGCCTGACTCACTCCAACCTAAACCGTTCCTGATTTCATCGACCCTATGCTGACTGTCCAATAAACCACAAGGCAACTGACTTAACAAGGAAATGCGAGCTGGGGGACAAATCACAATCACCAGCCAGGTATTTGCTCGATTTCTAGAAGGTGGGTATGACACTCGACAGCAACACGTAGTATACTGTATAGCTTCGACTGCGATGTATTGTACTGCTAGTGATCTCCTCTGAATTCTGCCAAGCATTTCAGGCTTTTTTTTTTTGAGGGAAAGCATTTCAGGCTTGGAATTTCAACGCCAACGCTTGTCATTTCCGTTAACACACACGGCTCCAGAATCTTTCACCTTGTTTCTGTCCTCCTACTATATAACCATAAGTTTCCAGCTTCCAAGGGACCTTCCAAGAACGGGAATGGAGGGTAAAATGGAGCAGAACTCTGGAGAGATCAGGTCCGGAGAGGCCATGAGCATCTTTGGTCAGAGCATCGACGTGAGGAGGCCAGGGAGGAGCAGGAGAACCAGAAGAGCCACTCACAAGGTAACCATCAGATCAGATCTCTGGAAAGGAATTTCCTGTCCTTTTTGCCAATTTGTACTGCTCTGTGCTGTGTTTGACATCGACCCTGGCGCAAGCAGAAATTCTCGCCTACGACTGTGAACGATTCTCCGGCGAGACCTAGCCTGGAGAGGCTGCACCAGCGCAGGGCCGTCGTCACGGAGCGAGAGCGCGGCCGTGCCGAGTCGGAGCTGTCGAGGGCAAATGGCATGGCGCAGGAACTGGAGCGGCAGATCGAGCAGGCCAGTGCCAACGCCACGGCGAGGTCTCCTCTCAGGTCGGAGCTCCAAAGGACACGTGCCAGCGGCAGCGGTAGCATCAGGAGGAGGAAGCCGGGGCTGGTGGTGGACGCCGAGGCACCCAGCGCCGACCAGAGCAGCACGATGCTCGTCGAGGTGATGCAGGAGCTGGACCGCGTCAAGAAGGAGCTCCGGGAGCTGCAGCGCGAGGTGAAGGCCGCGAGGGAGGCCAAGGCCGATGCCGACGGAGACGCGGAGACGCCGACGCCCAGGTCGATGAGCCCCGGTCCGCGTGGCGTGGAGCGAGAGGCCGGCGAGGAAAACGAGGAGGAGCGTGGCGTACGGGGAGCTAGCCGTGGCCGGCGGACTCCGCGAGCGCGTGCAGGTGCAGGCCACGAGGGCGCTTGCCGACGTGCTGCGTAGAGACAGGAGCCTTGGAGCGAGCGAGGCTGACGACAGGTTCGCCACGGCGAGCAGCTCCGACGTGGGACTCGAATCGGCGGACACGGCAGCGGCGGCGGCGGTACCAGCGACGGAGGAGACGGGGCACGCCGTGAACGCCGAGTCTGCACTGACGATCGCGCGACACGGGGACCACGAACACGACGACCGCTCGTCGCGGCAGGCTGCGGAGTCCGAGCTGACCTCGGCGAGGGTAGAGCTGGTGTCTGTCAAGGAAGAGGGAGCCCGGTTCACCGGCTCCGTGGAACGCACGCGCATGGAGACGGCGCGTGTCACCGAGGAGATCGACCGGCTCGCCGAGCAGGAGGAGAGGGCTAGCGCGCAGGTGCAGCAGCTGAACGCCAGGCTTCTCAGGGCCAGGTCGCGGATGGAGGCCGCCACGGCCGCGGACGAGAGGGCGGAGGCGGTGCTCGCCGAGCTGTCGGCCGCGCTGCGGCAGCTGGGCGAGGAGACCGAGGCGGCGGAGAAGGAGAGGGCGCTGGTGGAGCTGGAGAACCAGTGCGTCAGAGAGGCCGCGGACGCCGTCAGCGCCGAGATCGCGGCGGTCGAGCAGAGGGTCAGGGGAGTTGGTGAAGGAGCTCGAGGCGGCGAGGGCGTCGGAGGCCGTGGCGACGGCGAAGCTCAGGGCCGCCGTCGAGGACGCGACGCTGGCCAGGGCCGCGGTCATGTCTCAGCAGACGCCCGGGAACGTGTCGATCGCCAGGTTCGAGTACGAGTACCTGACCGGCCGCCGAGAGGTCGTCCGGACCGTCGCCGAGAAGAAGGTGGCCGCGGCAGAGGCGTGGGCGGAGGGCGCTGCGCGCCGGCGAGAAGGAGATAATGATGCGGGTCGAGATGATCGAGAAGGAGATGGCAAAAGCGAGGGTCACGGAAGGGGATGCCACAGACGGCACGAGTGAGGGAGAGGAGCCCGAACCGCGTGTTGGCTTGCAGCGCGCGCCGACGCTGAGGAGGCCGGCGCTGAGGGACGGCGTGGTGACGGAGACGTCGGTGACGACAGGGACACCGTCGTCGTCGGTTGTGCGGAAGCAAAGGCCGCCGTCGGCATCGAAGTACCTGAAGGTCGTCACCGAGAAATGTTGTGGATGAATCATGCTCCAGAACACTTCATAGCTCACTCAGACACAGCAACTCATGCAGCAGCAACACTCCAACAGCAAATTCATCGAAGAACTCATGTACTCAGACTGTCAAGCGGTGAGCCAGGTACTGTGACCATGGAATAAAAATGTAAATTGGGGTTGTAAATTCTATATGCAAATAAATACTTGGATCCTGTGCTTGTACAAGCGTGTATGCAGACGGCTGGGCTGTACAGCAAGAAAAGAAGAACTAATCCTTTGCATTTCAATTTGATTAATTATACTCGACGAAAGTGTAGTTTAGACATTACTAGAACAGGGGGACTTCAGGTCTTTGAGACAGTGGTCTTGCAAACCGGGCAAGCGTTCTTCCGAGAAAGCCACTGTTTTATGCAATGCACATGATAGCTGTGGCCACAGCTCAGCTTCCCAGTTTCCTCGTTTGCTTCAAACTCTTCCTGGAAAACGAAATGGAATCGATAGCTACGCATGAGGCAACGAGCAAAGGTGCAGGAAGTGAGGGGGCAAAAAGAGATAGAGAAGGGGCATACCTGACAGATGCTACATCTCCGATCCATTTCTGTAGAAAAATGCTTGGGGTTGAACGCAGAGTACTTGACCATCCTAAGGCTTTGAATGATCTCGTCCTCACGAAGCCCTGTACTTACATATCCAATCCGGTCCTCAAGATCGAGCAATTCCTGCCAAGTGAAATATAGTGAGTAGTGATGAAGGCATAAAACCTTTCTATTTATTTACATGGTATGCAGTGGGAGGGTACCTCATATGTCATGTTGTCGACATCGAGGCGCCAATCCTGATACTGATCATAAATACCCATTCTTCCCAATAATATCCTTGTTCTGAACATCATCTACAAGTCGCAGATAAAGAAGTTTGAAAAATCAATAAAGAAAAAAACACAAAACCTAAAAAAATACTGAATAGATACATCAACATGGATCTCCCTTAGAAAATACTGCAGGATCTGCAATGCACATGGGTGACTGAGGCAGGTGTACTTGGAAGCACATCAACAAACAGGTGCCAACCTGTTGCATAGAACAAGTACACAGGGATGCAGACTAAAATAGCATGGAAACAGTACTGTAAACTCCTTACAACTGAGTACTTGAACTAATAATTGCAACACTCTAATCTGAAACCAAAGAGCAAATTAAGACCTAATAGTACTATAGAACCAACTTAACACAACACCTAATTTTAATCATTGGTGATTAAGACCTAAAAGTACTATAGAACCTACTTAACACAACACCTAATTTTAATCATTGGTGATGTGTATAATCTTTCTGCCACTGGCTCACTCTAGAAACCATGGTAAACAGCAAAACAAGCATTATTTCAGCAACATGGCAGTTAACCGAAAGAATCAGCAACATGGTTGTTCAGCACAGCACAATGATTCAGCATTGATGCATCTAGCCAGAAAAGGGAGGCAACTCTCATCTATACTCAAAGTCCCCTGACCACCTAACTTATCTATTCCTGAGCCACGTTCTGCTATCACGGTATCACCTGCCGTCATGTGAACCTGTGGCCGTTTCCTCAATGGGTACGTTACCAGCAAGTAGAGTAGAGTAGATAGCATGGGCACTTGCCAAGGCCCAAGGCGCAGCCTGTTCTTAGCTACTGGATGTCTAACTCTAACTGAACTGAAAGTCTATGTTAGTTGACACTCCATATCTCAAAGACTCAAAAGGATGATATCATGTGAAATACTCAACTAACAAATGAAGCAGAAGCACACACCAGAAAGTCGCCTATATAAATACAAAAAGGGGCTCTGAAGTCAGCAATGCATTGTGAATTTCCCCTATTGCAGGCAAAGGACTTGTATAATAATAATAAAAAGGTTTTAAGGCTCTGAAGTCAGCAATGCATTGTGAATTTGTAGTTTGCAGAGTTGATTCGTAACAAAATTCATATCCAATCAAATACACGACACAATGAGCTGAACAGAGCACTGTATCCGTACCTCTTCCTCAACCCGTGCCTGGGAGTGCCGGCGGCCACCGATATGTCGGATGCGTCCTGAAGGTGGACGGTCGGCATCAAGGAACGGCATGTCATGGTGTGGCGGCGAACTGAGAGGAGACGACGACATGTGCTCCCGCATGGTGATCCTCCTGGCCGGAGGCACGCCGGGCCTCTGTCACCGAGGAATTAGTGGTCAATTCAGCAGCACGAGGCACGAATTTGAATGGATTAATGGCGGAAACAACCATGAAAATTACAGCGAGACAGACAGGAATGACTCGTGAGCATGTGACGCATCCATCCATCCATCAAAAATCTGGGCACGCAAGGACAGACAGGGGAAATCCTAGCGAGCGATCTACGAACGGTTTTCAGTACGAGCTCACGAACAGATGCAGAATCCTGCATCCAGCCATCCAGGAACGGAGCGAATCCACGACGAGCAAAGGGAGAGTGGTAAGCCATCCGTACCTCTCTGCGCGGCCGGTCGGCCTCGGCGCGGCGACGCGCGCCCACCGTCTGGTGCGGCGCCACCACGCAGTCCACCGAGGAGGCCTCTGCAGCGAACGGTATCCCCGGCGTGCACCACACGTCCCCACCGCCAACCCCCAACCCCGCACCACCACCACCACCACCTCCACTTCCGCCCCTCGCCTTCCGCCTCTCCCTCCCGTTCCTCCGCCTCCTCCCACGCCACTCCTCAGAACGCCGAGGCGCAGGCGGCGCACCCACGGGCGCATGAGCCTGCTGTGCCGCCGCCGCAGCCGCAGACGCGCACCCGAGCCCGCGCCAGTTCGCCGCCGGGTCCGGCGCGCGTGCGCCTGGGACGCCGCCGCTGCAGACGCGCACCCGAGCCCGCGCCAGTCCGCCGCTGGAACCCGCGGCGTCTCTGGCGCGATGGCCTGCGACGCGGCTGCGGACGTGCACCGGAGACCGCGTAGCAGGCCAACCTTGCCAGGCGCCCTCGTGGACTCCGCCGCCTCCGTCGCTTGACCACCACCCGACGACGAGAGTAGCGCACGTAGCGCCACACGCCGTCGCTCCGCCCCTGGTGACCCTCCTCCTCCGCCGCCGCCGCCGTCGCGGGCCATTCAAACTCCGCTTGCTCTTTGCCTCCTCCTACTGGCTGGGCGGCGGATGCGTGTCGCTCGTGCGCGGTGCGCGGCTTCGGCTTCTTCTTCTCGGTAGACGGTAGGTGAGGTGACGACTGGGAAGTTGAACTGAAGAGGAAGAAGTGGGGAGCAGTTGATAAAGCACGCGCGTCGAAGCGTCACGGACGTCCGCAACCGTCCGATCCGCACGGTTCGTCGTGGATCCGACGGACGGACGGGCCGTCAAAAAGAATTGCCAACTGCCGAACAACAAGAGCAAGCACACGGATTACTTGGGTGGATGGAGATGGAACAAGTGCAAAACGCATGGGTTAATGACGGGGTTTAACCTTTTTAAGCTCGTGGACGAAGAGGATAAGGAGCGGAGACAGTAGAGTACACACGCCTCCGTTTCGGCAACAACCACGGCGGCGAAGCTTGGAGGTCCGGCAGCACGGCAGCTCAATCAATTGGCTGCAGGTGTCCTGACAGGAATGTCAGCCTGTGAAACTTCTATCACACAACGGTGCCATCTTCAGAGTGAAAGAAACCACAAGCAACACCGTTCCATTGCACACGTTTTATTCAAAAATCAACACCCGTTTCTGAACCGATCGGTGAGTGGGTGAGTGAGTGTGGACGACTGGCTGGCATGGAGGCGAGGGAACGGCGGGAACGGCACGGGTCTTTGTTGGATTCTACTAGTACTCCCGTCAGCTGTTTCGGCAGCGACAGCGAGAGGACAATGGTGGAATGTTCGTCTTTACTGTTGGGACGGACGACGAGGCTGAAGAAACTGGTTTTTCTTGTCTCTGTGTAAAATGTTGATGCGATTATGCGAAGGTGAGCCGTCGCCGTCGTCGTGGATTAGTACAAATTATACATGGGTCGACCGTCGATTGTCCCTGCCGGAGCGTAGATTGTTTGTACGTTGGACGTGACAATCGACAGGTGTGACTGATGGGTACGTACTTGGACGAGACGATTGTGTTTGTGCTGGCGTCGGGGTTGTCTGGTACTAGTAGTGCACGTGAACTAACTGTGTTGTGGAGTGTCCTGTGTTCACTGATGCAAGTATTGGCAATTTAAGGCCTGAATTGGCCGTATAGTCACAATTCATAAGGGTTGTGCAGTCATATCCTGAAGCTGTCCTCAGCATTTATATACACTAGCTCAAGCAAAAGGTGTTGCAAAAAAATAATTGAGGAGTACAGTATTGCTCTAAGCATCCGGCTGAACCTTCAGTTCAAGAAAGCCAGCGTTGTTTATGACATCTTACTGCAAAATTTGCATATCTTTTTTTCGTATCTTGTTCCTCTGCTTTGCTTTGTCTCTGTCTGTTTGTCATAAACCTGTGATTCTGGTTAGCATTGGGAAAGATGACCGGTGAAGGAAGGTGTTGTATGATGCCGCAGAATTGGCATATTGTTTATCTATAGAGATTTTGTTCGTCACCATGGTCCAAACATGGAGATGGCGCAGTTGGCTAGCGCTTTCATCTGTTGACTTGATGCTGAGGTTGAGAGTTCGAATCTCTCACCCTGCATTTACCGAGCGATGATGAAATAGCTCTCGTGACTACTTGGTCGTCACACTCGTCTGCCCATACAGATGATTGAGCCCCAGCTGAGCTCGATTCTTTTTTTTTTTTTTTTTTTGGGGTGCGGAACGCATGCACGGTCCATATAGCTTTTCTTTTGCCAAGCGAACACGTTACTATGACAGTCTGACCACAGTTTCTGTGGGAACATACAAAAGGCTGATTAGAGTTTTGTTATTAGATAATGGGTGGCTAAAAAAAAGTTGAAAACGGGATTTTGTTATTTCTGCGCTGATCAACTGATATATGGATTCACAAAACCTTTTAAATATTTAGCATATAGAAAATTTTCAAAAGAACAATATAACAAGTATGAGAACGGGATAACATACCAGTCATGGCTCGTTATGTTACCTTACCTACTAGATATAGTTCAGTTAAGCTTGTTTAGTGCGTGAGCTAGCACTACATTGTGTTGGGAAATCCTCCTCACGAGCCGATGGTGAGAAGAGAGAAAAGGGTGCAGACGAGCTCCTTGGCGCTTGCTGCGGCGCCGAGCGCTTACACTATTTTCTATTCTCTGTGGATCGGCTGCCTCCTGGGTTACTGTGCGGCCATGGACACCACAAGTAGGAATCAAAAGCACGCTGCATGCACACACTAAAGATTGAGAGTGGTGGTCACATATGTTATAAAAATAATACTAAGATTAGAGAGGAGACAAATTGTTTTATAACTTGGCTGCTATGCTTGGCAGTCCCACACTTCATAGGTGCAACACAGAAGTAGATCAACTTGTGAGTGCATCTAGCATTTTGCTTCTATCTCTACAACATAAAAAAATAAAAGTAAGACTTCGTTTTGGTGCGACATTGATTTTGGTACTTCCATCCGCCCGCATGCGATCCAAATACTCCACTCCCTCCATCGACCATGCGAAGGCAAAAGAAATAGGAAAGTTAACCGCGCACACAAGGCAACCAATGCACGTGATTTCTCCTTCCTTTCCTTTTTCTACCACGTAATCATTCAATCAACTAAAAATAGAAAGTAATGCATCATTCAATCAATTAAAAAAAAAGAAAGTAACGCCATCTGCCCTACCATCACCCACGTGGGCACGTTGCATGCGATCTCCTCTTGTTCTCCTCCAATCACGCCGAGATTTTGTAAGTGTGATTACGTTTTATCGCAGTGAATATCATAGGTGATCTAATCTCTACAACATAAAAAGATTGAATTTTTTTTTTTATATCGTGCGGTAACAAACTCTTCGCCGGTCGCTCCGCCCCGCGATCCAAGTCTCGCCACGTCGCTCCGCGCCCATGTGATCCTTCACTCCGTCCCCGCCCGACAATTCCTCCGATGATCACGCAATCCCTTCCTCCACCCACCATAGCCATCATGTCGCAAAAATTTGGAAACCCCCCACCCAAAGAAATTCGCCAACGAGCTCACGGTTTCCTCTCCGCCATGCCCCCGCTCCTACCTATCCGCCGCCACCGAGCTCTAATCCCCGAGCCACGCCAGTGTCGATTGGCGCCGTTTTGCCCCAACGGCGATCGCCAAATCCCTTCTTACCACGACACACGCACTCTCTCTACCGCGGGCGCACCCAATCTCCGCTCTTTCCCAAGCGTGGCAAGCGAGATGCACCGCCGGCCTCGCGCCACTCCCGCCTTCGAGCACATCTACTCTCATTGCCCAACTCTCGGTGGTGTTCTCCACGCCGTCCACGAGCGTCGCACCGCCTTCTCGCAGGCGCCGGGCCGAGGAGTCCCCGCCCGGGCGCCGACGCCGCCATCCCGTGCCCGACTCAGCTTCTATGTCCGCGCTTCGCTCAAGCGGGCGCTGCCGGGACTCGGGAAAGCTCGAAGCACAGGCCTCATCTATTGGCACTAGAATGGCTAGAGCTTCATCCAACCGACGCCGGGGATCCGACCGCCGCCGAAGCCGGGCTCGCCCCCCACGCAGTCGGGCCATCACCGCAAGAGTGTTGTGGTTGTGGACGACTACCTGGCGCCGCACTACCCCTCGCAACATCACGCTGGCCGCCACCGCGACGCCGGGCGCCGCTGAGGTGCAAATCGCGGATCGCGAGCCCGCCCCGCGTGGAGGGCTCCTACCTCTACGGCATCGACACACCGAGCGAGGGCGAGCTCATCTCTAACCGAATGGACCTCGATGGCGTCGCGCCGAAGATTGGCAAAATGACTCCCCTCGCCCTTCCTCTCGGGCATCTTACACAATTTGAGTGAATCCGCTTCGTAAGTGTGTTCTTAAAGACAAACAAAAATTATTGGATATTGGATATTTCTTCTTGCCGAAATAAATTATTATCTTAGCTGCATCACTTAGTGAGCCTCGTGGGCGTTGTGCTCTCCGTGATTATTAATTTTATGAACTTTGTGTTTTGAATTAAATGTCGCTTAATGTCGCTATTTTATTTAACAATATTTTTATCTTATCATGCGATCCATTAGTTTTTAGTAAAAAAATTAATTATCCTCAGAGCAACGCACGGGCGCGATACTAGTTACTTCTAAGTTTTAAGTGAAAGAAGAAACCTCTCTTCTTGTTCCTCCTAACGTGTGACAGAGAGGAAGAAAAATTGGAGAAAGCGAAAGAGAGGGAGAAGAGTGAGGGTAGAGAGTAGATCTTGCAAAGAGATCAAGAGAGATTCTTCCATAGGGTTGTGAAAGCTTCAGATCCATATTCTTGGTGTCTCTAATGTGAGTTTCACCATGATTTGTTGAGGTCTTTTCACTCCCTAGTAGCAGCCTCAAATCTTGTTGCTATCCAAGATCTGTTGCATCTTGATGTGATGTATGATTTCCTCTAGTGACATCTAGAGATGAACTTGTCTTAACCCCACAAGTATATGGTGAAAGAATATTCACGTGGCTTGGCCCCATGATTTCTATCCTGATTTGGGTGTTTTCCATATTATATCCGTGTGTTGTTGTTTTTTACGATTTGTTGTTAATATTGTTACAATTAGTATAACTCACCGTAATTGGGTTGATGTGATAACAACCGGTTGGAACTAGCTGTGATCGCCGCTATTTTCTCCATGTATGTGTGTGATGCATATGTTTTCTTCCGCGAATAGGTGACCATTTGGGCTGATTTCGCATTGTGGTGAAATTAAGCCCTTTCATTGTCACTAATAGTTGTGTTAGTGTGGTTATCCCAACACATTGAATGCATAAATTAGCAACGGCTAACTTTATCTATACAAACATAAAGCAAGGTGAAGTTAAAGCGCTTCCACTGTCACTAATAGTTGTGTTCGTGTGGGTTATCCCAACACATTGAATGCATAAATTAGCAACCGCTAACTTTATCTATACAAACATAAAGCAAAAAAAAAAGTTAAGCGCTTCCACTTGCCACTATTAGTTGTGTTCGTGTGGTTATCCCAACACATTGAATGCATAAATTAACAACCGCTAACTTTATCTATACAAACATAAAGCAAAGAAAAAGTGAATAATATTTTTTGCGATGAAATAATATGCATAGCATACATGAGTTTTATTATACTCAATATCATACATTCTCAATGACCTATCTAATGATACCAAATATATATCATATATATTAACTTCTTTAATATATAAAGTTCAAAAATGTTAACTTCTCGTGAAGTAAGAATGACATCTATTCAAAGACGGAGGGAGTACATCATGGCTTGTTTAGTTTGCAAGCTACTAGCTCATTATTAACTTATAACAAGTTATAAATGTCGGCTTGGCTCATTAGAAAAATCAAAAGCGAGCTAATGAGCTACTGTTTTTTTTTTTTTGTTTAACTTTTGTTACGAAGTTATGACCGAGGCGATAAAAAAATAGAGTTGTATCTTGTATGCCTCGTTTGTAGTTGTAACTGTAAATCTTCTTGTACCAAAGATATGAATAGGAGAGTGATGGGTTATTTCGCCGACAACTATCTTTTGCCGAACAAGAGCAAGACTTTACGTGTAATAACCCCTTTTCCCCGAGACGCTTACACCACCAACGCTCATTGCCCCTCACCCACTACTACGTAATTGTCCATCACCGTCGGGCTCCAACCCCTTCACCGCCGAAAACTGAACCGCGGTAAATCCATAGCGGTAGTGATGTGGGGTTTGAAACACTACCGGGTCAAAACACCGGGCGGTGATGCGAGGAGAGATCGCCGGTTTGATATCGAACCGCAGCAAGATCGTCACCGAACACCGCCGGGTGTTCCACGACCTGCAGCATTTTTGATCCAAGCAATGCGGGTTCGAAGTCAGCCGGCCAGAGTTGATATTGGGAGCACTGTCGGGCGTTAACGAACCGACGTAACTCGCGGGGATAACACTATCGGGTTAGACTGAGCCGACAAAGTATCGAAGAGCTAACAATGGCGGCTTACTTTGAACCCGCTGAAACTTTACGTGAACATCGCCGGCGATCTCAACCCGACGGCGTTATTAGAGTGGAGACTATCGGTTGGTTAATGCAGCCGACGGCGGTGATGTTTCGCCGCCTATGACGGTTAGTAATTCAAACCGATAGTGTTTGGTATAGTTACACTACCGGTATGTTGCTCATTCACTGTCGGGCCCATGCCACCCGGGCGCTTTTGTTTTAAATTTTTGAATTTATTCGTGGAATTCAGCTCTTTTAAATCCAAAAATCATCATACATTAATATCGTCAAAACATTACAGATTTAATGGTTACATACAACAAAATCCACCTAATGTTCTAGAAACTAAGCCTACATGAACTTCTAAAAATAAAAACACCAATGACCATAGAGTCATAGACATAAATAAAAGCATGACATCTTTCCAAAACCAATTAAGCGGCAATTCTCGCAATCTTCATAAGTATGTGGGGTGGCTTCTCTTCAATCTCCAGGGGCGGCTAGTTTGCACCATTGTAGGCGACGACAAATTTTCACCTTCGATGTTGTATTTTTCAGAAACAATTATTAGCGTAGCCTTGGACTTGAGCATAGCAATCTTCCCGTTTAGATAGATCCCCAAGACGCGACCAACAAACACTACGTACCACGCCATGCTTGCCTATACATGTCACCAAAATAGGATGATATTGCTATGTTATTCATAAAAGTTGTACAAAGAAGTTACGCACATATATTAAAATATCCAAACTGGATTTCGAACAACACTAACTCATGAATTTCAATCACAATTCGAGCACAGGTTGCGTGGACCGAGACGGGCATTTCAACGAACACCTCAAGGGCGTGGACCGACGCACTCACCAAGCTTTCGGCGCCTCTTGTGCTCCTATCTTGTCTTGGAGGATTTGAGGAGGACAAGGTCGCGGACGGTACGGGCTCCGGGCGGTGAAGAGGAAGACGGGTGAGGTCGCGGATGGCGAGAGAGGTGTGGCGGGGGTCCTCCTCCGTCGTGGAGGAAGATCAAGCGGGCGACGCGAGGCTAGGACAGCGGCGAATTAGTTCTCATTCTCATAGGTAAAAACTCGTACACCTAAAGGGATAATTAGTTCTCACCGTGAAAGGGGCCGGCGGGCGAGGATGCCGCGCCGGGCGTTGGGGACGCCGGAGTGGAGGAGCGCGGGCGCGGGGAGAACGCCGCGTCAAGCCCTCGATTCACCGGAGCGGACGACCGGGATGCGCGACGGACGGCCCGGCGGCGTAGGGGACGACGGCGAACGGCGACGTTGGAGTTGGTGGTGCGCTCCGTCGGCGAATCTGGTGCTCTTTCGGCGCTGGTGGGGAACGAGAATGGCGCGGTGTTCAAATGGCTTGCCAAAATTTCGCTCCGAGCCACTCACCTATATATATAGGCAAGGCTGGTTTGGGCGCGGTGGGGAACGAAATGGCGGGAGGTTCGAGATAGATTTGGAAAATTTCACCCCAATCCTATTCACGCCGGTTATTACACGAACCGCAAAGGAAATAGAAATGTTGCCACTTCATGGATGATCATGTACCTTTGTGAAGGATGTGTAATCCTCCATGATGGAAATGGCTTGAATTTTTTTTTTCAGTCATGTACACCCAAAATATGACCCCACACAAGTTCTTAGGTTTTTCGATAAATATTTTAATTACTATGATTTTCTTCTACCTAAATCGGCGACAAGAAGGCTAATTAAACCATGGAAACACAAGAATATGTCTTGGACCTCCACGGTGATTTGCCTCCTAGGGCACATGAGACCCTGGAAAAAAGTCTAGCAAAGATTCCGGCTCTTTTCGTGGGTACGCCGCCAAACTATAATTACAAGGTGGCGTCGCGCAAAAATTCAAATAAACTGAAAAAAGTACCAAACCAACTCCGAAAAATCTCAAACTTCGTGGGTGCTTCCCAATTTGCATGTGAAAGGCTCGAGAAAAAGTTTGAGACCACTACAACACCGCAAACATATGAACCACATGGAGCACAAGAACTACACCGTATATAGTCCCGGTTCGATGGTAGGGATCATGTGCCTCTCGTGAAGGATGTGTAATCCTCCTTGGTGGAAATGGCTTGAATTTTTTCCCAGCCATGTACACCTAAAATATGACCCCACACAAGTTCTTAGGTTTTTCTCGATAAATATTTTAATTACTATGATTTTCTTCGAAGCTAAACGGCGACAAGAAGGCTAATTAAACCATGGAAACACAAGAATTTTTCTTGGACCTCCACGGTGATTTGCCTCCTAGGGCACATGAGACCCCGTGGGAAAAGTCTAGCAAAGATTCCGCCTCTTTTTCGTGAGTATGCCAGTTCAAACTATAATTACAAGGTGGCGTCGCTGAAATTCAAATAAACGGGAAAAGTACCAAACCAACTCCGAAAAAATCTCAAACTTCGTGGGTGCTTCCCAATTTGCATGTGAAAGGCTCGAAAAAAGTTTGAGACCACTACAACACCGGCAAAAACATATGAACCACATGGAGCACAAGAACTACAATCAGATAGTCCCGGTTTGATGGTAGGGATCATGTGCCTCTCGTGAAAGGATGTGTAATCCTCCTTGGTGGAAATGGCTTGAATTTTTTTTGAGCCATGTACACCCAAAATATGACCCCACACAAGTTCTTAGGTTTTTCTGATAAATATTTTAATTACTATGATTTTCTTCGAGCTAAACTAGCGACAAGAAGGCTAATTAAACCATGGAAACACAAGAATTTTTCTTGGACCTCCACGGTGATTTGCCTCCTAGGGCACATGAGACCCTATGGAAAAGTCTAGCAGCATACCGTCTCTTTTTTTTGTGGGTACGCCGGTTCAAACTATAATTACAAGGTGGCGTCGCCGCAGAAATTCAAATAAACCGAAAAGTACCAAACCAACTCCCGAAAAATCTCAAACTTAGGTGGGTGCTTCCCCATTTGCATGTGAAAGGCTCGAAAAAAGTTTGAGACCACATGGGCCACAAGAACATTACAAATTAATTAGGAAGTAACCATACAACCTTACAAATAATTAACATAGTAAACACACTAATCATCATCATCATCGCTCGGGATCAATATTGGGTCCAAATTTTGTGATCCATGCACACGAATGTAGGATTATAGAAATATCGGTAATTGATGTTACGGATTAAGTATCCGCTTGAGTCGATGAAGGTCAATGCCCTTATGATTGCACTCTCGTCCCCCTCGCAAGGGACGTAAAAATGCTCGACCATAGATATAACCCTCTTGAACGACCCGCGCCTAAGTTAGTAAACCTTATGCGCATTGTCGCCCTTCCGTAATTTGTCGGCCAAGGTGTGCAATGAAGTCCCAATCGTATTCGAAGTCGGTCAGTAGCTTGGTCGAGAACGGCCGCCAACCTACATGCAGCATAAGTAAGATCGTGGAGCAAAATCTCGCAAGTGGGAGAATCAAAATGAATGAGGATGATGTGAATCTATCTAATATGCATTGCCAAAATGATGAATTTAATTTATTACCACATCATCATGGTTGTAACTCCCAACATATTCGCTATATTGCCATGGGGATATTATCGCCAGACAAGGCAAATATCTTGAAGTGCGAAAATCGGGCACAATGTAGCAAACACGTCGAAGAGAATCTAAGCACAAGGAAATGGCATGGTACTCGGCGTTTTGCACCTGGTCGTTTCTCGCTTTCCCTCTCGTGGATTTGGTGGCTGTTGTGTCCCGGAATCCTCGAAGGGATGTAAAACTTATTTCACACGTATATAGTTGATGACCAGTGACGATGCTCTAGATGTTGTGGTCTCCACAAAACCGTAGATAGAGAACCAGCTAAGTGTTGTTTCTAGCCATTGTATTGGGGATAAAGTCCGTGAAACATATAAATGCAACAAAATGACGTTAAGTTAAACTAATTGTCCATGTATTTGTTATAGTAAAATAAGAAATAAAAATGTTAAAAAAATTACATACGATGGTCGGATAAGGGAATGGCCTTGTGTCCACACCAGGCGAATGGCTCATCGCCGGGCGTGGAAACCTCGGTTCTTGTGGTGGCGGCAAAGGCGGAGGACCGCCACCACCGAAATGTATAAAAGGAAAAAAAAGGACAAAGCTCATAAATATATATAGTATATATATATATATTGTTTATATACATATTATATAGGAATTCTAGACAAGAAAAAAATATCCTTACCAATGTAATATCCTGGAGCCATGAACAAATCTCCTAGAAAGAGAGAGAGAGAGAGTGAAAGAGCCGAGTGGATTTCGTGGTGCAGAAGTGACCGGAGCTCGTGGGTGCGTGCTTGGGTATGTGTGTGGATGCGGCCGGGCGCATTGATTTATAGCGCTTGATCGGTGCGGCTACATCACTTTGCTGGTATTAAAACATACCCTTAGTGATAACAACATGACTACCGGTTATTTGAATGGAGCCGGCGGTGAATACAATATCACTACCGGTTGTTTGTATGTATCCGGCAATGAATTCATAGTGTTGTCACTTCACCTCGCTTTGCATGCATTCATTGTTGCGATCTTTCTTTGCATATGTACGAGTAGATGCTTCACGCAAAGCTGGGGTTTTGGTTATCTCTGTTCTCAAGGGGATATGGATGTGAATAAAATTCACTATCTCGTTCTTTTGTTTTTGTTACATATATAACTTTATTTCATTCACATTAGATTTGGATATATCTCGTTGAATTTTCGTCACAATATGCAGCATATTTCATTGACGCAACCGTCTTTATTGCAAACCGCCTTTATTATGTTCGATGAAGGGTAAAAAATAGAAACTCAAAGGTATCGAAGAGACAATCAAGATTCATGATAAGAAATTTGATTGCATATATTTCTATAACAAAGACCTTACATTACATATATTTCCATAGCAAAGACCTTACATAGAACTAAATATATGGTAACAAAGACCGCCTCACGTATAGGTCAATGCTACAATCAAAGTGTACAAACACATTAAAATTTAACCACCTCGCAAAGTCTCTTGTAGCATCTCCTCGGATCGAAAAAGTGGCGAGGCCGCTACGTGCACTCATTGAGGAGGTTGGAGGATGAGATTCACCGAGCTTCATCTTCACCCAAAACTTGACCATTGGACCAAGGATGAAATCACAAAGAACTTGGTCCAATGAGGGTTGTTTTTCCATGGATGCACCATATGATTCGGATACTATATGCCCATGTGCCCGGGATATTGGTCAACACTAGCACCCCAAAGCACAAGGACTCCTGACTCTTAATATGAGTCCGAGTTCGATCTTGAATCATGGCACCCACGTAAGCCGCAAGCCCCTGTGTCTCTCCTTCATCGGTAAGACTCTTCTAGCACCTTTTCAGAAACCGCTTTTTTGGACTAGGCATATCTCGTATGTGGAGGGTTTTCTCTCAAAGAAAGGTCATATGTATGTGGAACTAGAAAGTACCGCTAGCAAAGAAGATCGAGAACGAAGAACAAGAAAAATAAGGAGAAAAAGATTTACTAGATCTAAAACCCATGACACTAAAAATTTAAAACTAAGCCCTCTCAGTATTTTGAGGAGAGGGTTAGGAACTACTTTGGGACGAACCAAGAATGCAACAACAGAGAGGAGAAACCGGGTGCAAAACACAAAGTCCCCCTTGCCGCTTAAATAGGCGAGATGGCGTGGTTGAGTCGACCGCCGCTGTAACGGAGGACGGGCGGCAAAGCGCCCGCCAAAGGTTGGTGCGCTGGTCAGCCGGTCGAGTTGAGAACCGTGGTGGCCGTTGAATTTTTTGAAATCACCGCCGGGTCTAAGTTTTCACCCGGCGGTGATGTCGAATACCACCGCGTAAAGATCTGCGACCGCAGTGATCTACACATCACCGCCGGGTGTGAAACTACGCCCTGAACGCATCACTGCAGGGCGTGAAACTACGCCCGGCAGTGTTTTAACTAACATTGATTTAACCCGCCGACGCCGCAAACCGGTGCCACGTGCTTTTCTCATCGATTCGAGAGACACCGCCGGTTTCCTAACCGGCAGTGAATGCTACCGGGCAACGCGGTTCTCCAAGCGAAGCGGCATGCATGCAGCACAAAACCATCGCGGAACACGCTAAGTGAACGTGACAGCTACAGTATTGTGGTAAAAAAAAAAAAAACAAGTGATGGCTATCCGCTTGGGCGGTACAAAGTTTGATTCTATAAATAGCCCGGCGGTGTTGTGGACGTGCTACGACTTGTTGAGTGTGTCATTTTCGTGCTCCAAAAGCCAGAAGTCTCTCGTCTCCCTCCCTCCCTCCAGCTCCCTCACCCGCCGGTATCGGCGGTACGTGTGGTTGATCTTGTAGCAATGGTAAACAATGTGAAGCATGCATTCCTTGTTTCAAAATAACAATGCTAAACTCGATCATCGTTCTTAAAAATGGTCAAAAAAGCGGCTTGTTGGGGATCGAACCGAATTTCGGGATTGGGTGTTGGGAAACGTCGTGCCAGCCCGAGGAAGCGGCCATTGGAAACGCTACAAGAAACGCGGCGTAGCGGCCGGCCTTTCGTGGGGAGACGGGCCGATCGCGACGGCCATTGGATGAGCGGTCGTCTTGCCGTTGATCGTTTTCATGGCGCTGCGTCTTGGGAATGACTATGGACTGCATGCATTCCATGGCTTGCTACTATATAACAACGCCTCGATTTGGTACCATCTCCATCGCTAATTAGCCTCTCTTTTCCATAAACCCCGGGCAGCTAGCTTCTTCTTCATCGGCGAGATGGCCGGCGTCTACACCAACGAGGAGCTTTTTGTTCACCGTGGCGCGCCTCCACGGCGCCCTCGTGGCTCACCCACCGGCGAAGAACTCGACCTGCCAACGGTGCCTTGGCCGTTGGTGGAGAAGGCGAACTTCTACGCCTTCAAGGTCGAGGCCATCGCCGATATCCTCGCTAGGGGATACCGGCGAGGCCGGGCGGAGCTCGAGCAGCCGCCGGCGGGGAACGCTGCCGGCGGCGAGGACGAGGCCGGCAGCGAGGGGAGGCCTAGGCGCGGCGGCAGCGGAGGAGGCGATGGCGGCGGCGCGGCGGCGGCGGCGGCGGCGATGGCGCTTTCTTTTATTTTTCGTTTTGTAAATATATTATCTAGTAATATATAATGACTCTCAAGTCGTTTTAATTCATCTCCGTTCTCTGTTTTCTATCGTTTGTTTTTACCGTTCCTTCTTCATTCAACCCCGCGAGCTATCGGTTCCTTTAATTTGCTTCCCCTCCCAAATCGCTATCGGTTCTAATTCAACCCGGTTGTGTCAATCTTCAAATCGCTTTTCGGTTCTAATTCAAACCCGCGAGTGATCTGTGTCCATCAAGACCACTTTGCCGGGGAACGATTCAACCCGGTGGTGATCTGAATCTTCACTTGCCGGTATTGGTCGTATCCGTGGAGTTTCGAGTTTCCCAGCGCTGAACGGTTCATCACTGCCGGGCGAGGTTCAACACCGCCGGTGGATTAAATTCCGGCAGTGATGCTTGCGCGGTAGTGATGAACGATTCTGTAGTAGTGCCCTCTCCTCATTTTTCAACCAGATCACTGTTGCCGATCCAATTTTTAGTACTTCACATGACACGAAATCAGCTTGTGAAACCCCTTGCCGTCCTTTTCATTTCTCTGATCTGAATTTCGTCTGATCTGAATTTCGTTTGATCTTCTTTCTAGCTGACCGTGTGGAGTCGGTCAATGCAGTAGCAGCACGATCCAGTTGTCTTCATATGTTTATGTTTACTCACGAAGAGTCGGCGACAGGCTTAAATTAAGCAACATTCGTTTGAGCCGAACAGAGACGCGATCTTGGATCTCTTCTTCTTCCTCGATGATTCCAAGCTACACGCCACAGAATCAGATGCAGCTATTGTCTATTGCTTATCCTGACCAAGAAACTCGGCGAGCTAGGTCAGCAATCATCATTCAGCCTTCTCCACTGCGAATTCGCCACCAAAAGAGGAGGCGACGGCACCTGCCGGTGTTTCCAACCCCCCACCCCCCACACACACACACACACACACACAAAAAAAACCTGTAAAATGAATTATATGTATTGCCGCCATCATGTAATCAGCCTGTAGTCGGTACAGCTGATCTGTTCATGCATCTGTGCTGTCGTGCAAGGCAGGAGGATTGGATCGGAGGAGATAGGCATGGCTAAAATTTGAAAACCGGATGTCACATCGCATAATCGTGAAGACGCGTTTCGTTTGTTAGTGGTAAATATCATTCTACCATGGAGTAACTAGGTTTAAAAGAATCGTCTCACAATGTACATCTAAACTGTGTAATTAGTTATTTTTTTTACCTACATTTAATACTCCAAATATATGTCTTTTGATGTATTTAATGTGATGTGATGGAGAGAGAGTGAGAAAAAGGTTAGAAGCTTTAGCAATCTAAACAAGGCCTCGTCCGTCGCGGACGCCGAGGCCGTTTTAAATAGTTGCTCTCCTCTTCAGCTGTAGCTAGCTGCAGGAGCAGGACTGCCAGGACGCAACACGCAACGCGCCAACGCCTCTCCTGTCTCCTCTCCTCTGGTGAGTACTGGGCGTTCAATTTCATCTCCATCCGTGTCGTCGTCTCTCTCCCCTGAGCTTCAGGTGTCCGGATCACGGATTCACGGCCGTTACAGCTGCCATGTAGGAGCTGTACCAGCCGGCCTCTGCTTTGATTTCTGCAACTGTCCTCCTGTCGATGCGAATATGCGATGACGCGATCGTTTGTTCACCATCTCTTTCTTGGATTGCCATGGCAGAGCCAGACCAGGAGGAGATGCCGCCGCCGCCGCCGCCGCCGCCGATGCCACCTGCAGCCATCCGGCTGGGGCCTCCGCACCCGTACCTGAAGACGCACGGGGGCAAGGTCGCGAGGCTGCACAGCTTCGACTGGGCCGTGCTTCTCCTCCTCGTCGCCGTCGACTTTGGGCTCAACATCATCGAGCCGTTCCACCGCTTCGTCGGCGAGGACATGCTCACCAACCACCGGTATCCGTTAAAGAGCAACACCCTGCCCGTCTGGGCCGTTCCGGTACACACAGCTAGCCTTCTTTTTTTTTTTTTTTTTTTTTTTTGGGGGGGGGGGGGCACAGCTAGCCTTCAATCCCTCAAAATTTTGTCGCCTTGAAATCGCACAGATATACGCTGTGATCGTCCCGATCATGATCTTCGTTGCGGTGTACATGAAGAGGAGGAACGTGTACGACATGCACCACGCCATTCTAGGCAAGCACTTCTGCAGCTGTATTTAGTTATGTACAATTGTACGTACGTACGTGCCTACCTGGTTTGTGTTGTTCGTCGAGCTCTGACTTGTGGTTCGGTTCATGTGGCGGCTGGGCAGGGCTTCTGTTCTCCGTGCTCATCACCGGCGTCCTGACCGACGCGATCAAGAACTTCGTTGGTCGACCGAGACCCAACTTCTTCTGGCGCTGCTTCCCTGACGGAGTGCCGGTGAGTTCACTTCAGAGTTCTGAACCTCCTCTCCGTACACTGCACTACTAAGTTTTTTTTAAAAAAATTAAAGGGCACCTGCCCCCGTCATTCATTAGCAAGGACCAATACCAGTTTTTACTACTAAGTTTCAGTTCTGGTTTAATTTGCTCTTTGATTATCGATATCACCACGCTGTCACCGTACGCTGAAAATGAGTGTTTTGCTCTCGCTCCATTTCAGAAGTACGACAACATCACACGAGGAGTCCTATGCGACGGCGTCCTGAGTGTGATCAAAGAAGGGCGTGTCATAATACCAATCAAGCTTCCTGAAGGAGGGCCCAAAGCAAGGAGGATTCGTAAGCCCAACAAGAAAGTACTCGGCCCAGAGTGGCAAGTTTGATTTCTAAAGCCCAGCTGCGTCTGGCAAAGCGCTGTCTAACAGCTGTAACGAAGTATATTAGAAGGGAGAGGAAGTCGTTTTGGATTTGTCTTGGTTAGCGTCGGCATCTGGGCAAGCTGCGGCTTGAGCCGCCGCCGGCGACTGCCGATTCCGCCGGAGTTAAACTCCAGAATATTAAGTTCCCAGTAATATAGAGAGACATCGTAGCTATACTATCCACTGTATCCTGTTAGTATCGTTACATCTGGTATCGGATTGCCGTTCGATCCATTCCATCTTCGTCCAATTCGTCTCCATCTCCGACCTCGACTCCGCCGCGTCTCCTGGTCTTCGTCTTCGTCGAGTCTGGCTCACGCAGCACCGCACCGCATCCAAGTCAACATGAAGGTGGAGGAGCAGTTCAAGCTCATCCTCGACAAGCTTGAAGAGCAAACGAAGGGGATCAATGAAGGCAACCGACGCATCAACGGTACAAACCTCCATCGACGACCTCCGCACCGCCGAGAGGACTTCGACCGCTGGCGACCTATGGTCGATGCCAAGGTTGCAGATCTCCGTACCACCTTGGAGAATGCGGAAGATCAAGTCGCCAAGCTCAAGTCCGTCTCGCCTCTGCATCAACCCGATGCCGGCGCGGGGACCGTCCCACTTCAAGTCGCCCGGATCCGCCCATCCGGATCATTCCTCTTCGAGGCGGCGCAAGGGTGTTAGGCCGCCGCGGGGAACCGCCTCCCCGTGAAAGGTGAACCCCAATCACCCCCGTCTCACCCCGTTACCATGAGTACTATGCCCAACATACTTGCTGTAATCACTATTCCATGAATCACTTGTTGCCTCCTATGGAATTCCCTAAGTTTTCTGGAACTAATCCTAAGCTTTGGATCAAACAGTGTGAATCTTATTTTGACCTCTATGATATCCCTCCCCGATCGTAGAGTTAAGTTAGCCACTGTCAATTTCAAAGGCACAGCTGCCTTTTGGATGCAAACTATAGAGGTTAACTTGCGTCAGTTACCTTGGGATGTGCTGTGTGAACAAGTTGTGTCTCGTTTTGAGAAGGACCGCTTTAACCACTATATCGCACAATTCTTCCATGTCAAACAAACTGGTTCTCATTGTAGAGTATATCACACTTGTTTGATGAGCTTATGCATCGCTTATTAGCTCATGATCCTTTAGTTAACCCAAAGCATTCCTCACCAATAGATTCATTGATGGTTTGAAAGATGAAATTAAAGCTGTTGTTATGTTACAAAGGCCAAAGGATCTGGATACTGCTAGTACTCTTGCTATTTTACAGGAGGAGTGGCTTACTGGTCATTCCAGTAAGGAGTTCAAGAAGCTGGATCCTCATTCTTCTACATCAAGATATTCTGGCAAGGCCAATTTTAATGCTGCTAGAAGTTATGGGAAAGCTGATGTTAGTGATCCATCTTCTTCCAAAAGTGCAAGCCCATCTTATTCCAAGACTGATGAGAAGCTGGCAAGTCTGATGGCATACAGAAAATCCATGGGTCTTTGTTTCAAATGTGGAGCCAAATGGGGCCCTCAACATAAATGTGCACCTACTGTACCTCTTCATGTTGTTGAGGAAGTCTGGCAGAATGTTCCTGAAGAAGAATCTGTTCCAGTGGTTACTTCTGATGATGATTCAGATGAACTTATGGCTCTTTCTGATCATGCTTTTAAAGGTACAACTGCACCATCTACCTTTAAGCTTGCAGCATCTATCCACAATATCAAGTCTCTGATTATGATTGACTCTGGTAGCTCACATAATTTCATCAGTAATCGTTTGGCATCTCAGTTATCTCCTTGGACTCCTTTACATCATGCTATGACTGTTAGAGTAGCCGATGGTGCTGGCTTAACTTGTACTCATGAAATTGCTAACTGTTCCTGGTCTGTCAATGGCACTTTGTTCACCACTACCTTTAAGATTTTGCCCCTTGATTGTTATGATGCCATTTTGGGCATGGAATGGTTGGAGGCCATCAGTCCTATGCAAGTGGAATGGAAAGAAAAATAGATTAGTTTTGAACATCAAGGTAAACAAGTTACAGTCCAGGGTATTACAGAACAGGCTGCTCCAATTAAAGAGGTTACATTGAATCAGTTGATTGGTATGGATAAACAGGATGATATCTGGGGTATCATTGAAGTTTATGCTGTGGATTCTGTGTTGTCTGAGCTTCCATCTGAGATTCCCCCTGAGGTACTTTCTGTGGTTAACCAGTTTCCTGATATTTTCTCTGAACCAACTGGTAATCCACCAATCAGGTCTCACAAACCATACAATACCCTTGCTTCCCGGAGCTCAACCTTTTAGGCTAAAACCTTACAGGATACACACCTTCCTAAAAAGATGAGATTGAAAGACAAGTTCAACATCTTTTGGAAACTGATATGATCCAGGAGAGTTCTAGTCCTTTTGCCTCTCCAGCTTTATTAGTTAAGAAAAAGAATGGTGAATGGAGACTTTGTGTGGATTACAGGAGGCTTAATGCTTATACGGTGAAGAATAAGTTTCCACTGCCCATCATTGAGGAACTCTTTGAAGAATTACATGGTGCTAAGTGGTTCACCACCTTGGATCTTAAATCTGGCTTTCATCAGATTCAAGTCCATCCTGAGGATCAGTATAAAACTGCCTTCCAAACTCATCATGGTCACTTCCAATACAAGGTCATGCCTTATGGTCTTACTGGAGCCCCTGCTACCTTTCAATTTGTTATGAATCACATCTTAGCCCCTTTGCTCAGAAAATGTGCTGTTGTTTTTATTGATGATATACTGATCTATAGTGCTACCTATGAAGAGCATATTGCACATCTTCAACTGGTGTTTCAGTTGTTACAAGAACATCAATTAAAAGTGAATCTGTCCAAATGTTCCTTTGCTAAACAGCAGCTTAAATATTTGGGTCATATTCTTAGTCCTAATGGTGTGTCTACTGATCCATCTAAAGTTGCTGATGTTCAGAACTGGCCCAGCCCTGCTTCTGTTAAGGAGTTAAGAAGTTTTCTGGGTCTGGCAGGATACTATAGAAGGTTTGTCAAGGATTTTGGTATTCTGGCCAAGCCTTTAACTGAACTTTTGAAGAAAGGAGTCATCTATGTATGGACATCTGTTACTGAATCAGCATTTCAACTTCTCAAGAAAGCTCTTGTCTCTGCCCCTGTATTGGCAGTTCCTGACTTCAACAAGCAATTTGTTATAGAAACCGATGCATCGGATGTGGGCATTGGTGTTTGTTTCGCAATGGGAGGGTCACCCAATTGCATTTGTTAGTAAAGCCTTGGGACCCGGAACCAAAGGATTGTCCACTTATGAGAAGGAAAGTTTGGCTATCCCCGTTAGTCGTTGAACATTGGAAAGCATATTTGTTGCCGGCAGAATTTATTATCAACACGTACCCGAGAAGTTTGATACATCTTTTCGACAAGCACCTTCACTCTTCTTGGCAAAGAAAAAAGTGATGACTAAATTGCTTGGCTTTCGATACAAAATCTGTTACAAAAAAGGGCACTACTAACGTGCGGTGATGCCTTATCTCGAGCTACTCATCAAAGCGCCTTTATGAATGCTATGACAAGCTTTGCCTACTTGGCTTTTGGAACTGCGGAAATCTTATGAAGATAATGCTTTGCAGCTCAAGCGGTGTTACAACCTCTGTCTTTACACTCTACTTTTGGCAACTTTTCTCTTGATCAAGGCATCATCAAATATAAGAATGTGATTTGGGCCGGGACATTCTTCTCAATTTCAAAGCAAAGTTATTGAACGATTACATGCTAGTCCGGTGGGGAGGTCATTACGGATATTTGGTTACCTATCACAGAATCCGAAAGTTGTTTTTCTGGCCTCACATGAAAGATACAATCCAATCTTTTGTAGCAGCTTGTACTATCTGTCAACAAACTAAATCTGAAAAGAGTGTCTTATCCAGGGTTTGTTACTGACCATTACCAGCACGATAGGGCCCGGAAAGTGTTGACAATGGATTTTATTGAAGGGCTCCCCAATTCCAAGAACAGCAACTGTATTCTTGTGGTTGTGGATAAATTCTCTAAGTATTCTCATTTCATCAAGTTGAGTCACCCATTCTCAGCAGTACAAGTTGCCAAGATTTTCATGGAGAACATCTATAAACTTCATGGTATGCCTCAATACATTGTCTCTGACAGGGACAAAGTGTTTTCCAAAGTAATTTTTGGAAGGAACTCTTTAACCTTGTCTGGTGTTGACTTAAGCATGAGTTCAGCTTATCATCCTGAGAGTGATGGCCAAACTGAGAGGGTTAACCAGTGTATTGAGGGCTATCTTCGATGCTTTGTTCATTCTTGTCCTTCCAGATGGTCTGATTGGTTATATTTGGCCGAATTCTGGTACAATACATGTTACCACTCCTCTCTGAAGCACACACCATTTGAGGTTGTTTATGGACATGCTCCAACTCATTTTGGTATTGACCCTGACAAAGATTGTGTCTCTTCAGATCTGTCGACCGTTAGAGCATCGCAAAAACCGTGAATGCATTGCTTCAACAACAGCTTCTACGTGCTCAAAGAACGTCGAAAACATCGGTGACAAACACACCGTCTTGAAGGTCACTTTGCAGTAGGTGACAAAGTATGGCTTAAGTTACAACCTTATGCTCAAGCTTCAGCTTCTACAAGACTTTGTCGAAAACTTTCCTTTCGGTATTTTGGACCTTATGAAATTGAAGCTAAGATTGGTTCGGTGGCGTATCGCTTGAAGCTTCCTGCTGAGTCCCGCATACATCCTGTGTTTCATGTCTCGTTACTCAAGAAGGTAATTGGTGATCCCCCTCCTGTATCTGCTCCTTTACCTGTGACTGTTAACTCTGCACAACAGCCTGAAATGGTCCTTGATCGCCGAGTGGTTACAAAGTCCCGCCGCACTTATTATCAACTCTTGATTAAGTGGTCTGGTTGGCCGCCTGCATTGGCGACTTGGGAGGACGAAGATGAAGTTCTACGCTTGTTCCCTGAGTTCACAGCTTGGGGACAAGCTGTTTCTTCAAGGAGGGAGGGATGTCATAATACCAATCAAGCTTCCTGAAGGAGGGCCCAAAGCAAGGAGGATTCGTAAGCCCAACAAGAAAGTACTCGGCCCAGAGTGGCAAGTTTGATTTCTAAAGCCCAGCTGCGTCTGGCAAAGCGCTGTCTAACAGCTGTAACGAGGTACATAAACCAACTACACGCTGGATTGCACCGCCCAGGGGCTCTCATAAGATCAATGTTGATGCTGCGATTTCAAAGAACCTCAGAAGAGCCTCGGTGGCAGCGGTGGCGCGTGATGAGACGGGAAATTTGTAGGAGCATCGGCGGTTGTCGAAGGCTGTACGGAGGCGGAGACGGCCGAGGTCCTCGCATGCCGGGAGGGTTTGGCGCTGGCTAGCGATCTTGATTTACGGAACCTGAGGATAGCAAGTGACTGCGCCAATGCAGTTAGAAGCATCCAAGGAGAAGGAACCGGAGTTTATGGCCCTGTGATTCAGGATATCAAGCACAGCATGGGCAATTTTGCAAAGGTGGAATTTGTTCACGAAGGCAGAAATGCAAATTATGATGCCCACTGTTTAGCTAGGAGTTATGTTAATTCCTTAGTCGGTCGATATGTTTGGTTTATTGAGCTTCCGGATGGAGTTTGTAATTCTTACGATATGATATAATCAAGGAGGTGTTTTCACTCAAAAAAAAAAAAAAAAAAAAAAAAAAAAAGCTGTAACGAAGTATATTAGAAGGGAGAGGAAGTCGTTTTGGATTTGTCTTGGTTAGCGTCGGCATCTGGGCAAGCTGCGGCTTGAGCCCGCCGCCGGCGACTGCCGATTCCGCCGGAGTTAAACTCCAGAATATTAAGTTCCCAGTAATATAGAGAGACATCGTAGCTATACTATCCCCTGTATCCTGTTAGTATCGTTACAGGGCGCAAGAGCTTCCCAAGCGGCCGTTCTTCGTGTAAGTACAGAGACCACCTGCTGGATGGATGCAGCTCTGAACTGAAACCCAGACCCAACATACCTTTTCTCTATTATTATTTCAGGGTCCTTCGCTGGGCTAGGCTTCCTGTCGTGGTACCTGGCGGGCAAGACGAAGGCGTTCGACCGGCGCGGCCAGGTGGCCAAGCTCTGCGTCGTCGTCCTGCCGCTGCTGCTCGCGGCCATGTTGGCGATGTCGCAGGTGGATAACCACTGGCACCACTGGCAGGACGTGTTTGCCGGTGTCATTCTTGGTACGCACTTTCACTTTGCCGGTTTCAACAACCTCTCTTCTGAATAGAGATCTCATCAGGCTCGTTGCCCCTGCAGGGTTGGTGGTTGCGTCCTTCTGCTACCTGGAGTTTTTCCCACCGCCATCTGGTGAACAAGGTACGCTTCATCGTGTGCATTTTTTTTTCCGAGCATAGCACAACGCTCACATATACACGTAAGGTCGCCGGCCGGTAACCTTAATTATATTAGGTGTTGTTTGGTTCGTCAATTTAGACCGTAATCTATTCACAGTGGTCTCTCTAGAACTATGTAAACTGTGCAAGGGCTCCGCCTTCCATCAATTGGGGGCCTCCTCCGGGTATTTGCAGGATCGAATGCAATGCAGGTGGGGATCATTCGATCTCCCCCGAAGTTGACTTAAAAAAAACAGCGGTATCTCTTAGCGCCACTGTTTGGTTGGTCGTTTCGTTTTAGACTGTAAATTTAAGGGCCAGTTATTTAAAAAGCAAGCTTCTTGGAGCAGGCCTTATGCCACGGCATAGTGTGCTTTGCGTCTGTCTCACAGTGCATCTACCATGTCTTTTCCCAAGATTTATTTTCTTCTCTTTTTACAAGAAGTACAAGACTAGTTGGCTGATGTGTCTTGCCCGTGGAGTTGCAGGATTTTGGCCCCATGCGTACTTGGAGCACATTCTTCAACTTGAATACGAGAGCCAGGAGAGCCTGTTCCGGTGGGGATGAGACGGCGCAGATTGTCAGACTAACGGAAGCTAAGTCACAGTAACAGCTGATTACCCCACCCGATGCCGTCCGTACCTCATCCAACGGCTGGCAAAGGAACGATTTTTTCACCCCAGCTGTAAATACAGCCCAGCTCAGAGTTATGTTTTGAGTTATACTATGTGGAACATATATCAATATAACTGAGAGTTATTACTAAGTATTTTATATAGCAGCATTACAGGATTTCTATTCATCTCTCGGGTACTATTTGTGTCTCCTGTACCATCATGGGTGCCCATTTCAGTCCTATTACTATTGTTTTTTTTTGCCCTGCTCCATACAGGCATACTCTTCGGAGGAGAGAGAGGAAGACAGTGCTGCGTTTATCATTTCAAAGAGAGAGTAGAGAGAGCGCGCGAGCTTGCTGCTCACCGGAGGCAGAGGTGGAGAGGTAGGTGGGGAGGCCCGCGCGCGGGGAGGCGGTGTTGGCGTCCGCGTCCGCGTGGGCGTCGGCAAAGGCGGAGGCGGACGCGCACACCATGGCGGCGGCGGCTGAGAGGTGCTGACGCCAGCTCCGTCTCGTGCGTTACCGTCGTGTGAAGGACTGTCTCGTCGTTTTGTTGGAGGTGCGTGATGTCGTTTTTGTCTTCCGGTTGATTTTGTTGTCTCGTTGCTAATTGGTTTATTAGTGGACATTCCAAACCTGTGCTACAGTTTTGCCATGTTCGCATGTGTACTTCTGTCAGTTCAATGGAACTAATTAGTTTGTGCGTTGGTCAACCCGGCAATTTAGTTAACCCATGTGTGCTTCAGTGGGGACTCAAAATCAAGGTTATACACATATACGTCAGAGGGGGATTTGTACATATTAGTTTCAGGTGGTGAGTTTTGAGATTCAGTGGTTCATTTTTCTTCACTCTTCATTTTTCGTTGCCATATTCTTTCAATTCTTTTCAATGTGCATTTCAGTTTGCAAATTTTATTTGGTTGACTGTGTCATTTTGTTTTGTTATGTCTGTCAAGAGTCAAGTGGTGCTAACTTGATAGTTGCAGTCGAGTTGTTGTCACCCGAAGGTAATTGCTACTAAACCAACCGAATGATGTGTAGTCATGAGCATTTTACTAGATATTTTCAATAGTTACGTGGTCCTGGTCCAAATTACCAAAATAAACCCTACCAAAACAAAAACTCTAAAGTAACTTGGTCTCGTCCATATGGAACCGTATGCTTTTTTTTGCCACATATAAAATATCTTTGCCTATAGACAAAGCACAAACTAACAAAATTCATAAGCTTTTTTTTCTTACCAGGATTTGAACCCTGGTGGGTAGCGTCCTACTGGACTGTCCTATCATTGGACTACAAGTCAATTCGCAACTCCAGCTTATTTTAAAAACTATTAATGCCCTTCCACCTTTTCTTTATCTCTTGCATTTTTACATCTAGAACCTGCATTTTTTCATATTACCATTCTAATCTTTGTTTCCAACCCATATTCGAGACGGACGTGATTTGGCACGGGCGTTAGAAAAAGAGCGGAATGAGAAGGTAAGAAATTTTTTTGGTGTTTTATTACTGTGTGGCTAATGTTGTAACGATTCTCTGTGTTGTCTAGATTTTCTCTCCTCTGGTTTCACAAATAATCCCCATAGGCAGGCATCTCTTATCACCTGACACCTGCTTGTTCTTGTTGGCTTGTTGAGCATAGCGCTATGGTAAGCCCTCTTTTTATTTTATTTACTCTGTTTTCATAAGTTTTTTCACACACTGCATGGTTGCTAATTGCCAAATGGACATGGATGTATATAATACATATAGTTACTGAATACCACTATATCAGGCTACTTTTCTTTTAGCAAGCTTTTCCTTTAAACTAATAATCAATTTTATAATGCTAAAAAGTACGATAAAAAAAAATCAGCTGCTTTGGACTATATAAACCTGTTGCCAGCATTCATCTTTATCAGTTCAAGGTGCGAAGTAAAAATTATAGCATGATTACCTTGTTTGCTGTATGGAAGCTTCAAATGTAAACATCTAATACCTTTCCTGCGTACAACCCATATGGAAAAGTTTGATGTTGCGGAAAGAGCTCAAATCACTTGAGCTCGTAGTTTTGATGTACCATGTAGTGTGTTTGTGCAGGGAAAAATTGACCTGCCTATTGCTGCCTGTGATTTTTTTCTTCTTCTATAAATAGCTACTGAGGGTTCTCTTTGTATTAATCATGGAACATATTTTTGGTGATATTGAAGTAAGTACGGAACATGTACTTATGAGTTATGAGAGAGAGGGAGTAGTACAGTACAGAGAAGCAGCTGCCCTTGTTTCTCCTAGCGTGTGAGAGTGAAGAAAAACTGAGAAGGAAATAGAGGGACAAGAGTGAAATAAGAGGGGTAGTGAGGAGATCTTGCAATGGATCAAGAGAGATTCATCCATAAGGTTGTGAAGATTTAGATACACATCCTTGGTGCCTCTAAACTGAGTTCCACCGTAATTTGATGAGGTTTTTCCACTCCCTAGCAGCCGCCCTAAATCTTATGGCTATTCAAGAGCTAGTTCAGAATTAACTTATACCCCATCCGTTTTAAATTATAAGTTGTTTTGACCTTTTTTGTTCATCTATTTTGCTATGTATCTAGACATATTATTATATTTAGATGTATAGCTAAATATATGTACCAAAAATATTAAAGTGATTTATAATTTAGAACGGAGCTAGGGAGTAACAAGTTAAAATGTCTGGTTGGATCATTAGAAAAATCCAAGAGAGCTAATGAGCTACTGTTTTTTCCTCTCTTTTTTTTTCTGACTTTTGTTATGAGTTAAGACTGGATGTGATAAAAACTAGAGTTGTATCTTGTTTGCCTCTTGTAGTTGTAAACTGTAACTGAATTGCTGTAAATCTTCTTGTACCAGCATAGGAATAGGGAGAGTGATTGGTTATTTTGTTTATGACATCTTACTGCAAAAATTGCATTTTTTTTTTTTATCTTGTTCCTGATAGGCTGATATCCTTTGTCTCTGTCTGTTTGTCATAAACCTGCGATTCTGGTTAGCATTGGGAGAGTTGACCGGTGAAGGAAGGTGTTGCATGATGCTGCAGAATTGGCTTATAGGTCTATCTATAGAGATTTTGTTCCTCACCTCGCAACCAACACGGAGATGGCGCAGTTGGCTAGCGCGTCCGTCTGTTGACTTTGTTGCTAAGGTCGAGAGTTCGAATCTCTCTCACCCTAAATTACCGAGCGATAATGATAATGCTCTTGTGACTACTTGGGTCGTCACACTTGTCTGCCCATACAGATGATTGAGCCCCAGCTGAGCTCGAAATTTTTTATCTCCTTTTTTATCTCCTTTTTTTTTCGGAACACATGCACGGTCCATATATATTTTCTTTTGCCAAGCGAACACGTTGCTATGACAGTTTGATCACAGTTGCTGTGCGAACATACAAAAGGCTGATTAGAGTTTTGTTATTATTAGATAATGGGTGGCTAAAAAATGTTGAAAACTTGATTTGTTATTTCTGCGCTGATCAACTGACAGATGGAATCACAAAACCTTTTAAATATTTAGCATATAGAAAAAATTCAAAAGAACAATATAACAAGTATGAGAACTGGATAACATACCAGTCATGGCTCGTTATGTTACCTACTAGATAGTTCAGTTAAGCTTGTTTAGTGCGTGAGCTAGCACTACATTGTGTTGGCAAATCCTCCTCATGAGTGGATGGTGAGAAGAGTAAATGCTCCTAGAGAGCAGTCCCACACGTCATAGGTGCAGCACAGGAAGTAGATCAACTTGTGGGTGCATCTAGGATTTTGCTTTTATTACTTCTAAGTTTTAAGTGAAAGAAGAAACCTCTCTTCGTGACTAGCCCCTTGTTCCTCCTAACGTGTGACAAAGAGGGAGGAAAAACTGGAGAAAGCAGAAAGAGAGGGAGAAGAGTGAGAGTAGGGAGTAGATCTTTTAGTAGATCAAGAGAGATTTTTTGTGAAGCTTCAGATCCATATTCTTGGTGTGTCTAATCTGAGTTTCACCATGATTTGTTGAGATCTTTTCACTCCCTAGCAGCAGCCTCAAATCTTATTGCTATCCAAGATCTGTTGCATCTTGATGTGATGTATGATTTCCTCTAGTGACATCTAGAGATGAACTTGTCGTAACCCCACAAGTATATGGTGAAAGAATATTCAGGTGCCTTGGCCCCATGGTTTCTATCCTGATTTGGGTGTTTTCCATATTATATCTGGTGTCTTGTTGTTTTTTTATTTTTTGTTAGTATTGTTACAATCATTATAACTCAGTCGTAGTTGGGTTGATGTGATAACAACTGGTTGGAACTAGCTGTGACTGCTGCTATTTCCTACATGTATGTGTGTGATGCATATGTTTTCTTCTGCGAATAGGTGCTGATTTCGCATTGTGATGAAATTAAGCCCTTTCATTGTCACTAATAGTTGTGTTAGTGTGGTTATCTCACCATTGAATGCATAAATTAGCAACGGCTCACTTATCTATACAAACATAAAGCAAAGTGAAATTAAGCGCTTCCACCGTCACTAATAGTTGTGTTAGTGTGGTTATCCCAACACATTGAATGCATAAATTAGCAACCGCTAACTTTATGTATACAAACATAAAGCAAAGAAAAAAAAGCGAATAATAGTTTTGCGATGAAATAATATGCATAGCATACATGAGTTTTATTATACTCAATATCATACATTCTCAATGACCTATCTAATGATACCAAATATGTATCATATATGTTAACTTGTTTAATATATAAAGTTCAAAAATGTTAACTTCTCAGGAAGTAAGAATGACATCTATTCTAAGACGGAGGGAGTACATCATGGCTTGTTTAGTTTGCAAGCTACTAGCTCATTATTAACTTATAATAAGTTATAAAATGTCGGCTTGGCTCATTAGAAAAATCCAAGCGAGCTAATGAGCTACTGTTTTTTTTTTTTTCTTTGACTTTTGTTACGAGGCGATAAAAAATAGAGTTGTATCTTGTATGCCTCGCTTGTAGTTGTAACTGAATTGGTGTAAATCTTCTTGTGCCAGCATAGGAATAGGGAGAGTGACGGGTTATTTCGTCGACAACTATCTTTGCCGGACAAGACTTTATTTGTAATCACCGATGTAATAACCCCTTCCCTTTTCATGAGACTTCCGCTATATAAATACGCGCTCGCGGGCTCCATGGAGCAGAGACGCTTACACCACCAACGCTCATTGCCCTCTCCTCATTTTTCAACCAGATAACTGTTGCCGGTCCAATTTTTAGTCCTTCACATGACACGAAATCAGATTGTGAAATCATTTCTCTGATCTGATCTGAATTTCGTTTGATCTTCTTTTTTCTAGCTGAAACGGAAATAACTATTGTATTTCCGTTTGCTGAAATGGAAATGGGGTATCTCGGTTGGAAAAAAAATCTTCTTTCTAGCTGACCGTGTGGAATCGGTCAATGCAGTAGCAGCACGATCCAGTTGTCTACATATGCTTAATCACGAAGAGTCGGCGACAGGCTTAGATTAAGCAACATTCGTTTAAGCCTAACAGAGAGGCGATCTTGGATCTCTTCTTCTTCCTCGATGATTCCAAGCTACACGCGTCAGATGCAGCTATTGTCCATTGCTTATCCTGACGAAGAAACTCGGCGACCAAGCCTGCCTGAAGCAACCAACTACCATTTCAAGGTCAGCATCCAGCCTTCGCCACTGCGAATTCGCCCCAAAAAGCACCTGTGCCTGGTTTCAGCTAACCTGGTTAGCTGGCCACCAGTTTCATCCAAAAAAGAAAAAAAAAAAAACCCTGCAAAATGCATTATATGTATTGCCGCCATCATGTAATCAGCCTGTAGTCGGTACAACTGATCTGTTCATGCATCTGTGCTGTCGTGCAGGGCATTAGGATTGGATCGGAGGAGATCGTCTTGGTCCCGTCGCGGACGCCGAGGCCGTTGACCTCTGCAGCTAGCTAGCTGCAGGAACAGGACCGCCAGGACGCAACGCGCCAACGCCTCTCCTGTCTCCTCTCCTCTGTGAGTACTTCAATTCCATCTCCATCCCCTGAGCTTGAGGTGTCCGGATCACGGCGGTTGCAACCAGCTAGCTGCCAGACCAGACCAGGAGCAGGAGATGCCGCCGCCGCCGCCGCCGCCGCCGCCGATGCCACCTGCAGCCATCCGGCTGGGGCCTCCGCACCCGTACCTGAAGACGCACGGGGGAAAGGTCGCGAGGCTGCACGGCTTCGACTGGGCCGTGCTGCTCCTCCTCGTCGCCGCCGAGGTCGGGCTCAACCTCATCGAGCCGTTCCACCGCTTCGTCGGTGAGGACATGCTCACCGACCTCCGGTATCCGTTGAAGAGCAACACCGTGCCCGTCTGGGCCGTCCCGGTACACACAGCTAGCCTTCAAATCCCAGCGAGACAACCTACAAAATTACTCGTCACTTGATCAAAAGTTTGTTGCCTTGAAATGGTACAGATATACGCGGTGATCGGCCCGATCATCATCTTCGTCGGAGTTTACATCAAGAGGAGGAACGTGTACGACATGCACCACGCCATTCTAGGCAAGCTCTTGTTTTGTTGGCCCTGGCATCAGCAGCTCTTCTTCTGCAGCTGTATATGTACCTGTTCTGTTGTTCGTCAGGCTCTTCTGACTTGTGGTTCGGTTCGTGTGGTGTGGATGGCTGAGCAGGCCTTCTGTTCTCCGTGCTCATCACCGGCGTCCTCACCGACGCGATCAAGGACGGCGTTGGCCGGCCGCGGCCCAACTTCTTCTGGCGCTGCTTCCCTGACGGAGTGCCGGTGAGTTCCTGTTCTTGTTTCTGAACCTCCTCCTCTCCCTTATCACTTTATGACTGATTTGCTCGCTCGATTTCAGAAGTACGACAACATCACAAGAGGAGTCCTATGCGACGGCGTGGCGAGTGTGATCAAAGAAGGACACAAGAGCTTCCCAAGCGGCCATTCTTCATGTAAGTCACCAGAGACCACCTACCTGCAGGCTGCAGCTCTGAAAGACTGAAACCCAGAAATTCAGCAGTCTACTGACCGATACTGAAACTGAACATACTACCTTTTCCTTCACGTCCGACCTCCATTACTCCATTCCAGGGTCCTTCGCTGGGCTAGGCTTCCTGTCGTGGTACCTGGCAGGCAAGATGAAGGCGTTCGACCGGCGCGGCCACGTGGGCAAGCTCTGCGTCGTCGTCCTGCCGCTGCTGCTGGCGGCCATGGTGGCGGTGTCGAGGGTGGACGACTACTGGCACCACTGGCAGGACGTGTTTGCCGGTGCCATTCTTGGTACGCACGCACTGGCACTTTGCCCGGCCGGTTTCAACTGCCTTACCTACTGCTACTACTACGGGCCATCTGTTACCAACTACAGATCCATCGAGTACTATACTCCTCTCTTCTGAATAGAGATCTCTTCTGCAGGGTTGGTGGTTGCGTCCTTCTGCTACTTGCAGTTTTTTCCACCGCCATCTGGTGAACAAGGTACGCGCCATCGGCTTCGTGCATGTGCAACCATCAAGCTCCAGTCTGCATTATTGTATTTTCGAGCATAGTACAACGCACGTAACGTAACACCCGTGCATCCGTACTTTTATATCGAGCATAAACGGCATAGAAGCTGAGCCAATAACTCAGTTGATCAAGAATGTTCCTACTGGAACACTCAGATCGGATTCGAATTCTCATTGAACCAAATTTTGATGTCGATTTTATTCTCACTACCAGAGCACATGTTGACAGCCAAAAACTTTCAAGGTAACCCACATGAAGAGGGGGAGGGGGGGGTAAAAGGACCTCTAATTTAGCCTTGACAAATTTAAGGATGGTGTCATCGAACTATATAATTTTAAACTAATAATAGAAATGGCCAAATTTGATTGTAAAAAAACGGGTCTTCCATTACCGCCCTAGGTGGGGGGGGGGGGCCGCTAACTCCAGTACCCCGAACACGTAGCCGCCGTCAACTGCGAACGAGAGAAGCCCTCCCGAGATCTGAAGGACGTTTCCCATCACTTGACTCTAGCTCCGGCAGTCCAGCCTTTGGGTGTGTTGGTCGGCTAGGTGAGATGGTTGGCCTGGTGAGTGGTGATGGGTTCCCTCGGTAGTGTTGAGGGGGAAGGTTTATAAACTACGGATGGCGCTGCCGTGGCCACAGGTTTATAGACTAATACTTACGGCGCCACTGTGGGCACTGTTGACATGCTTGAAGTGGTGGGCCTTTTTTTTGCCTATTGGGCACCGGAAGGCGGTGTACAGAAAGGGAGGAGGGTGAGGGGTAGGGTGGCGGCTCATTGCCATTTTGTTGTCCGCACGAATTTTCACGGGGGCTTTGAGCCCCCACAGTCCCCATGTGCCGCAAGGTGACACTGGCATTAGTCGCCAGGTGGTAGTCGACCCGACGACTACGCTGCCGCCCGCCGCCGGCGCCGTCATCGTTGTTGTGATCTCCGTCGATTGTACAGCCATTTTAGCACCGCTCCCACACTAATGGGTCCGCCCTTTCATGTACAATTTGCTGTGAGGACCTCTTCGGTTACTCATTTTGTAGAACTATGCACCATCAATGGATAAAGGGCTTGCATACAAATGATTTGATGGCATTTTTATGCCAGCAATTCCCATTTCCCTACCACTTTATGTTATTGTGTCACTATAATCTACTGATGCGTTACACTTTATGCACATGTTCAGGCGACGGTGGCATTAGGTGTTCACCATTCACCAATGCTTCAAATTAGAAAATAAATAAATAAACACAATATAGAACAAATAATTCGTTTAGTTATAGTACTATAAATAATCACAAAATTTTAAAAAAATATTACACCTACTACTAAGTTTCCAATCCATATATAAGAGTACGGATCGGTGGGCTAGGTTGCTTATAAAAAGTAATAAAAGTGAACAAAAATGTGGAAAAAACCAAATGTGCAGTTATCTAAGCTTAATTAGGTCTGGGCTGAAATAGGCCCAGTTATTTCCTTTGAGAAAAAGCCCAGTTCCTTGGAGCAGGCCTTATATTCTACTATAATGGGCCAAAGCGTGCTCTGCGTCTGTCTCACATGGTTAAGGTCCATCTAGATGTATTTTTTTCCCCTCAAAAATAAATAAAGAAATCTAGATGTTTTTTTTCCAAGATTTTTTTCCCCTCCTTTTCTTTATCAAGAAGAGTACACAAGACTAGTTGGCTGATGAGTCTTGCCCGTGGAGTTGCAGGATTTTGGCCGCATGCGTACTTTGAGCACATTCTTCACCCTGAATACGAGGGCCAAGCGCAGTCAACAACCAACTCGAACCACCACCGATCACAGTCCACCAGAGAGCCTGTTGCGGTGGAGATGAGCACCACGGGCCAGCAGGAAGCATTAGATTCCTTGGAAGAAGGACGCAGAGATCGGTGACGGATCGATCGGAATGCTGCCTGCTTTATGAACAGCACTAGCTTAGCTTCAGTCGTTTTCTCTCTTTTTTTTTTTCTCGCTCGCTTGATTGATAGATGTTCATGTTCTAGGTCCTAAATCCTATTTGTGTCGTCTTGTAAAGGTAGGTAGGTGAAGTAAGTAGAATGAAGAGATTTTAATTTCGTCCACCACAATGTTCATATGTTTGAGCTAGTACGATGATGGTGTGGTGGTGGTCACTGATAGATCAGTGCGTCTGCATGATTATTCAGATTCATGTGTCATGGATGAGCAGTTGAGCACATCTACCTAGCTAGGAGTTATGATTGATTGATAGAGTATAAAAGGAGGTGGTGTTTCTCCATATTTTCCTCATGGTTCAGTTAGTCACATGCTGGGTGTTTCTTCCTCAGTAAGGACAGCTGGTGGGCACGTTGCCGCAAGACACAGATGCCATTGGCATATATATATATAGTGTACTGTACTGTATGATATATAGTACTACAAGTCTAGGTTCAGTGAAGATTGATCAATATGTATCTTAGTCATTACTCTTTTAGTGTCTAGGAAGCGTACGAGAGTATCATGAATGCCACAGCTGTTTGTGATGACTTGTGTTCAGCTGCAGATTAATGCTAGTAAAAGAATTACAGCCTGTGTGTTTTGACTTGCACAACCACTGTGAAGGACCAGAGATGTCGATATTATCGTGGTTCTGTACGCCGGCCAGAGACGACTTGATTAGTCCAAGACTTGAGTCTTCTGGACAATCGTACACGGAGTACTATTCTTATGCAGTGAATTCCCCCAGCCTGAAAACTCTGCATGGTAATGGCGTATGGGAAACGATCGGTTTGCAGTTTGGACGCAGGTGGAGACTTAAATTTGTGATCAGATCATTCACAGCTGACAGCTACCTAGCTCACACATGTTGCCTCTGATTTCTTCTCCCACGTGATTTCCCTAAGGTTTATTTGGGAGGAATCATCCCCTAACTGTCTCATATTGTCTGCAACGCGATTCAGACATTCAGGTGACAAACGTTTCCAGCAACCCCCAACCAGATCGCAGCCGTGAGCCTTCCGATCGAAAACAGACGATGATCAGCAAAAATTCACCGAAACATCTAACCCCTGCAACTGCATGCATGCTCCATTCATATACCGTAATATATATACAGCTGCAGCAGTTTATTCTTCGCTGTGCATGTGGTGTGTGTATGTAGCTGGTCATCATGGTCCATGGAGACGCATCACCAGCTAGCCTGCAGTGAGAAAGAGACACATGCACCAACCACTGATGCCCTGATGCACAGCACACTTGCTCCTGTTCTGTGGCTCTAGGCTGTTCAAGCAGTAGCAATCCAGCAGAGGTTTGAACACACACAGTGATAAGGTTTGAATCGATATGATCCATCAGGCAGTGACGAGACGACCAGTCTGCCTGCTGCTGTGGTGGTGCTAGCTCCATCGTCTTCGTCCCCCACATGCAAGAAGAGAAAAAAAAAATGATCTGAAGTCTGAACCTGACACGGCGACTTGACTGTTACCTTTCTTTGCCCCCAAGGCTGCGCTGCAGAAGAAACTTCCCTCTGATGTGCAACCTTGTCTGGGTGAGCGGTGACCAACCAGCTGGTGATGTTTCTGCCGTCAATGGGTGCCACTTGAAAATTGGCTCTCAATTAACTTCATGCTCAGCGTAGTATAATCGCCATCAGTATTTATTATGCAACTTGTATATGTCGGCAGAGATCAGTCATGAAACAGCATAGTTATATAAATTCCCATGTTCTGAATGTGTACTTACCATTTCAAATATACTCCCTCCGTCTCAAAATAATTGCACATCTCATTTTTTAGGAGTCAAACTCTTTTAATTTTGACCAAGTATATAGAAAATAAAATTAATACTTAGATCTCCAAATAAATTTATTATGAAAATATATTCCAATATCAATCTAATGATACTTATTACACATGGTAAATATGAATATTTTTTTCTATATAGGTGGTCAAAGTAAGAAAGGTTTGACTTATCCAAAAAAAGAAGACGTGCAATTATTTTTGAGATGGAGGGAAAGATATATATAGCCAAGTCACTAGCTGTATACAAACTCTAGTACTAACGACAAATTTTACGTCAGACATATGCTTAGATCTAAGTTTGCGTGAGCTCTACATACTCCGATCCCTTGCTTGCAGCGTCAGCAGGGATATTTTTAGCAACATCAAGATAAACACACGTACTTACTTGGTCACCATCTTGTCCTAAGCCCTAGCTGTCAGTCTCCTAACTCAGCTTATAAGTAACATTCGTTGTCTTGCTTGAGCTCTCTGAACTCTCTGACCAGCACCTGATGCCATCGCTATTGCTTGTTCAAGCAACAGTGTGCAACAAGCATCCAGACAGGACAATGAGGCCAGCACATGGGTTTAGAGTTTGGACCAACCATCCAGCTAGGAATAGTGTGGAGATGGCTACCCATATACATTTGAAAAATCCTTATTTTTTGACTCGCAAATCCTTAGGTCGTTGTCCATCCTTCCTTCGTGGCACTAGTAGCCAAGATGCCTGTTACTGTAGATAGATACCACTGGATTTGTTTACGACTCTGAAGTCTCAACCGACGACCTGAACAGAGATTATATTAGGCCAGTCCCATTTTATTTATTCCTTATTATTAATTAGGCTACAAAAAAGAACATACAGTGGTGTGGCTGGCTATTCCTTATCATATGTCATATCATGGCTACTAGATCAGAGTATAGTGCGGCAACAGAGTTCTCTGAAGATGACAGGCACAAGAATGCAGAGCTATACTCCTAGTACACTGCTGCTGATGCATATATTGTCTCATGGTTATCAGTTTACAGCAATCTCAAGTGTATGGTGAACTGAAAAAGTCATCGTTGGACTTGGTAACCATATATGCATGTTGCTTTTGAGGTACTCTCTATTGTTTTTTTACCTGATGAGAGCGCACTAACGAGCTAGAGGGATAAAGAGGGAGCTGCTATCAGACATGTGGATGGATGGATGGATTTCGTCATCTGTTGTTGTTATCAGCTTGAGTGGCCATGCATTATTTATACTCGTTCTTTTCTGAAGATTAGTGTGCTGAAACCAGCTGTTGGACTAAGCTCGGTTCTGATGCGCTAAGCTGAGAGTATATCCAGTTGACGTTTGCCCAGCACTCACCAATGAAATGACATGTTCTCCCAACTTATAAACATGCGTAGTTATCCATCCTCCCCTATGGCCATGTTGTACCATCCATGCATTTTTAATTACTACTAGGGGTGATCGATGACAGCGTCGGTGGCAAAAGCAGATAGCACATGATATTATTTTTACCGCGTCTTCCCGTGCTTCCCAAGCACCAGCAAAATATTTACTCCAACTTGTCGTTGCCTTGTTGCTTGCACATAGGTCCAATGCAACTTCCAGGCTCGTTGTTATATTTAATCTGGAGTAGAGATATCCTTGTATTATATATACATAAAACTACAGAAGTAAGTAAAACTAGTGTTGCTTGTTGATGCGGTTAAGTGTGACAAAGACCGGGTCAGGGGGGTCGTAAATTTCACCGTGCCTTACATCTCCCTCATCAGTCCCTCTCGATCGAGATAGTAATTTTTTTCTTTTCCAAGATTCACATTTTTACAGCGACGACTCGGTAACCGTTGACTCCAACACCCCGGCCGACGACATCAACACATATGACAGCAAGCAGTGGAGATGCAGACAAGGTTGAACAACTCTCACTGGAGCACATAGTGCACACGGGTTGGTTTCTCGGTTTCTGCCAGGCATGGACAATTGGATATGGCCAATTCAGTAAGCTTGCTTAGCTAGGAATTGAAATCCAGGCGTCGCGTTGAGACGAACGTACGGCGAGAGAAGACGAGGCCGAACCAAACGACGAAAACGACCTAAACCGATCGATGCAATGCAGAGGTAGGCCAGGCCAAGTCGCCAACGCCGGGTTGACTCGCCATCAATAGCCTGCTGCCGTCGAGCGTCCGTCGTCGTCGTCTCCATCCACTCCCGTCCGGCCAGATGGGCCTGAACCGCTAGCTGCTGCTGGTTCACTTCACTCGCTGAACTTTGCATGTCTGTGTGTCGTGTGTACGGAGTATGTGTGGCTGTGACTCCGACTAGCCGCCGCAGGAACTGTAGCGAGATTAGGCTGCAGGGTGGTGGTCACTGGCCGGCCGGCCGGCGTGCAGACTGTAGAATGGTAGTAGGTGGAAGGTCCTGGCTTTGTCAACGGTCGCAGAAGTCGGGCCGTCTCTGTCTCTGATCTGATCGAGCAGCTAGCCTGGTGTGCTGTCTGTGAATGAGTCTCGTGATCGAGACTCTCTCCTCCGCTGTCTGTGCGTGCCCACCGACCGTACTACCCATGTCTGTCTGTGTCGCTGGCGATCGAGCTATATTTTTGCTGTACAGTGCCCCTCGATCTCACTCATCATCACTCAGCCGCCGAGAAGGATTCCAATGGGAAACAGTGTCCGGCTGGGGTGGCTCATCTCGTCAGTCGTTGATCAGGATCAGATTGTAGGTGGCAGGCCAGGCCAATGATGAGTTCACGCCTAATATTACACTGTTTGATTCCTGCTCAGCATAAAGGAAAGATCGACTTGCCACAGATGCATCAAAGTGGCAAGGACGATCAGGCCATAAGGGTCTCTGTTTGCAACACAGAAAAATTTTATATGAATCGTGTAGTAATTTCACAGGAATTAGCTCTGTTTCATAGGGAAAACATAATAACATGAAAAAATCTACGTATTCAAAGATTGCATACTATTCCAAATTCAAATATAGGCGGTAGTGTCAAACTGGGAGTACAAGATTGTCGAAAATTTTTCAGAAACGATACCACATCTTTTTTTTATTTGCCAAATTCTTATGACGTGTTGTACATATACTTTTTGGTTTGGCTCCTCCCACTAATATGAATGATCTATTCATAAGGTGGTCAAAGATTGTAGATAAAAAGTATAATTTATTGTTATTAACTGCAGTTGCCGGTTCTTGCACTTTGTTGGGTAATCTAGTTGACAAGAAACGAAGTAGTTTTTGATAAATGTAGATCAAAATCTTTTTTTTGGTACTCTTCGGGAACATATAGGCTACGTGAGGTGGGCAAGTCTACATCGACATGAGGTTCAACGGAAAAACCCCGATCCAAGCTACACAACATCTTGAGTCATCGGCATTGCAATTCTTTAGTTCAGTGGATGGTTATCGTCAAGATTTAATGGTCATATTTAGAAATAACTCTTTTTTGTTTGTGTCCCTTTCCTAGGTTGTATCTTTGTGGTGCGTAAACGGATATTTTTTTTTTTTGGCAAGACTTTATAATAATTGGCCTGATTAAATCGTCTCACGATAATGAAGCCGGATTTTATATCCATTATCTAGACAAAAAGAGTGGACGTGATCTTCGACAACATAACACCCAACGAATCTTGTCCATCAGAAAAAAGTGAACTCGAGCCGATCCACCAGTGCCTTGGGTATTATTGTTCTTTTCTATAACCACCTTGGCTAAATTTACAATAAATTGGCTTAGGTTAAACTAAAAAGTACTTATATTTCAAGATTGGTCGAGTCAGTTCGGTGCTCTTTGGTAGAGCTCACTCCCTGGTCGCAAATATCATTATTCTTTCATAATATTGGCCAACTTAGAATAATTTAGAACATAACAAATTCAAAAATACTTATAATCTGAGATGCAGGATGGAGAGAGAGTGAATTAAGTATCGTTTGACACTTTGAATCTTCATAGGAAAATGAGAATGGGTCCAAACACTTGGATTCCATTATTTGCTGATTATAGAATCCAACTATATATCTTCCCAAACATTATTACTTATTTAAAGATAAGATCGAAAGAAACCCCCCACCTTATTTTGAATATAGAATCTAGAGTTTACATTAGTGTGGGGGATCGATATTTGGGATACCCATGCGCGAGCCCTTGTCTCGGGCATGACCACAAACGAGACATCCTGCCGTGGTTTGTGAGGCCCTCGCCGCGCATGAGCTCTCCACGCAGGACGATCTCCGCCTCGCTCGGGCACTCGCAAATGAGCTCCTCGGGCGAAGACCCATCGTTCCGCACCACCTCGAGGTCTCCGGGCGACGAGCTCCTCGTCTCCAGCGCGCCCGACCTCGTCCGGGACCTCTTTCCGCCCGCCGAGCTCCCCCGCGACGAGCACCGCAGAGACGGCTGCAGAAGAGCTCGGCCGCCTGCCTTCCCGAAGAAGCCCGCGTGCGGGGAGTTGGTCAACAACTCTCGACAAACCCAACCACTCCGACGGCGGGCGCTGTAATGAGAGCTACAGCTACGGGGAGAGGTCATTCGATCACCTCGCCATACCCCGTCGGCTCCAAATGGCCGCCGCCACGATGTCGGCGGTACATACGGGTCACGACTTCCCCATCGGCGGTGTGGGCACGCCCATACCGAGAAGACGTCTTCCAACTACGATTAGAGACAGGGCGACGCCTGACCACCGCCCAAACCCTGATTCCCGCGTACGGCGACGACCAATTTCAGCATCCAAAGCACCCGGAGCTCGAAGGAAGTTCTCGTCGCCTCGAGAGCTCACCGGAGAGCTCTTTTCTTGCATCCAACACTCTGTTCATGTATTTTCACTTTCTTTAAGTCCTCAACTCGATGAGAGCTCTCGAGCCTCGCCCCTTGCGACTATAAAGGGGAGGCGGCCCTCCGGTTGAGGCAGGGTTCAAGATTTCGACACCCAGCACCCGCACTCATACACTCGATATTGGCACTTGCCTCAATCATAGAGACTTGGGAGCCCCCTCCCTCTCGATCTTGCTTGTACTAGCCCCGGTATGAGCATTTGAGCTCGGATAGTGGCCACACTGGACTAGGGAGCGCGATTTGCCCCGAGCCAGTATAAATCTTGTGTCATTGTCTCTAGAGCTAGGCCATCGGAGCATGCATTAGCCAGACATTACTGTGACGGTGGTATTAGACCACGACAATTAGTATCTATAGAATTACTATGAGAATAAGATATAAACGGTGCCTTGCTTATTTCTCGTTAGCGCTTATTAGGCATATATCGGGACCTCAATTTTAGCTTAGAGACGATGTTATATTGTCAATTTGATTTATGTAGTTTGCATATATGATAATTAGTGTCAAGTTGCCAGCCATTACTTTGACCATTGATAGTAGCTCCCTCTATCCACCACATATATAAAGACTTTTTTGGGATTCTTAGGAAAACTAAGTAAGGATGGAAAAGTCTATATACCCATCATTAAAGCAACCGGGCCAACTTTTGATTGCCAACCTCTTGACTGGATATTCAGAAATCCTTATGCATGTGGACACTATAGGCGTCATCTTCATACTCATGGATAAGGGGAATATTATAAAATGCATAGAAAATTTTGTAAATTTAAAGACAAATCTAACCATATAATTGTAAAAAAGTTCAAATCAGAGTAATTAAAACGATAATGTGGGGGATCGATATTTGGGACACCCGCATTACGAGCTCCCGAACCATCCCCGACGAAGCAAACGGGACCCGAGATCTCGACCGTGGACGGGCTCCTCATGGGCGAGAAGGGAATGCTCTGGCTCGAGCTCCCGCACGCGAGCTCCCCGATGGAGGCCCGCCTTCCCGCCTCGCTCGAGCTCCCTTTCCTTCTCACCAATGAGCTCTCGCACCCGCACCGAAAGATCTCATCTGGGGACCTCTTTCCGACTCGCTCGAGCTCCCTTCCATGAGCTCCGCGACGACAGAGAGCTCATCCGCCTGCCTTCTCAAGGAAGACTGCGGGTACGAGAGTTGGTCAACAACTCTCTGACAAGCTCAACCACTCCCTCGACAGCAATCGTAGCCACGTAGAACTACAGCCACAGGGGAGAGGTCATTCGGCCACTTCGCCATACCCCGTCGACTCCAACAGCTCCGCTCAGCGCCCGACGGGTACACACCGGGTACTCCTCCCCATCCATGGTATGGGCGCATCCCATACCGAAGACGACTTCCAACTACGATTAGGGGCGGGCGTCGCGACCACCGCCCAAACCGCGAATCCCGCGTGCACGGAGACGACCAATTTCGCATCCAAAGCACCCGGGAGCTCACAGGGAAGCTCGTCCCGCGCCGAGCTCACCGGAGAGCTCTTTTCTTGCATCCGACACTGCACATGTAAGTTTACTTTCTTTAAGTCCTCAACTCGATGAGAGCTCTCGAGCCTCGCCCCTTGCAACTATAAAAGGGGAGGCAGCCCTCGGTTGAGGCAAGGTTCAAGATTTCGACACCCAAAGACCCGCACTCACACACTCGATATTGGCACTAGCCTCAATCATAGAGACTTGGGAGCCCCCCCTCTCTCGACCTTGCTTGTACTAGCCCCGTACGAGCATTTGAGCTCGGATAGTGATCACACTTTGGACTAGGGAGCCCGATTTGCCCCAACCAAGATAAATCTTGTGTCATTGTCTCTAGAGCTAGGCCATTGGAGCACGCATTAGCTGACATTACTGTGACGGTGGTATTAGACCGCGACGGATAATGATCTCAAAGTTTAAACTAGTGTTGATCGTGTGTGCGAAACTCAAAAGAGTATACTAATTAAAGCCCTTTTGGAATCTAGAAATTCATAGGAAATAGTTCATTTTCACAAGAAAAAAGGCAGGAAATTAGACGAAAAAATTACTGCTCACGCGAATAGTATAAGTTTGCTCAGAAGTCAGAATACATGATTTTTTTTTTTCTTGCTTATATGACAAGAATAATAATCTCTCCGTCTCGAAAGAAAAACAAAATTCAAAATCTCTCGCTTCCCGATGTGCTACCAATATATATAGATAAATAATAATATCCATAATGTATAAATAACTATTGCTATATTATTAATATGGATGAAAAAAAGTATAACAAATATATTTAAATATATAAATATTAAATAGTACTGTTTTTTATAAATTTAATGGATGGGTTTAACTCTCGGCCGGGAAGGGAGATTTCCATGGGAAACAAATGTTAAGATCAAAGCAAGGTAATAATCGCGACGTAAAATTATGGTAGCGCACGCATGGCGCACCACGTCATGTCGAGCATCCATTGCAGATGGAAGATATCGTCGTACGAAGCTGCAGTACCCCAGTACGGCGGCCGGCCGTCTTTTTCTTGAGGAGACGTGTAGCCTCGTCTGCCTGCTGCCTGCACAGATGGCGGCCATAGTTTATCTGTTTCGATCAGGATCGGAGCAGCAGTCGGTGAGAAGCTAGCGAGCAGTACGTGTTACCGCGGCCCTGGCATTCACACGGAAGCTAAGCTTTTATCATCTCTATGCGGCCAGTCTAAAACCGTTGAACGTTTGCTAGATGATCATTGTCTCTTCCCACTGGAATTTACCTCGCATCTGTCTATATAAATTAAATAAGATAAGATAGATATATTTGATTCATGACCGAACCAGTTTTTTGTTTTCAACTACGATTTTAAAACCAAGCAGAAAGTAAAACGGAAAATAATAATACCAGGGCTTTCAAGAAGCTATGCCGTGGGTGGCACCCAGCAAAGTCTTTGAGTGTTTATCGGACTTTGCCGAGTGCCTAACTAAGCTAGATCCGGTAGTGAATATTTGCTTATTACACTATTATCAACATGCATTCTCTCTAGAAACCGGCGTGCTTCCTAGATGCCACACGCACTGTTTTCTCCATACCCATGTCCTTCTTTCTCTCGATAAGTCTAGGATAGCAAGATTCACAAGAAAGACATCTATCTGTTCATCACCTCATTACCACTGTTCGATGACCTGAAAATTCGCAAACATTACATCGCGCCCACTGCACTGATCATGCATGTGTTGTGATGCAAAAGCTTGAAGTAGAGGACCATTTAGCAGGGGGCACACATATGTAGAGAATATATATAGGCTTAGGCCACCATCAACTATTGAACGAACTTTGCTGAAAATGACGACGCATGGAAGCATGTATATTGGTATTATTGGTGGATACTACATCAAAACAGCTTGTTATTGTTTGTACGTACGTCCCCAGAGAAATGATTCTTCTCTGTTGGTATTATTGGTGACCTTTATCAGCTGTCTATAGATACATAACGTAGTAGTATATGCCAGTCATTGAATCACTTTATAATTTCCAGCACAGATATATCATACATATATGTCGATCGATCGTATCACATCACACTGTGGAGATATATCAGGTGCATGCATACATGCAATTATGGGGCGCCTCCCTTTCCTTTTCCGCGCGCAGCTGGGAATGGGATTGGGATCAGATAACTCCAGGAGCCCTTTTGCAACTTCAGGTGATACATGCAATGCATCTGAGGTGCAGGTGCAGCACACACCCATCACATCGATCCATCTTAACCACATGAAAGCGCCAGAACAAGGGAGTCAAATTTGCAGCACATATATATCTATCCTATGTAGTAATGAGTAGCAATCCACAGCTTTATCTTCAATCAATCTACATATATATATGCAAAAGGCACATAGCTAGAACGAGGAAGCTCTCTTAGCTTGAAGAGGAAGAGAGATGAGTTCCAAACATTGCTTCTTATGGTATGCATGTAATAATCTCCATTCCATGGCTTCTTTTCTTCATTAATTAGTATACACTTGCCACCAAAAACACATGCTGTATTGATTGATTCTAGCTAATATAATTAATTAATTTACGGCAGAAGCTACGAGAGATTAATTAGGACTTGTAGTACAAAGATAAGAAGAAACAAAATGAACAATCCAAGGATGAGATCTCGATCAGATGAAGGTTTAAGCATGCAAGAGCTACCACCACCATGGATCGATCTTATCATCATCCGAGAGCGAAGCAAAGCAAGAAGTGGAGGGTTGGAGAATGGAGATCGAGCAAAAACGTTAGCTAATAGCTAGGTCAGCGCGAAGTCTATGCATTGCTTCTTGAAAACCATGTGTACTGGAGTAGACGCGGCGATGGCGTCCCTAGCTCTCTTGTTCGCCACGGCCACCATCTCCTCCTGCTCCGGCGTCGCCGCAACCGCTGCTGGCCTCGTCGGTGTCGTCGTGAGCAAGTCCACGCCGAAAAGCCTCACCGCCTTCACCGTGGTGGGGGCCGGTGCGGTGGCCGTGGTCGTGGTCGTCGCGTTGACGAAGGCCGCTGATGCCGTGGTAGTCTTGGGCCGGAGCTTGCAGTCGATGAAGAGATGCTTATTGCCGGCGGAACGGTAGAACCCGACGGCGTCGCCGGCGTGGAGACCCTTCTCCTTCACGAACCGGCTCCACCCCTTGGTCAGCACGTAGCTCTGGCTGCTGTTCCAGTACGAGTACCGGAACCTCCACACCTTCCCGGCGGCGTCCTCGAAGTTGAGGAGCACGCCCTTGCACTCCCGCCAACCGCGGCAGCCGCGGCGGCCGGGAGCTGCAGCGGGAAGTGCTTCTCCGCATGCTGCTTCGGTATCACCAGCCGGTTCAGCTTCCCCACGTCGCTCGGCGTCACCGTCTTGTCGAAGAGGTGCTCGCGTGCCGCGGCGGGCGACAACGACGAGGCGGCGGGGTTGTTGTTCTTGGCTGGCGGCGAGGCCGCGGCCGGGGTCGCCGCGGCGAAGGCGCGCCTGTTCTGCGCGAGCTCCTCGCCGTAGGTGTGCTTGCGGAGCATGTCGACGACCTCGACCTTGGTCCGGGACGCGAGGAACCGGAGCTCGACGGCGGCGTCCGGGTCCGACTCGGCTAGCGGGCGGAAGTTGGTGACGGCGTCGCGGCCCCGGAAGCGCTGCGCGGCCACGTCGTAGGCGCGCGCGGCCTCGGCCTCGCCCGTGAACGTGCCGAGCCACACGCGCTGGTGGCGCTCGTAGATCTGCGCGCCCCACCGCCCGTTGGGCTGCGGCACCACGCCCTTGTACTTGGACGACGGCAGCTTCCCGCTGACCCCGCCGCCGCCTCCGGTGGCGAGCCCAGCGCGGCCCGAGTCTGCCTCGGCGCCCGGCTCCGCGGCGTCCATCACCGCGCTGGCGCCGCTGCCCACGCGCTGCAGCGGCTTGCCGTTGCCGGTCCCCGCAGCCGGAGCCGGCGCCGGCTTCTTGTTGCCCGTGGACGCGCCGCTGCTTGCGTCGTCCACCAGGCAGCTCGTGCTGTCCATCCGATGATCACTACTACACCCACCACGCGAAAGGGAGATGCTTTGGGAAGATTCAGTTCAAGGAGCAGAAATGGTGTGGGGGAAGACAAGTGAAGGGTGTGTGCGTGCGATTTATAGTGAGGGAAAGTCAGGTGTGGCATAACACTAAAACCAACAATACACTTCTCATCACTCTCCATATATACTAAAGTATAATACATGGGCATATGTTCTTTTGTTGTGTTTATTATTAGATAACAATATATGGCTTTTTATGTAGAACATGATATTTTTAATGGACTGATTATATTATTAGATAGTATAATATGTGTGTTATGGACTCATGCATGGGTGTATTATACCTCATGGGCTTGTGTTGGTGTGGGTCAACTCAAAGTGAAGATGATGTGATGGTGGCATGGTGCACCCCAGTGGCCATGCATACATGGGTCTCACTGATATTACTCGTGTAATTATCCTTACCTTTTTATTTATTTTTATTATACATTGTTTTTTTAGAGAACGTAACTGATACTTTTCAAATTTGTTGTCTGTAAATGCTTGGCTTTTTCTGATGTTGCTCGAGCATTTGGGAGGAAAAGTAAAAGAAAGAAAGCCTGGAATATATCTATCTTTAGATTTTGGTGCTCCTATCTATAGTCATGTTTGGCGTTTATGCTCCTGCGCAACTGCAGGTGCAGGTCTTCGTGATGGTAAATGATGATCGTGACGGCGTGGTAGAATTTTCAGGACTTTCTAGAGGATGGATAGGCATCAATCGCTGCGTCAGAACAGTGCTCTTGACTCCAATATTTACCTCCTCAGTATATTCATGGCTTTGACTCAATTACCCGAAATGCCCCTCTTCTGTATTTGTTGGTTTTATGAGACCAACCATTAGTTTTTTTCTTATTAGACAATAAGACTGCTGATCTTCAAGCTTCTTCCAAGAAGAGGATTTAGATGGAATCAACTCTCGAGTTCAAAACATAAAAAAAAAAAGGGTGCTTGGCACTATTGACCAATAATATGCAACCTAAAACTACCATCAATGTAACACAAAGAGTTGCACAACTCTTGGCTCCAGATGCTTCAAAAAAAATCTTGACTCCAGAAGTTGGCACAAATTAACCATTTCTTTGTTGTCATCAGTGCCAAAATAAAAAAGCTAGTGCTCTCTCTGAATAGAACCTAAAAATAAAGCTTTTATATAGCCATTATAAAACACAAATTCATTCTTTACGAAGTCCAACGACTATGTAGATGCAATGTACACTAGATAGGGATATGGTAGAGTCATTTGTATACTGCTTTGGAACTGAAATTATTATCATTTAATCCCATATGTTACATCTTGGGTAGTCCAAGGCTCGGTCTTGTGAAGTAAGAGAGAGTACACTAATATGTGTATTAGTTTATTTAAATAATGTGCTCGGTTATACAATAGAAGATACTACTAAGTACATGGAGTATCTCATGTTTTTTTTTTTTGTGCGTTAGCACGTATTGCGATAAGAGAAGTGGGAAATTACATATGGAGTATCTCATGTAACGAAATAACCAATCATATACAGCGGGAGTGGTCCACCTGGTTTGAATTAATGAGACTATCATCTATAATTATGTCTATATGGGATTTAGTTTGTACATTATGACATTCAATTTGTATTGACTTCATCTCTACCTATTGTGTATGGTAGTCATTATCGAAGCAGTGGGATACGTGATCTGAGCAAGATATGTACGAAATAATATCAAAAATGTCACTGCCAGTTTGAAGCCAATGACCTGATAGTGAGTATGAAACTAATATTACTGCTGGTTTGTTGTGATCCCTCGGTGCAATGCAAGCATGCAGCTGACTGAGTACGGGCTTTGATACGTGGAGAGAGGTCAAAATCAGTGTATACTAAGTATTGGGAGTGCCCACAGAGCCTAGGCTGTGTTGGGATCGCCTCTTGTAACATGATGTTTGCTTCCTTTCGTAAAACAAAAGATAAAGTTTAGAAAGATGGCGGCTTTGATGTCTAGCCTTTTGTTTTTGACGTACAAATAATGGTCCCAGTTTGGCATCTTAATCATCTAACTAAGCAAATCCCTATCTATTTCTTTTTGTGAAATGGATATGTATAGTACTCCGCGTAGAAACACATGGTTAATTAGTTTACAAATAAATTAGTGGACACATCAATATATTAACTAGTAACGATCATGCTCAGTGACCTTACTTAAATATGGTCAATGATCCATCCAATAGGACATACAATTGGATGGTCAATGATCTCCACCCACATGTGATGCTACCTAGCGCTTGAACAGAAGTCGGCTCACAGCATTGGATCGATTTTAGCATGCATAATACCAAGTGTTGTTTCAACAAATATGCGTGGATCTATGCATCTTCACATAATCCAGAGCTAGTTGATAAATCACAAGTCATAAAGCAGATAGCTTAGGCGCCGCAAGTTGTTGGCCGGTATGGTTCAACCTTCAACGTGCGCGCTAGCTGGATTGATGCAAATATATGCACAAGGGAACACAGAATTTAATCAGGTCAGGTTTGACATTGCTGTGTTGATGATGTGGTTGACTGATTGTAATGTGCCTCGCGCTATCGATCGATCATATATATATCATCGCTGTTTATAATTAATTAAGAATGAGTAAATTAGTTGTATGGTCGTCCAAGCAGACGACTTGGTACACGCCTTGCAACATCTTACAGCTCATGGAGTTTCAGCCACTATGTGCTGTAGGCTTTAATTTCTTTGCAACGGTTTTTCTGTTCAATGTTTTCTCTGTGCCACCTTTTCTATATATCAAGAAAAATAGTCTCTCCGGTCACATTAATTTTGGATGTCGACATGTTCATGTCACCAAATTAACAACAACAAAGATCTGTTTTATCTTCTATAAATTTAGTAAAACTTAAAAGATTTTTGACTTGGATCAAATATAGAATTTTCACTGTTTTTTTTAGCGCTAAAAGGATGTCTTCTTTCTTGAATATTCAAGCAACCGCCTCCTAGCGGGCGACTAGGGCATCTCTCTTTGTCGGCGTCGATCTGATCCCCCCCCCCTCCGACGGCCTCTCTTGACGCTAGGGTGGGTGGAGGCCGGGGTGGATCTACGTCCGTGCTCGTTGTTGTTGCTAGGGTGTGGAGTCTAGTAGATCGGGGTTACTCGTTGTTGTTGTCGGTAATGGAGTTTTGGGTTCCGGCGGTTGCGCCCGTCACCTGCACGACAAATAAAGTTCCCGGGTACTTGTGGATGTTGCGTGCTTTTTATGTCTGGTGAATAATCGGCGTCGGGTATGTGAGCTATTCACTCATCCTCGTGGGTTTGTGGTTCTTCCTCGTTCTTTGCTGGGTTTCTGGCGGCGGTGGGCGTCTTTTCCGGTCACCAATCCTCGGGCCGGCGGTGGCGGATTTTCTTTTCCTCTTTTCTTTTGCCAAGGGTCTAGTTGGCTGATTTTCTTTCAACGAATTGATTAAACTTGATGATCCGGGCAATGGATGATGCGGCTTTTCCAATGTTTGGGGTTCCTTGGTGGAAGCAAAGGTGAACTTCGATTGACATAGTGGTGTCGAACTAGAGATCGGAGATGAGAAAGATAAGATTAGATCATGAGGTACCAAGCATGTATTGTGTTGATGCTTAATACATCTTCCTTTTCGCAACTATTTTTGACCCCGGGATCGCAGTATGTTATTGCTGGTTCCACCTGCTTAAAACAGACAGATAGATAAGCCCGGCCAATGAAGCGTCAACAAGTGTGTGTATGTGATCATTTGTGATGAACAGTACTAGGAAACTAATAATCAAGTGGAGCGTGGAGAGTGACGACCCAGGTCCACCCGGCCGCCAATGATTGTGCATGTACGCGCGCGGATCGTGCTGGCGATCGAGACGCGAAGCGAAACAGAGCAGACGCATGCAGAAGGCATAAGGCAGAAGGCGGGCCATCTCCATCCCGTTGCCGCGCCACGTCGGCGCCGTGAGGGCGACGTGCGCCATGCGCGGCGGGCGGATGGGAAAGCGAAGGCCGCCGAGGCCACAGCGGCTGGCATGGCATGGCCTGGCATGGCGCATGGGGGCGCTGCGGCTGCGGGGTCCGGTCCGGCCGGGGGCGAGGACCGGAAAGGGGAGGCAGGCGCGCGCGGCCGCGGCGTGGTGTTCACATGAAGTGTGGACCAGAGCAGGTGGCTGGCTGGCTATCCTCTCCGTCTCCCGTGTGTGCGCGTCAGTCAGATGCATCCCCCTCGGCTCCCCCCTGGACAGCGGCATCGGCATCGGCATCGGCAGGCAGCTGATCGGCAACAGCAACAGTGGCCGTAGCCTTTGCTCGGGTGCCCTGCCGGCTGCCTGCCCATCGAGAGGGTGCATCTCCATCACCACCCATCATCGCCGACCGCCTCCACTCCTGCCAGTCTGCCATACACGCCAATGCATCTCTCTTGCACTGCACTGCACTGCACTGCTGTGCCAACGAATTATGAACCATGATGCATCGATCGGGACTACTCCTAGAAATCTTCTCTGTTTGCAATGTAACAAGGCGATTTCCATCAGTTTTTAATCAATTCTACTTAACTGCTGGTGGCACACATGGTTTCTTTAATTTTATCTATTTATTAACAAAACTACCAAATATATGTCGATCATCTCGTTTGTATACCAAATGTATACATTCTAACAGGACAATAAGCTTGTTGCGTGGTTACCTAGACAACTTTTGTCTCGAAGACCTATTTAGCAACCATGTCATGTCCAAACAGAGGAGCCAGAAAACATAGGTTTTTCGAGCTCCCAGCTCATTTCTTGAGGAGAAAGAAAAACAATTAAAAAAAATAGTTCCCGTGAACAATAGTACTACAGCAGCAGAGGGAGCCGAAGCCCGCGAAAACTATGTCAAAACAAGCTACAACTCTAACTATGCATGTTACTCCATCTGTTCCAAAATATAAATCGTTTTGATTTTTATTTATTTATCTATTTTACTATGTATCTAGATATATTATTATATCTTGATGTGTAGCAAAATAGATGTAAAAAAATAAAATGACTTAATTATAATTTAGAACAGAGGGAGTATATTTTTATATAAGCGAGTACTAGATCTTCTCTCAAAAAATAGCTAATTAAAGGGATTGGGTGGGTGTGGATCGACCATCAGCAGGTGCTGGATAGCGGGCGCGGCGTATATTAGCTTTCCGTAAAGTGGGCTGCCTGCATGTACGTGAGTGATCCATGTCGATCGGATACGGAGATTAACTAGTTTAATTAATCTGCGATTAGATGTGTGTGGGTGGTTAAGGGCATCATATCATGTTCTACTAGCTACACATATATCAGCGCGTGGCTGACGCCAGCGCTTTCCTGTTTCGCGTGTGCACTGACAGGGCCAGTTCCAGCAAGCCAGCCAGCCCACTGGATTTATTTGCATGCGTGCGCTCCTTTTTATCCATTTTTATTTTATTGTTAACGATGATCGTGACCTCATCACAAGCCCCAGCAAGTGTTCACTTTTTTTGTTCCTTGAACAAAGTTGTTTACTCTTTAGCGGCAGCACAAAAGACACAGAGGGAGAGAGAAATTTCTGGTATGACAACATGCAATTGACACGTATCTGTCTACAACTTGCTTGCTGTCTTGCCGACTGTTCACTTAGGGCGTCCGCAATGGTAATAGATAGTGCTAGGTACGTAGTCGGCTGATGTGTAGGTGAGAGACAACAAAAAAAGATTATTTTATATTATTGGCTCCACATGCTCCTCTCATATGTTCTTGGGCTACGTGAAATAGTCTAGCTATTTACATGTAGCTAGTTACTCCTCTCTCAAATTTTTTCATACCACGTCACATCTAGATAGCTAAATAACTAACCATTGTTTCTTAAAAAAAAATAACTAACCATTGTGGACGGCCTTAGTTTGCGATATATGGAGCATGATTAAGAGGCCGGTGATGGAGCAGCATAAAATATATTTATCGCACGTACTTATATTAGCACACACACGGGGGCATCTATCCTTATCTATCTCGGGGCCGGCCGGCGTGCGTGTCCATTATCCGGCCAGGTCCTGCTGCACACACACACACATCTTTCTGTGATTCTTCCACGGGTTTTCACTTACTATATTTGTGCCGTCGTCACCACTTTTATTTTGCCCCTTTTGTTCTTGGGACTAAATTAATAGTGCACGTCATCGTGATCACCTTTAATTTGTGCGTGCGGCCGTGCGGGCGATCGATAAACATATGATCCTCCGATCATCCTATGATCAACTCGACTCATAATGGCTGAATTTTTACAATTTCCCCCTTTTTCTATTAAAAATTACATTTACCCCCTAGTGTAAAAAACCTGACTTTGGGCCCTTTTATCGCGATCAGTACTGTGGAGTCTCAAGGCGATGAGGTTAAAGGTCAGGGATTGCGATTGCGCAGCTGGTGACATGGAGCTCAGTGCCATGATTCACGACGCCGTGAATTGAAGACAGTCATGTTAATTTAGATCTAAAACTAAACCAAAGGTCAGCACTACGATTCACGGGGAGCACCGTGAATCGTGGCGTCAACCTCTAGCCATGTTAGCATATGGTGTTGAGATGTGTTACATTGACGTCGTAGGCACGACACTGAGAAAAGGGTCGAAATTGGGTTTAGGGTGGGGTGTAAGCGTGATTTTTTTATGGAAAAAGGACCAAATTGCAAAAAAAAAAAAAAACAGATCCATTGTTCACGCCTGGCTGACACATAGTTAATTCCAGTAATCCAGATTAGGCACGCATGCACACGCACATATCTGTCGTATCACACCAAAAGAGATCGGTCTATCATCACCCGAGTGCTTTTCAACAGGACTTTCTATAGTTCGATCGATCCACACAGTCAGCAAGTGCTTGCTTAGTCATCGTATCATTAATTGGTCCTTGGATCATTAGTTAGTTAATTACATGTCATCACATATATGCACATGTGCACGTTCGGCCGTGTGAGTACGTAGTACGCACTGATGGCGGCTCCCATTGGAGATTCCGCGATCTGAAGGTTTGTTAATCGCGAGGGTTTATCCAACTGATGTGGCACTTTTGTTCTTCAGCTTGGCATCATACGCACTAATACTCTTCAGGGCCGGCGTCTATTCCGGTCGATAGATAGATAGATAGATAAATAGATAGATTACGAGATCATCATCAAAAGAAAAAAAGATCAGTTTTTGGTTCTTTCCAACGTGGGCACCCAGCAGATGACAATCATTTGGCGCACATTTAACTTGACCGGAATTTCAAAATTCGCTACCGGCTCTTTTGACCAATGGACGTACTTCTGCTGTGAGTGCTGCTGTCCGTGCATCATTCGTCGATCGCGGTAACAAGTACAGTAGCAGTGATGTTTTACATTTTTATTTTTACAGCTGATGGGACTTCGTGCTACGTACGCTGATGAATTAATTAAGTAGCCATCAGAGTATTCTCCATCAGTACAGTACATATGCAAAGTACAGTTATTTACTCTGAATTATTACTGGTAGCACGCAGCAGTTGACGACAACTGAGTAACATTCCTCTGCTCTTTGTTTTTTTGTTTTTTTTACTACTGTACTCGAGCGCTTTTATCTCGAAATAATCCACTCTGTGAGCGAATTCGATCATTCCACGTACGTATAGTGTGTGATGCGCCAAAAGTCTTAATTTTAATTGTTATCTTCTCGATCGGGTAGAAAGGAGAGGACACATATAATTCTCTCTCGACACAGTTCAAGCTAATCCCGGCTTCAATGGGTATATGCTGATATGCATGCCTGGAAAAATGCAAGCATAATTCTCTCTCGCAGGTGCTTGTGGGTCTCATGTGATAGATAACGTCGTCATCACATGATCGAGGTGGTCACACTGAAATATTGTGTATGTGGGCTGCTAACTTTAATCATTATGCACTGGATAATAGACATGTAGGGACAAAATTTATTACATTCAAGTTTAGATTTACGTACTTTGCATAGCCTTTAATAATGACATTTCTGGTTAATTTATACATAAATTTCAATGGTTATTTTAAATATCTTTCATAATCATATAGGTGATGAAAATCTTGAGGGTTACTTTTACTTATTATATTTCATAATGATAGAGGTGGTCAACTTAGATGCAAATTAAGGGGTTACTACTTTATGTATTTTCACTATAGCATAGTTAGGTGAATTTCTTTTTATAAAAAACGAATAGATATAATGTCTCCCCTTTGTGAGTTCAACCTCCAAGCGTTCCTCCCGAGTCGCCTAGCTCCCCGGGCGGCACGGGGCGGAGCTCACCACCCCCATTGCCAAGGCCTCCTCCTCCCTACCCCCACCTCCTCGTCACCGTTGGAGCCGACCACCGGGGAGCCCGGTGGTCGTGCGGAGGGTGGCGGCAGTGCTTTCTCTCTACGCGGTGTGGGCTGCCGACGGGGCCATGGCGCCGTTGTCGTTACCGTCGTCGAGTGCGAGGGCTTGCTCCGCCATCCTAGCGCGGATCCGAGACTTGGCGGCGTGGATATCGCCACAATGTTGTGGAGGTGGCCAGATCCGGCTTCTTCGAGCTCGGGCGCGCGGTTCGCGGGCGGCTTGGAGGCTCTGGCGATGGAGGCGCCGGATCCAGTGCCCTAGTGGCGGTTCGGTGCCCCGGTCTTCATTGCCGCTCTCCCCGCCGCATCCTCACATGTACAACCACAGCCTCCCTCGTGGATCGCCGGCGAGTTTCGGGTGGTGGTGGCTCGGGTTGCGGTCCAGGCTGCCCATGGAGTGCGGCGGCTTCTCCAACCCCCCCCCCTCTCTCGGTGGATGGCGGTGAGCCTTAGCGTGGTAGAGGCTCGGCCGTTGCCATGGCGAGGTCGTGGAGTCGATGGTCGAGCGGTTTGGCTGGTGCGATGGCATCACGAAATACACCTACGGTGTCGGGGCGGGCTGCGGATTGGGCACCGACGACCCAGGACCCCCTTGTGTGGCGGTCGACACCTAGTGGTGGCGATAGGCAGCACCTTGATTCTCTATAGATCGCCTTCATCTCCTTCGACTGGCTAGGCTTAGTCACGGGATGATGTTTTTTTTGGTGGATTGGCACAAGCTTGCGTAGGACTTTCGAGCATCATGTTTCTAAGAAGGCGTGTGATGTGAAAGAGTTAGGTTGCACAAGTTTGATGCAAGATTGGGCGGGGCGAAGAAGAAGTTTGAAGCTTAGTCTTCTAGTCTTTCTTGCTTTGTTTTTTTAGCTTTTCTCTTGTATGTAACCCTCATCTGAGGTTCAGAGTCTAAAAGCTCTTATGTTTGGCTATATATATCCACTTGTGGGTATAGAGGCGGATTAAAAATATCCTTCATCTAGAAAAATGATTATAGTTTATAAAAAGGCATATGCTTCTTATTATTGTGCTAATTTTAGGATTTATCTTTCTTTTCTAGTGTATTAACATGGAGTCTATAATCTGTAATAATAGGACGTACTGTATTCTAAGTTAACTCGTTTGCCTAATAGCATCGATGGGTATTTTTCATTGTGTCATTGAAAATGTACATATATAGATATTAGAGGTTGTTTGGTTTAGGAACTTTTTAGTCCTTGGGACTAAAAGAAGTCTCTTTAGTCTCTACCAAACCAAATAGGAGAGACTTTTTTAAGACTTTCCGTTTATTAGTCCCTAAATGACTCTTTTGGAGGGACTTTTTTTTTTAGTCAGAGGACTAAAAAAAGTTTAGTCGAGGAACCAAACGAGTCAACATGGAATACTACTTGTGATATTGTCGCACCTACTAAGATATATTATATGGATAGAAAGAGTTTAAATCAATTTATTTCTTCTGATATTTACTATCAAAGAAAAAAACAGGACTCGTTTTTCTTCGAGCTGTGTACTATGTATACCTGAGATTCTATATACATTCATATTGATACAACCCTGCCAAACTTGTTGTCTCAGCTCAGACATTCAGACTCTCCATTGCATTTGTTCAGTGCATGTGGACTCACTTAACTGATGATGAGTAGGTGTTTGTCCAACTAAAGACTCGTTGACATGTTGATGTAGTACCCTCGCGGCGCCGCAAGACGACGTACTACTGGGCATATGCATATCTGATCTGATTGGATGCAACCTGACGGTCAGAGGTGCGCCCGTGATCGATGACGATCCACGCGTATTTCAGTCCGCGTCTACAGTGCAAGTTGCCACAAGCTCTGTGCATGTCCGGCCTGCTTGCAGCAGTTTGGATCCTTCCAGGAAGCTGCAGATATATACCCTTGCGTACCGTCCAATCCAATATGAATGCTTGTGGTTGCGTAAGAAAAGAGAGGTGTACTGTTACACAACCGATCGAGTATTATCTCCCTGCATATATTGAACTCGGGTTACAATGAAGATTTTTTGGAGTAGATAGTACAGTAGACTACATCAGGCATGAATCCCATGATCAAGTGATGTGACTAGCAAGCTTATATATATAGTATCGTACTCCGTACATTTTTACCAGAGGTACACCCACCCACAAGTTCACTGTGGTAGATTGGTACTGATAGTACATCGTCTACATCACAGGATGGTAGCAAGCTTGTCATGTGATGAGTCGGTCAATGTTGGCTCCATCCACTTGCCCTAAACTACTGCTCGTCGTCGTCGTCGTCGTCGTCGATCTTGACCTCGGGCTCTGTACTGCAAGGTTAAAAGTCTTTACAGGATTAAAAGAATCACATCGTTTGCTTGTACTTGCATTGTGCGTGTGTACATGGTGTGGTAACATATAAGAGTGAGGCACCGTCGTCTCACATCACTAAACTGGATCTCCTCAAGCTATTATCGATCGGTAATTAAGTCAGGCCGTGAGAATATATTATTTGTAATAACACAAGCGGTAAAAATTAAAGAAATTTGGGTGCCAGATGTGAAAGAAACGCACCTATCTGTTGGATGGGCCGTGGACGGTGATAACCACATGTGCAAATGCAAATATCTGTCATTTTTACTGCCAAATATGCAGGGGTAAGCCCGTGGTTGGTAAAAAACTATTCGGACCTCAGAGCTCCGGCGTCCGTAGGTCGAGCAACTCGCGGATCGGCGTGCAGCACATGGTAACTTTGACTGTGTATGCGTGCATGTGCCAAGTTGCACCGTCGTCATGCATGCCGCATTGCTGGGTCGATTGGTCGTCGTCACCTCGCCGACATCATTCACGTACTCTCATGCATCCACGGCCGT